>VZRO01006635.1:140455-167334 GCA_013397915.1 Daphoenositta chrysoptera
GCCCGGCTCGCCTCAGTTGGTGCCGCCGTGCCCGGGCACGGCTCGGCTCTCCGCCGAGCTGCCACAGCCGTGGTGACCCTCGGGAGCCCTGCGTGCCCTCCCCTGCGGGCGGGGAGCTGCGGGACCGGCGCTCCGGAGGTGCCTTCCCGGCTCCCCGATGGCTCCTCCGGCAGCCAGAGCCGCTGCGACCCCGGTGTTGGACCTGCCCGCGGCAGGGAGAGTTCAACAGCTCTTACTTCTCCCCCCGGGTATCCGCGTCCTGCACGGTCTCACCTCCTCCTGCCCCAGAAGCTCAGCGATAGAGATCAAACATTGTGTCTCTGTACACACAGCTCCCTTTTGTGTGTGTGTGAGCAGGGTGTTGCTGCCGGGTCTTTACAACACTTCCTTCTGTCTACAGGGTCGTTATTCGTTCCCAGGAGAAGGAAAACTCTGATCCGGATTATATTCCCATCAATAGCCGCTTTAAATGTGTGCAAGGTACTGACTGCTAGGGGAAACGCTGATGATGATGCTGTTCATCCACAAACCCCAAATTTAGTGGTATTTCCTGACCTGCCTCCTAAGCCAGTGGCTTTCCCTGTGGAACAGCAACTCATATTTTATGGAATGCCCTTGTTCCTCATCCAAGCAGGTTGTCAGTCCATGTCAGCATGCAGTTGTGAGGAACTTGGCTGGCTCCAAGGCATGGTGTGGTGGGCTTTGCATCACACAGAGCCAACACATGCAGAATCTAGTTTCAGGGTCTGGAATTTGGTGTCTCCTGGTGTCTGTCTCTTGGGCTTCTCTGCTACGCCAGGAGTTGGATGCTGTTGCCTGATTCCTGAATGTTTACATCTAAACTTCCATAAGGTCTAGCAAGCTCTCAACTCCCAACAGCTACATGTTGGATCAGGAAAGGCTTTAGGCCTTGTCTTGGAAGGACTTAAAGTAAGCGGCCCTGGAGCAAATCCTTGTCAGGAGTAAAAGCCCCTTTTCCGGGATTTGCTGTTTCCCTTGTGAGCAGTTCAGTGATGCTTGTTCAGCAAGCCCCTGGTCTTGCTCTGTAGAGAACCTCTGAAGTTCCTTGTCAAGTTGGTCTTTCCCAAAGTAGCTGCACTGGTGGGGAAAAACTGTCCGGGTATATGGGAACTTTGTGGTGGGGATCTCCCTGGGACACTTGTTGGGAGGTGCCTGTCCAGGTTCTCTCTGCCAGAACCGTTAGGAATGTACAGATGTAAATTAGAGCTCGTTGTTCCTCTGTCAGGACTCTTTTATGGCTGGTAGCAGGCAGTGTAATTATATGAGTCCTCAATTACTGCAGCATCCAGTGTGAGCTCTACTGATCATGTTTTTCTCTTTTCTTTTCTGTTTTTTTTCTTTTCAGAGGCAGAAGAAACTCTGCTGATTGATATAGCTACAAACAGTAAGTTTTACAAAGGCAGTGGTATGACTAAAGGTCCTGTCAGGGAACAACCACTGGTGCTTCTTTTGGCTTCCAGTCTTCCCCTAGGCTCTGTGTTTGTCCTCTGCTCAAACAGGGATCGTTTTCCCTCTGATGTTGTCATCTGGCTCTGTTAGACACTCAGTTGTCATGACAGACAAGGTTTGAAATGCAAATGATTGAAATGTTTGCAATTTTTCTTCCTGCTTTTACAGCTTTTCTCTGCGAGATTGCAGTAGGGAGAAGGATTCCTAAAGCCAGGAGAAGGTGCTGGGGATACCCCAAGCAGGGCGGGGGGACCTCAGAAGCACAGGGAGAGTAACTTAGGTGTAGGTTTCCATCACAAACAACACTTGGAAGCTCTCTGTGAGCCAGCCTGGGCTGACTCAGTGAGTGTGTTTGAAGCAGGCTGCAAGGTCCGGATACAGGGTGACGAGACGCCAGAGCGGCTCTTTGAGATCCCTGATGAGGAGCGCTGCTTGGGATTCCTGTCGGAAGTGCAGAGCATACAAGAAGGTGAGCAGAGTTGCACCTGTGCATGTGAAATCCTCTGCCAGCAGTTTCTGACAGGGATGGGTTTTTTTCCAGCCCACCTGAAAGCATCTGTTCCTAAACCTAAGGACTCAGCCATCTGGCATCAGGTGGAGAAGAGCCTCACAGGTCTATCTCCAGGTACAGTTGGCTTTGCTCTGGGGCCTGTGCAGTGCTGGGATGCTCAGGGTGGGAGCTGGGTCTGGCCCTGCTCCTTTGTCTGTTAATTCCTTCCTGAGTTCTATTTTCACCCTTGGTTTGTGCACTTAAGCTCCTTCCTGCCTTGAGTTGTGGTTAGTGCCCCTTTCTCCCATTTCCAGGATAACACCGTTGACATATTCCTACTATCATCTGGGTTTTTTTGGTTTCTGTGGAGTTAGATTTTTTTATTCTTGATCTGAGCTGTTCCAGATTGGTTCTCAGGGTGTTTTTCTTGGATTTTTCATTACAGGAGCTCTGGGGTTTGAGGATGACTTCAACACTCTGAGCCTAGAAGAGAAAAGGAACATGCAAAACCAGCAAACGGGATCTCGGCGGGAGCCCCCACCCCCTCCTGTCCCTCAGAATAAGCAGTAAGTAAGGCAAAGGGTCTGTTCCCTTTTTTATTTTTCATCCTAGACAGCACAACTACTTCTAGTGCTGCTCTTGCCTCCTTCCTAGATTTCACCGAGAGAGAGAAGGGACATCCAGAGACCAGCCCACAGTGACCAACACAATGCGCAAGATGTTTTTGCCCAGCACGCAGTCAGGGCAGAGAGAGGGGCTCATCAAACATGTGCTGGCCAAGAGGGAGAAAGCCTACATCAACCTGCACAACTTCAGGTGAGACCTGGGAGGGAAGGACAGAGCTGCGGGATCTCTCCTGTGAGCTCGGATCTCACCCAGGATTGATGGGTTGCAGCTCAGGTGGACAATGAGGATAGTGCAGCCCAAAAGTCACCAAGTGTCCATGGGGCAAAACAAAAGGTTGTCTTCTCTGTGTGTATGTCAGGTCTCATGAGCCTTGGTAAGGCTGGAGCAGGTGGGCAGAGATGTCCCACCACAGTGTCATGATGCTGCCCCTTGTGGTGTTACAAGAGCCCGATGTTTGCTGGTGGAATGCCTTACTCCTGGAGGAGTGTCACTGTCCCAGTGTCCTGGGAGTGAGCCAAGCCTGGGAGAATTTTCAAGGAACAGCTGAGGGAGCAGGAGAGGCTCAGCCTGGAGAAAAGGAGGCTCAAGGGGTACCTTTTGGCTCTCCCCAACTCCCTGAGAGAAAGGTGCAGCTAGTGGGGGGTCCGGCTCTGCTCCCAGGGAACAAGGGAGAGTACAAGAGGAAATGGCCCCAAACTGCATCAGGGGAGGTTCAGGTTGGTCACCAGGAGGAATTTCTTCACAGAAAGGGTGGTCAGGGATTGGCAGGGGCTGCCCAGGGAGGTGGTGGAGGCCCCATGCCTGCAGATGTCCAAGGAACGACTGGACATGGCACTCAGTGCTCCGGGCTGGTGACAGGGTGGACATGAGGCACAGGTTGGACTCGATGGTCCTGGAGATCTTTTCCGGCCTCGGTGATTCTGTAAATTTCAGTTCCCCTGTGGCTGGCACGGCCCCATGGCTAGCATGGCCCCATGCAGGGGCAGCTCACAGCATTTGCTCTCAGCTGGAACACTGCTGTGCTGCTGTGGTTTTCATTGTGCTTTCCAACAGCTCAGCTACTTTTGTGTTGTAGGTTCTTTGTGGGAACATGGAATGTGAATGGACAGTCTCCTGACAGCTTGTTGAATCCATGGCTGGTGTGCGACATGGAGCCTCCGGACTTCTACTGCATTGGGTGAGCAGCTGGGGGATCCTTGCTGCTCTTGCTGGGATCCAGGAGGGCTGGCTTTGGTTTAGGTTCCTGCCGTGCTCTCACGGGCTGCACAGAGCTGAGCTGTGTCACACAGGGGCTGTCTGAGGGCAAAAAGTCATCGGATGAGGCAGAGGATCAGGTTGAACAGAGCTGGCATGACAGAATACGTTTTCGTGGGGACATCCGCAGAGCTCACTTGTTGTCCTCTGCCTAAAGTGGTGTTTCTCAGGGAGAGGGTTGCTGGGGGTTTGGGATAGGATCTCAGAGGCACCGTGGGGAAATTCTACTGCTTTATTTAGCAAGTGGCCATAAGGAGCTCTTCCTCCAAGGGCTGTTGCTGGAGGTTTCACATTCCTGTAGGAAGAGGGGGATGTGCAGGAGGGCTAGAGGTGCTAAGCTCTTGGGTTTCCAGGTTTCAGGAGCTGGACCTCAGCACGGAGGCTTTTTTCTACTTTGATTCCATGAAGGAGCAGGAGTGGCTGTCTGCTGTGGAGAGGGCTCTGCACCCTAAGGCCAAATACAAGAAAGTGAGTTCTGCTCAGTGGCGTGGGGCCTTGTCATGGAGCTGCATGATGGGAGGGAAAAAGGAAAAGGGCTTTCCCTTTCCCCACCTGTCCAGGGAGCAAGGCTTGGAGAACCCAAGGGTGATACTGGGCATGTGCATGCCTGGCATATGTCAGATGTGCCAAGTTACATCTGGAGAGTCTGTTTCTACACCACAGTGGTAGGGAAATATTGTGTTTTGAAGCAGAAATTTGTAAAGGTGGGGATCACAATACTTTTATCAAATAGGAGGTAGGTGCCAGGGGAGCAGCAGGTTCAAATTCTCTACCTATATTACCTTCTCATCCTGTAGTATAGAAGCCAGGTGTGTCCTGAGCTTGTAAGTTAAATGAACAGCTTTTCCCTGAAGGAGTGGGAAGATTTATGAAGTGAAATCTTCCAGAGGCTGCTGCCTTGGGTCAGAATTGCTTCAACTGTGGCAGCAAGACTTTGTTCTGGCTGGTTTAGAGCAAGACGTTGGTTTTATCTCTGCTGTGACAAACCTTTCTACTGCAGGGACCAGTCCTGAATGCATGAATGGGTTTCCCCTTCCTCCTTTGCCTATGTGTTTGCTGTCACAGCCCATCCTGGTTGCTCTGAGCTAAGCTCAGGGGCAGGTGTCACAGGGAATGGAGCAGGGAGCAGAGCATCTTGCTGAACTGAGACCTATCAAGGGGAGCCAGGAGTCACGGCCCGAACTGCAGAGAGGCTCCTGCTCCCTCCCCTCCCTTTGCTTCACTTGAGTTTTGGGTGAATTTCTCCCACCTTCGTGAAAGGGAGAGCACAGGGTATGGCTGCAGGAGGGGGAAGTGGCTGAAGCCATAGATAAGGCTTGTGGTCACTTGCAAATTCTGCTCCTGCAGAGCACACTGGGTGCTGGGCCCTTGCAGCCGATTGTCTGCTCTCAGCTTCTTTCCTCATGCCGTAGACTTAATTCCGACACATGAATGTTTCTGTGCATAGAGGTGAGCATCCAGACTGTCCTCAAGCATTTGAGGCCTTGTCACTGTTTCAGAGTGGTGATACCACTGTTGTGGAGGTGCAGGAAGGTCGCAGACTGGGCAGTGTTGGCTTAGCACCTGTAAAAGATTAACAGCAGACCCGACATCCCCACTGGGACAGGGCACATGTGCATGGTGTTGACCCCTGTGGGCTGAGCTCTGCATGAGCGGGTAACTGCTCAGATCCAGAGAGGCCTTTGGCTTTAGGGAACAAGTATTTACTGAAAATTAGTCAGTCTGTGCAGTTCAGAGATGCCTTTTGCTACCCTGTGCATCAGGCATGTCTGCCTCAGGGAAATAAGAACATCTCTGTCCATTCCCCTCTGCACTGGAGTCCAGAGTAAGCCGAGGTGAGCTGTGACTCCCACTGCACCTGCAGCCTCAGACACCCCCAGCTGGGCCTGGCTGGGGCACTCAGGGGCTCCTCTGCTTCTGCTGGTTAGAGCACGGCAAGGGCTGAGACCTGAGGCACAAACCTGCTGCGCGTTTATTCGGTTTATCTTTGCCCTCCCTGTTGTAGGGAGGGACCAGAGTGGGGAGTGCAGTGAGCTCAGCACTGCTGACAGCTCCAGGGGGGTGACAGGTGGACCCCAAGAACCTTGCTGTGGACAGGAGACCCTTTGGGTTCTGTTGTTGCAGTTAGGGATTGAGTACAGAACATAAGGATCAGGGGAGAGCCAGAGCAGCAGAGCATCAGGCAGAGCAGAGCAGAACTGCATTCCCACGGCCTCTGTGGGAACTCAGGATCCCGGTTTTTTTTGCAGGTGCAAATGGTACGCCTGGTTGGGATGATGTTGCTCATATTTGCTAAGAAGGATCATCTGAGCAATATCAGAGAGGTTGTGACAGAGTCTGTGGGTACAGGAGTCATGGGAAAGATGGTGAGTCACCAAGGCCAGCTTGTTGCTTCCCTGTATCCATGCAAGAAGTGGCACAGTCTGGTTTGGTTCACCTGTGCCATCCCAGTCCCCTCCCCATGCCTCACCTGCCACCTGCTTCAACCCCACTGGTCCTTCCTGTCCCCAGGGCAACAAGGGTGGTGTGGCCATCAGGTTCATGTTCTACAATACCACCTTCTGTGTCGTTAACTCCCACCTGGCTGCCCACGTGGAGGACTTTGAGCGCCGAAACCAGGACTACAAGGACATCTGTGCCCGGATGAGCTTCATGATCCCCAGTGACAGCCTGTCTGAGCTCAACATAATGAAGCACGAGTGAGTTGTACCCTTGTGAAGGGATGTCGAGTAACCCAGGTCAAGTCAGAATTGCAGCAGCAGGAGGTTTCATGCAGATAAGTTTTCTGGCTTGATGAAATACTTTGAAGTCCCAAGGGCTGTGGTGTGCTGCATTTCCTGCAGACAAACTGGTCACCTCCTCACTGCCGTGCCTTGTGCACCCCGTCCTCAACATCGCTCTCCTTGCATTTGTGTATAACTTCCTTTTCAGCAGGTCTAAGCAGAATACAAACGGCTGGTACTTCTGTAATTAATACTTAAACCATTTAAAAACCAAAAATGTAGAGTGGATTACTACAGAAAAAAAAAATCAAATATTAGATTATCCTTGATAATCCACTAAAGGAAACGTTGAGGTTTGACTATAAACAGGAAGAGCTTTGGTATTAACGAGGGGTTTAAATTTCAATCTTTAAATGAAACCTTTATGGAGTGAAGAGTGAGTCCCATGAGTGTTTCTGTAGCTGCTGCTAACAAGAAGGCTGTAGGCCTGTTTGGAACCCTGGAGAGGAGCAGGGTTGGAGCAGGTGCTGTTGAGGTGTGGCTGATGGCTGAGGTGGGAAACAATGTCCAGAAGGTTGTAAACTCCAGGAACCTAATTCTGCTCCTGCTAAATCTGCGTCAGGCGGTCTCGGCTCAGCAGGTGGTGCAGCAGTGGCCTGCTCTGGTTGAAGGAAAGGCAGTGAAAAACCAACAGGTAAAAGCAGGGTGTCACACGAGGGATAACCCTGCAGATGTAGCTGCCTCACCTGTCCCACTGGCTGACAGGCTGGCTCTGCTTAAAGAGCTCCACCACTGCCCTCTTCTTAACATGAGAAGAGCCTCAATACCAGCTGGATTCTGTGTGAACACTGGTTTTGCTTCATTGGAGAGTCAGTGCTGTTCTCTGGCTTTTTTCAGGCTGAGACAAATGCGTTATATCCTGCTCAACCAAGTCTTCAATCTTTGGGGGATTCCAAAGGAGATGGACTTAGTCCTGTAGGATTTACTGTCACTAGAAATTTCTGCTATTGGACTCAATCTTTAACGTCTCCTTTTTGTCTTCCACATGTTTCAGTCTTAATGTGTTTTATAAAAGGGAGCTGTTAGCTGCTGATCTGCTCCCAGAATTGTTCTCTGTGAGGGTGGGGAGGCCCTGGCACAGGTTGCCCAGAGAAGCTCTGGCTGCCCCATCCCTGGAATTGTTCAAGGCCAGGCTGGACAGGGCTTGGAGCAACCTGGGACATGGGCAGGTGTCCCTGCCCATGGCAGGGGGCTGGAACAAGATAAGCTTTAAACTCATTTCTAAACCAGACCATTCTGATTCTCTGTGTATGTTTGCTTGCAGTGTTGTTATCTGGCTGGGAGACCTGAACTACAGGCTGTGTCTGCCAGATGCCAGTGAGGTGAAGAATCTCATCAGCAAGAACGAGCTCCAGAAGCTGCTGACATATGACCAGGTCAGTGAACTTGCCCACGTTTGCCCCATCCCTGGGAGGTCATCTTGGTCTGCTTGGGAGGAGCTGGCAGACATGGAGCTGGGGAAGGGACTGGAGCATAAATCTGATGAGGAGCAGCTGGGGAGCTCAGTCTGGAGAAAAGAAGGCTCGGGGGACATTCTCACTCTCTACAACTCCCTGAGAGGAGGGGGCAGCCAGGTGGGGGTTGATCTCTTCTCCCAGGTAACAACTGGCAGGACAAGAGGGAACGGCTTCAAGTTGTGCTGGGAGAGGTTCAGGTTGGATATTAGGGAAAATTATTTTTTTATGGGAAGTGCTGTCCAGGCATGGCACAGACTGCCCAGGGCAGTGATGTGGGAGGGATTTAACAGACACATAGATGTGGCACTTGGGACATAGGTTAGTGGTGGCCTTGACAGTGCTGGTGGAACAGTTGGACTCGGTGGTTTTGGAGGGCTTTTCCAACCTACATAATTCCCTGACAATAAGGCTTTGGACACAGACATAGACACTGGACCCTGACAGAGCTCTGGGTGTGCTGGTTGCAACAACCCCCTAAACAAAACCAGGTTGTCCATACTGGGGTAACTGGGTGACCCAGGCAGTTACCGCGTGTATCTATGTCTCAGTGCAGGAATTCTCTCTTAAGTACAAACTGCAAGCTGAACACAGGCATTTTTAACAGCAACAAAAGCTGTTGTGATCAGTGTTGTGGAAGAGGTATTGAGTTGGAGCCCAAATCTGCTCAGCCAGTTTGACCTGTATTCTGTGCTGTCGCCTTCCCTGCTCAGCACTTCCCTGCAGCACACAGAAACTGGCGGCAGGTGCCTTTCAGGTGAAGGGTTGCACCCGCGAAACATGAACAATAGTGCTGCAATATCACCTCTGACACAGTTTAACAGGAAATTTTGTTGATTGTCCTCTGTAGCTCATTTTTGCTGTACTGCAGAGCTTCGTGCAGGAAACAACTGGAGCTCAGGTCTTAGCAAGGAAAACATCCAGGAGATTTTTCACAAGAGGAAAGGAGCAAAGGAGGGTGGTGTCAGGTTGTCAGGCGAGTGCAGCCCTGGAGGCTCTTGCTAAAATGATTGGTGGGGAAAGATTAATGATGGCGATCTTAAGCCTGAAAACTGATGAAGGCATTTAGTAATTACTATTTCCCTTAACTCTTGTTTGATGCTGCCTGCATGGTCTGGTGAGCAGTACCGTGCCCATTTGTGCTCAGTCTGTTTGGAAAACATTCCTCTTATGGGTTGAATTTTTACCTCTGTTAAAGATGTGAGGTCTGAGAGGCAGTTTGGGGGTGTCTGTGATTCCCACAGAATGGCCACAGGCTGTGGTTGCTCTGCCTGTGGATCTGCTCTCTGACACTGCTGTGGCAGGGGAGGGTTTCTTGGGTTTGGTTTGGTTTGTTTTTTTTTTTCTTTTTAAAGCTTTCTTTTTCTGCTTTAGCTGAATATTCAGCGCACTCAGAAGAAAGCATTTGCAGATTTCATGGAGGGAGATATTAAATTCATCCCTACGTATAAGTATGACTCTAAAACAGATCGCTGGGACTCCAGGTACATTGGCTGCCACTGGATGTATTTACCTGTGACGTAAAATGCATTTTCTCACAAAACTTGGTTTCCTGCTTCCTAGAGCTGTGAACCCCTGTCAGTGTTATGTTTGGCCTTCCTTTCTTCCCTGCTTTCTGCAATAAGCAGCCCCTGTGTATGTTGAGCAGGCACACCCCTTAAACCTCTGTTGCTGCTGATTCCGCTGGATGAAGGCAGGTGAAGTGCGAGCTCAGGTGACCCTGCACTGGGGGCTTTATCTATTGCCAGGGACGGACAAAGAGTATAAAAAAGGAATTGAAGAGCAAAGGAAACAGGCTCTCTGAGTCACCCTGTCCCCTGACTTGCACACCCACAGGGTGGCTGCACTGCGATAGCAGCTGTGGTTCCTGTCGGTGCCTCCCACAGACATGGCTGCATCTGCTGCAGGGGCTGCTCCAAAGGGAGAAACTCCCAAGAATGACTTTTCAAATCATGTGGTGATTGAATTTGACTCTGCTGTGTTTATGAATCAGCACAGTAGTTAATCTGAAGAAGGATGACCCAGGACTCAGGCTTCATAACATAACAGTAGTCACTGAGTAGACTTTCCATAGTGGAAGCAATAAGCGATGGTTTGGATTGTGAGCGCAAAGGTCTGGCAGCAGAAGAAAGTCGTGCAGCTTGGGTCACAGCACACATGGGTTCAGGCTATGGAAATGGGCTTGTTTGAGGGTTATTTTGTTTCCTGGTGCTGGAAAGGATGGGAATTTTATCTTTTGTATTGGGAAAGGGGAAGAGAGCAGAAAAAATAACAGAATTCAAGTTGGGGTAAGTGATAGAGAGTTCATCCCATCACTGCTGTGATGGCATGGGTAGAGGGAACTGCCTTGTTGGGAAGAGGAACAGGTTGGATAGCTTGATAGGATTGTTGGATTCCCCTGGTAACCTGTTTTTCTTTGTAGTGGGAAGTGTCGTGTGCCAGCGTGGTGTGATCGGATCCTTTGGAGAGGAGGGAACATCAATCAGCTCCGGTACTGCAGTCACATGGACCTCAAGACCAGTGACCACAAGCCCGTCAGCGCCCTTTTCCGCATCGGGGTAGGTCTGTGTGTACCTCGGGGCAGCATCTCAGCACTGCCAGGCATTTCAGGCATTGCTTTGGGAGGTGGTGATGGAGTCAGGGCACCTCTGCTAAGGCTGGTGCAAGAGCACAGATGAACCCAGCTAGGGTGTGCCTGCTGTGGGGGTGCTGCACTGGAATGGGTGAGTCCCACACTTCCCTCCTCCACATGGAGACACAGCAGCAGCCTGGGCCTGGCTGTGCCTGTGCTGCATCGGATGTATCATCTGCTTCACACCTGAAAGTCTTCAGTGGAGAGTGGCAGCAAGTTTGGGTTTTCTGGTGCAGCAAATGGGGAGACTCCATGTCCATTTTTGCTACCTCCTGCTCCCTGGGTAGCTCAGGTCTCACAGAGTGGGTCGGGTTGGAAGGGACTCCAGTGGGTTGTCTGGTCCCACCTCCCTGCCTCCAGCAGGGCCATCGCAGAGCACAGGACACAGGATTGTGTCCAGGCAGTTCTGGACAGTGAAGAAGTTCTTCCTCATGTTCAGGTGGAACTTCCTGGGCATCAGTTTCTGCCCATTCCTCTGGTGGCATTGCTGGGCCCCACGGAGCAGAGCCTGGGCCCTGCTCGGAGTCCTCCCTGCAAACAGGGACAGACAGGGCTGACGGCTGCTTTCAGCTGTGTCTTCTGTTGAGGGTGAACAGCCCCAGCTCCCTCAGCCTTTTCCTGTAAGGGAGATGCTCCAGGCCCTTCAGCATCTCTGTAGTTTTTGCTGGCCCTGCTCCAGGAGCTCCATGTCTCTCCTGTACTGGGGAGCCCAGATCTGGACACAGCATTCCGTGTGTGCCTCACCTGGGCTGAGTAGAATAGGCTAGGTCTATCTAAAGAAAAGCCTTTCTCCTTTCCCTCTGGAGAATCATGAGGAATTCTGCAACATGCCAGTGCTGTCCCACAGAGGTCACCTCCAGTGATCTCCCAGGTGTGTGACCAGTGGCCAGACAGACCCTGGTAACATCCGCAGAGGTGAAATCTGTGTTAAGTTGCAGATGCAGCTTGGGACTGCACCCACATATGTGAGCTGTCTCAGCCTTTCAGCTGCACAAGCAACTGCTTAGAGAAATAATTCACTTCTGCAGTTTGCTCATGGTCAAGAGAGTTCCTGTGAAAGCCAGTCAAAAGCTTTGCTGAGTGTTTTTTGTCTCCCGCAGGTGAAGGTTGTGGATGAGCAGAAGTATCGGAAGCTGTTCGAAGACATTGTTCGTATAATGGACAGGATGGAGAATGACTTTCTTCCTTCACTGGAGCTGAGCAGGAGAGAGGTGAGGATGAAACTGGAGTAACTGCCACTGCCCAAACAGCAGCCTTCAAAGTGCCAGAACTACTTTGAAATACTTTGGTTCAATAAACTGGATTATAGGAAATTGAACTCTATCCTTTATCTTATGATCAGGATTTGGCTTAGAGAGGACATGTTGTCTTGGCTCCTTGGCAGGACTTCTGTGAGGAATTCTGCATTGGATGGGCTCCTCTCAGCCATGGGGGGCCACTGCAGAGTCTGTGGGGGGCTGGCCATGTACTATATCCTGGCCACCAATGCCACTTGATTTCTCTTTGCTCTGCAGTTCGAGTTTGAGAACGTGAAGTTCCGTCAGCTGCAGAAACAGAAGTTCCAGATTACCAATAACGGACAGGTCACCTGTCACTTCTCCTTCATCCCAAAGCTCAATGACAGCCACTACTGCAAGCCATGGCTTCGGGCTGAGCCCTGTGAAGGTTACCTGGAGCCAGGTGAGTGCACTGCTGTAGATCCCCCATCCCATCTCCATTCAGTCCTTCCTGTCTTTCCTGTGTCCCACCTTTCTTGCCATCTGTTTTGTCTGTGTGTCTTTTTCTGTCGTGGCCTTTGTCCCTGCCACTGTGTGTTTGTCTTTGTGATCCCCTTTGGAGTGTGTCCATGTGTTCTTGAGAGCTCCTCTGTGTTGCAGATGAGAGCACGGAAATCTCCCTGGACGTGTACGTCAGCAAGGACTCAGTCACCCTCCTGAACTCTGGCGAGGATAAAATCGAGGATATTCTTGTCCTGCACTTGGACCGAGGGAAGGACTATTTCCTGACCATCAGTGGGACCTACCTGCCCAGCTGCTTTGGTACCTCGCTTGAGGCTTTGTGCCGGATGAAGCGACCGATCCGAGAAGTCCCAGTCACCAAACTCATAGACCTGGTGAGTTCTGAAGCAGTTCTTTTAACCCGGAGAGGCCTGATTCCCTTCTGATCACTCCCAAAAGCAGGAGTAGTGCCTGCAGCTTGGGTTGGCTGTGCTGGCTCTGAGCTGAGTGACTTCACAGAGCTTGAGGTGCTCTTTTATTCTTCCCATCTACCACAGCCAATGGCTTTTGACAGCTGGTACTTGATCCCTTTTTTCTGAGTAGGCTTATCAAATATTATTTGATGGGACAAAAAAGTGATCCCAGCACCTCATGTTGGTGTTACTGGTGCTGACAGGCTCAGCTGAGTGGCACTGCTGTGTCATAAGAGATGTGACTGAGGTTCTCTCGTCCATGGTACCAGGGCTTCTTCCCTGGCACACATGATGAGTGCCCTGGGAGCCTTTTCCTTCTGGATGCATTCCCAGCACTCAGGGGAAGGAGCATGCAAAAGCAGGAGGACTGCAGGAAAGTCTGTGGTGTGGGGTGCTGAAGGACACAGCTCAGCAGATGAGCAGAGTCACGGCCTCTGACCATTTCCTCCCACACCAGCCACAGTGAGAGATAATGCCTCGGGTGAGAGATAACTCATCAGTGAGAGGTCTCTCTGGGTGCAGCGAATATTCCTCCCCCCAGCCTTTGCCAGCCCCCAGCATCAGTATTCCTCTTCCCAAAGCTCATCGTCTGTGCAAGAGAGTGCAGTTGTGCCCTAGTCACCTCTTGTCCTTTGGGTACTCTCATAGCTGTTTCTGGGGTTAAGTCCCATTTTGGGGATGTAATTCTGATTTCCAGGCTGGTTTCATTCATCTCTCCTTACTGCCTTACCTGGCCGTGTTCCAGTGAGGTGCAGCAGCTCCTGAGTGCCAATTCCTGTCCCCCATTTGTGTTCAGCCAGGAGAGTCCTTTCTTTCTGTCCATCTGAAAGCTCAGCCCCATTGTTTGAGTCTCTGCCATGTGATACCTCTCCTCTCCTCTCCACTCCTCTCCTCTCCTCTCCTCTCCTCTCCTCTCTCACAGTCTCACCCTTACGTGAGGGTTTTTTTTGTCCAGTAAGCTGCTGCTTTTCCACCTCTGTAGATTTGCTAGCTTCCACTCCAATTGCTTCCACATTTTCTCTTCCCTTCAGCAATTGTCCAGTGCCTCTCCCTGCCTCTTCCAGTTCCCATCTTTTATTGTAGGTATCTACTTTTCTCACAAGTCCAATATACAGAAAAGTCAGTTTTACACCATAATTTTGACTTTGTAACACACAATCAGGCTAGGCGAGATCCAGGTGGCAAGGTACAGCGTTTGCCTCCTCAGGTCAAGCAACTGATCCAGGCTTCAGGCTCCTCAGATTTCTCAGGATTTGGTTGAAAGTCAGTCTTGTTCTAGAAGTGGGTCTGGAACATTTCACTGGCTTTGCTTTTCTGCCTACTTTTTCCAACTCAGCACCAACTTCTTGCTTGATACAGAGAAACTTGGGCCCAGACTCTTGGCTCTGCCCTCACAGACACACTATTAGATTTGTAAGAGTGCTTTGAGGCTTCTTCTCCTTCCTTTACCTATAGATTTCCTTCTCCTGTTATTCAGTGAAATATCTAGAAATACAGGGAGCAAAACAATCACCAAAGAGCACCTGCCCCAGTGTCTGCAGCAGGGACACAGCTCTCCTTATGGACACGGGAGATATTTTAAGTCTCTTGGTTCTGATTTTACCTGTGAGCTGAGAAATCCTTGGAGCCAGGCCAAGATGAGCACTTACTGCCTGGGTTAGTGGTGCAGGTGCTGCCTGCCCTGCAGCCTGGAGCATTTGGGTGCAGTTCCCTGAATTTTGGTGCTGCTCAGGCTGTGTGAGGCTGGCAGTGTCTGTGCCTTAAGAACCTCCTGCACTTGCATGGTGTTAGGGCTCATCCTTTGCTGCATCCAACTTTTTCCTCAGCCTGGCTAGACTTTGTCTGTGGTTTTCAGTGGGGAGAAAGGTCTGGAGACCCAGTCACTAAGGGGCTGAGGTGGGTGGGTGCAGGGTAGCACAGTGTAGGTGGGAGTTTGTGTGGGAATTGCTCTTCTGGTTCTCCCAGGAGGGAGACACTGACACGGCTGCTATCACTTCAGCACCTCTCGTTTTGGATTTCAGTATTAGTGTCATCTTGTTTTTTCTTGGAATCCTCCTGTGGGTTTTAAAAAGCCTCTTGAAGAACTCCTGTCAGGAACAGGGGAGTCTTGTGGAGCAGATCGTGCTGAAGGCTCAACATTAGGGAGAAATTGTTCCCTCTAAGGGTGGGGAGGCCCTGGTACAGTTTGCCCAGAGCTACCCCATCCCTGGAGTGTCCAGGGCCAGGCTGGAAGGGGCTTGGAGTAACCTGGGATAGTGGAAGGTGTCCCTGCCCATGGCAGGGGGTGGAACGAGATGAGGTTTAAGGTCCTTCCCAACCCAGACCATTCCATGATTTTGTGGAGAGGTGAGCAGCCAGGCTCAGGCTGGGGGGTGAGGCTGGAGATGACTCACCCATTACAAAACGTGCAGGTGGCTGTCTGCCCTCCCAAACCTGTGAGCATGTCCCTCCCCCTGTGCCTCAAGAGAGAAACCTGTGCCAGCTCCTGTCCAGAGCAAGCTGTTCCCGGGAAGAGGTCAGTCTGTTGTGGCTGTTAGAACTCAGGGAGCCCCCAAAGCAAGCGGGCACTGCAGAGGCCACAGGGGACCCCGAGATGCTTCTCCCTCCTGGTGTACCTGTGCCATGGGAGCTGCAGCTGCTCCCAGCTCAGCCTGGAATGTGCTGGGGCCGTTTCCACCCTGAGAGGTTGATCTGCCAAGACTCTGCATGGACAGCCTGGTTCTGTTCCCTCCTGCAGACCCCATGAGCCATGCCCAGCTGGCCCTGACTTTACAGGGATGGCTGTTTGGGGATGCTGAGGGCTTGGCTGTGCTGCCGGAGGGCTTGGCACACTCCTCTCAGTACTGTGCTAATGCTCTTAGGCTGCAGCAGCAGCAGCCGGGTTTGAGCACAAACCCTCATTTCCCTGACCATACCCAAAGCTGCTTAGGGGCCCTGTGAGCTCCACAGCTGCCACACACTCAGAAACACAGATTTAGCCCAGGGAACATTTTATCTCTGGCCTGGTCACAAGGGAAGATGGCTGAAATAACACAGGAACAGTGATTCTGACCAGGGAACTTCTTCCTGGTGAACACGTCTCACCTGCCCATGGCCTGGCTGTTGGCCAGTGAACAGTGCTGTCCAAGCCCCTGGAGGGGTTTCCAGAAATCCTGACGAGGTTGTGCATCATGTGAGCAGGATTGTTGCTAATTGGCAGCCAAATCTCTCGCCACAGGTTTAACTTTGGCGATGTCAGCAAAATGTATGAAGGACCTGGTGTTCAGGGTTCTTGTAATGCAAATTAGGCTTCTGCGTAATCAGAAGTGTTAATCCGAGAGTCCTTTCTCCCTCTTAACCACACTTTTTCCTCTCCTCTTTCCTGCTGCTCTCAGGAAGAAGACAGCTTCTTAGAAAAGGTAACACAAGCAATTGCTGTGTGACAGTCTGCTTTTCAGTGGTGTGTTTGTAAAGAATGAGAGCTTTTCCCCTGTTTTCTGTGGCAGAGGGAAGGGGAGGGGAGCACAGAGGGGACACTGCCAGCAAAGCTTCTTAGCACAGCTGTGGGCTGGATGAGAGCACAGAGAAGCACACAGTGACCCCGGAGCCAAGCCCAACTGAGATGTTAAAGCTCACCAAATTTACTTTGGGGAAAAAAAATTACTCTCCTGATCCTGACAGCAATGCTGGATATTCCCAAAAAAGATTGACAGCCTTTGACATACCAGGGATAGCTCTGACCATAAGGTGGGGTTCACCACAGCATCCTCTCAGACCTGTGGGAAGAGGGCTGGAGTAGGAAGCTCAGGTCTTTTGTTCCTTCCATCTTGTTGTGTCCCTGTGGAGGCCGCGGGAGGGCCTTGTGCAGGAGGTGGATGTTTCTGTGCCTGCTTAAGCAGTGGAGCTGGGGCTGCTGGCTCTGATGCCCGCAATGCCCGAGCGGGATCACTGCTTCTCTTGGCACCCGTGCTTGGTGCTGGAGCCTAGAAAGGAAAACATGTCCTTGGGAGAGCAAGTGGGAGATGTTGGGGGTGTTCCCCAACAGATGTTGTGTTCTCCCTGCACTGGCTCTGACATCTGTAACTTGTTTGAGCTGGTTCTGTGCCGGCTCCAGGTCTGAGGGAGTTGTTCCTCTCTGGGCTGCCAGCGCGTGGCAGAGTAAAACAGGACAGGGAAGGAATGTTCCCTCTCTAAGAGGGGATAGAACTCGGGTTTTCAACCACATGAAGCTCTCAGACTCCCTCCTGGCAGAGGAGAAGGGAGGGATTTGGTGCCACCCTTCTGGGAGCATCTTCCCGTGGGAAGAACGTGGCCGTGCCTCCCTTCCTCACACGCGGCAGGAGAGGGCGCTCGGGGCCCGGCCAACGCGCACCCGCCTCCTGCTCCTGCTCCTCCTTCTCCTCCCTTCCTTCTACTCTGCCCCAAGGCACCTCGAGCCTTCCCCTTCTCCTCTTCCCTGAGTACCTGGCATCTCCTGCATGGAGGTCTCCACAGCTCTCCCAGTCACGCCAAGGGCTGCAGCAGCGCTTGGCTGCAGTGATGCACTGGTACAGGGGGTTTCTGTAGAAGAGCCTCAGCCCCGGAAGTGTCCACAGCCCTGGGAGAGTGTCTGCAGCTCTCCCCCTTTCCCTCTTAGAGGAACTCTCTAATGCTCTTGCCTGACATGCTGCTTCCTGACCTTCCCAGTGCATGTGGCTGAGCGAGGCAGCCAAGCAGCCATGACTCCTCATCTGCTGGTGGGGTCAGACACGCCACTGTGCAGGGCAGAGCTGTGCTGTGCTGTGCTGTGTGGCAAGTGTGGCTACTGCCCGTGCCGCTGGGGCTTGTGTCAACCTGGGGTGTCTGGGGGCATGGCAGGGGAGCCACCCCTGGCTGCTGTCAGTGGCTGCGCGTGCTGCAGGGACAGCCATGGCAGCTGTCGCCTCGGCTGGAGTGAGGTGCTTTCTGTGTGGCTTGTGGACTCCTTGCTGGTGGCAGCGTTGTGTTCCTGCTTGTGTTGGTTCCTGGGTGCTTTGGGAGTGCTGGGCATGACTTCCTCCTTGGAGGTCACAGGAATGTGAGTGATCATGAAGTGAGAGTAAAATCAAGCCCAGGACATGGATCCGGTTAAAGCTTGGTGTGCTGGAGATGTCTGAGCCATGGAGCTTGTCAGCTGCTCCACATGATTAAGCAGGAGCTGTGACCGTGGTGGTGTGTACTCAGTGAGACCTCCCTGTGGGAAAATCAGGGAAGAAGCTTCAGAAGTCAGGATGGTTCCAGAGGCCTGGGAGCAGCCGTGGCTGGAGCACACCTGGAGCCGGGGGAGACGTGGGATGAGTGGGGCCGGGGCTGGGCTCCCCAGTGCAGCAGCTCCCGCAGCACAGCTGGGTCCCGGCCTCCGCTGGCTGTGGGGTGGGAGCTGGGATGGGGCCGGGGCACCGTGGGCAGCCAGAACCCCCTCCTGGGAGGCTGAGGGGGCTGGGGCTGTTGGAGAGACAGGGCAGGTTGTTCCATGGGGCAGCGGGAGGGAGAGGAGCCAGGGCCTGTGCAGCAATAGCTGGTGCTGTGAAAGTGAGTCAGGGCTGGAGCACCCCAGGGTCCTGCTGCTTCCCCTCTCCTGGCTTTCCCTACCAGGGACTAAGGGCCTGAGACAGCAGGGACTGAGGTTTCCCTGAGCCCTTGTGTGCTCTTTCTCCCCAGGAGAAATCCATCCTGCAGATGGGCTCCCTGGACAGCGAGGAGGCAACTGAGGTGCCACTGCAGGTGCCAAAGGAGATCTGGCTCTTGGTGGACCACCTGTTCAACCATGCCCTCCACCAGGTGAGAGGGAGGGAGAGGGAGAGGGCCTCTGTTCTCTTGGTGACCTGGTTCCTCACAAGCACCTGGAGATCAGCCCCAGTTTGGTGTTTACAGGACAAGGCTTTTCCCTGTGCTCAAGGCACTGGCTGGGTGTCCCAGAGTTCACCTCCCAGTCACCATGTGCCTCAGCCTTTGTGAGGAAGGTGACTTTGTCCATCCCTGTGCTGTTTTTGACAGGAGGACCTGTTCCAGACTCCAGGCATGCAGGATGAGTTGCAGCTGATCATTGAGTGCCTAGATACCAGCATTCCTGAGACAATCCGTATCCTTCTGTGGTGGATCTCAGCTCTGCTGGGAGAGTTCGCTCTCGGGAGAGTTTGTCTGTCACTTTTACCTGGCAGGGTTCCTGGCAGGGATGGGCTCCCCTTTGTCCTCCCACAATCTCTCTGAAAGCTGAATCTGTGCTGGCCAAAGAAGCCAGGGGGCTCTGGAAGCTTCTGCAGGGCTGTGCCAAGCACAGGAGCTCGGATACTGAGGAGCATGGTCTGGAGAAGAGGCTAATGGAGCAGGGGGCTCCTGTGCAGCCAGAGGGTGGGAAACACAGTGCAGGGTGGATGGAGCAGTGTTTTTCAAGGATTGGAGACAGTGGAGGAGGAGGAGGAGAGGTTAGACAGGCGGGGAACTTGCATGACCTGCAAGAAGATGAGCATCTGGGGAGGGAGGGGATCTCTCTGCTCAGTATGACCCTTGATTCCCAGTGGTCCAGCTGGCAGTAATCACTCTGTGGCTGAAGCTCTCCTCATCTTCCTGGAGGCTCTACCGGAGCCTGTGATCTGCTACGAGCTGTACCAGCGGTGCCTGGACGTGTCCCACAGCAGCCGGCTGTGCCGACAGGTGTGGGGCTGTGCTGATGTGTGGGGCTGCTGCCGTGGGCTGTGCTGTGGCCCTGGGCCCACCTGGCTCCTGCTCCCTACCCAGGGGCTGGCAGTGGCTCTGGGAGAGCAGGCAGCTCTTCTAAAGAGACCCCAAGTGAGCCCTGTCTCACCCCAAGCACGTGGGGAACAGGAGCCTGAGGGAGGGGCTGAGCCTCCCCTGGTCCTGAGGGCTTGAGCACCTGCTCAGAGCTACAATTCCTGTCCTTCCGTGGAGGACTCCACATGGCCCTTAACAGCTGGTGGGGTAGCAGGCCAGTCCTAGCATGACCCTGAGCATAGGGGGAGGTTTTGGGGCAGTGAGAGCTGAGGATCCGACTGGAAACAAGCAGGAAGCAGCCCCAGGGCAGTGGGGGCTTTTTCCTGGTGCCACAGCTTTCCTTGAAGCAGTGTCACCAGGAGCCACAGCCCACAAGTTTCATCAGCACTGGGCTGCAGCTGTGGGTAAGTTGCTCTGGAGCTCGGAGCGTCACATGTACCTAGGCTGCAGTGGTGGGAGCTGGGAGAGCTTCCTGACACCATTTCCTTGCAGGTGATCCTTCAGCTGCCGAGCTGCCACCGCAACGTGTTTCGGTACCTAATGTCCTTCCTCCGGGAGCTGCTGAGGTACTCGGAGGACAACAATGTCAGTGCCACCATGATCGGTGAGTGTTGTTCCTCTGCAGCCCTCACTCCATCCCAGCCTCTTCCTGCACCTCCCGAGGTCTTCGTTCCTCACCAGTGACGGATTTTACCTGCCTCCACAGCCGCCCTGTTCTCCAGCCTCCTCCTGCGCCCTCCGCCCAACCTGATGGCCAGGCAGACCCAGCAGGACCGCCAGCGTGCCATCAACTTCCTCTACAGCTTCCTGCTCACCGGGGATGAAGAATGACTCCTGCCATGTGCCAAAGCCGGGGCCCGCGCTCCAGCCGGGCCTCTCACAGCTCTGAGGGGTAAAGGCTCGAAGCTCTCCAAGTGCCGTGTTTGCAGTCGGAAGGGACGCCTTCCCCCTCCCTGCCACGCCATACCCCACGCTGCAGAGGACCTGCACGCTCATTGCACTGCCATCCACCACTGGAGCCTCTGGCTTCTCTGCGGGAGCCAGGTGGATCTGTCGATAGCCGAGCACTGTGCCAGCACCCGTCGTCCCGTGGCAGTATCATCGGTTCCCCAAGTCACGCTTCTCTCCGTGTCACCCCCATCTCCCAAGAGCTGCTGTGGAGAAGGGTGGGGATGGCTGGTGCTCTTGGAGGCCGTGGCACATGGCATCCCTCCAGTGCCAGGTACATGTGCTGGTGCATGCACCACCCAGACTGGTGTGGGACGTGTGCCACCCTCTGCCACACAGCCATGCCAGCCCTGATGCCATCACTGTGGTATGGACCGTACTGACCCAGGAAGGTTGTGTGGACATTCAGCCTCTCCCCTTCAGCAGGGCATTTCCCCTCTCCCCTCCCTGCCAGGACACAGGGCCCCGGCACATGGGTCTGTCCCTGCACCCCCCATTCTGCCCTCACTCTCCTCTCCCTTCCCTGCCCTAGCTTCCCCTGGGAACACAGCATGGTGGGTGGCTCACAGTGGCCAGGGTCAGGCAGAGGCACGAGCTGCCCTCTGCTCCTCCTGGGCTGTCCTGTGCATCTTGAGCAGGATGAGACTGCTGTCCCTGCAGCCCAGCCTACAGTGTGGGGGTAGGACAGGCTGGGTGACCAGGTGCCACTGGATGGAGTCCATTCTCTCCTCCCCAGGGTGCTAGCAGAGGGTGCAAGTTTGGGGGGGGTGAAAGGAGCCAGAAATGCTCTGTGGGGGCAGAGGAGCAGCCGGGGGGCTGTGCTGGGGGGCTGCAGTGCGAGCTGGTTGAGGGGACAGCCCTGGGGCTGGTGACTGAGGGTGCAAGAGTGGCCTGTCCCACTGAAACACTAAGAGGCCTGTGGGGCCACGGGGCCTCAGGTGTGGGAGGCCAAAGCCAAGGGGAGGGGGCTGCAGTCACAGAGCCCCCGCCAGTGCCTGGGCTTAGCCCAGCATGTCGTGTGGCCCCACGGTCCCCGTGCACAGGCTGAGCTGCCGCAGGCTCCCTTCCCTTCTGCCTTTTTCTTTTCCTTAAAATTTTTAAATTACATAATTTATTGGGAAACCGTTCGTTCCAAATAAACCTCCGTTGTGCAAGGCCTGGGGACTGCACTGGGTGCGCCTGCCCCCTCTCACGCAGCTCTGCTCCACCACGGAGCCCTGTCCGGAGCTCCAGGCCCACTGGCATGCTGGGGACAGTAGCAGAGGGTCCCCTGTGCTGGTTCCTGATGGTTGAGCTCGTGGTGCCTCCCTGATGTGCTGACGCCGTGCAGCCCAGCACCCGTGGCCTGTCCGGCAGTGGGTGGTGGCATGTACCACAGCGGGATGGAGATGGCACTGGGTCTGGCCAGGGCAGTGGGTGCAGCAGGGTGCTGGTGCCCTGTGTGGCACACGGCTTTGGCAGCCCTGAGCAGTGATGCCTGTGGTGCCCGAGGCCCTGCTGGGCCAGCAAGGGGAGCAGTGGCCGAGAAAGCCTGCGCGTCCTGCCGCAGGAAATGGCGGCCGGGGTCATCTCCATCTGCTTCCTGCTGGCTCCTTGGGAGCAGGGCCGTGCCTGGGCAGCTGCTCCCATGCTGTCACGGAGGGGACCAGCGCAAGGTGCCGGCATTGTTCCTGCAGCCACCACATTCCTGCCACTGCCGGCGGAAATGCCAGAGCAAGAGCGAAGGCCTGATGCTCCCTGGAGATGGCACAAAGCCTGGGCCTGCCCATCGGTCCTCTTCGGGAGGGCACAGGGATCCTTGTGGAGAACCTGGAGGCTGTTGGGGGTGCAGCTCCGGGGGTCTCACACGTGCATCAGCCCACCATGAACGTGGGCACTGAGGGATGCTGGTGGTGCCCCAGTGGTGGGGCTGGAGGAGCTGGTGGTGTCCCACAGCCACACCAAACATCCCTCGCCAGCCCGAGGTGGGCAGCGAGCTCTCCCTGTTCCTCCTGGGGGCCACAGGGCTCCTGCAACTGCTCTGCCCCTTTCCCAGTGCCCCTGGCATCCCTGCTCAGTGAACTGGGGCCTGGCAGACCCTATCCTTGCCCTGCCAGGACAGACCCTGCTTGCACACCCAGGGACAGCACTGCCCTGTGCCCCTCTGCCCGTGTCCCCAGCACTGCCCTGTGCCCACTGCCCACTCTGCCCCAGCTCCCTGGTGCAGTACAGGGGCTCTGGCACTGCTGTGGCACAAGGAGCATGGCCGAGCTCAGCTCCCACCTGCCTGTGGGCAGCAGGCCAGGCCAGGAAGAGCCAGAGATTCCTTAGGTCTCCGGGCCCAGAAGCCTTTTCCTCCTTCCACGCTGGCCACAGCCCAACCGGGAGGTCCTCCCTGGCCTCCTTCTTCCAGGCTGGCATAGGAGGGCTGGGGTCAGGGCTCAGCTGTGCAGCCCCTGGCCACAGCCCAAGCACTTGGGGCTGGGCGATGCCTGGGGGATGTGGGACATTGCTGCCTTGCTGGCACGGCCACAGCAGACGCTCCAGGGGTCTGCTGGGCCCCCTGCTGCCTGTCCTGCCCATGCCCAGGCAGGGACCTCACCGGACCTCTTGGGCAAGGTGCCTGCTGCTGCAGCTGGGGAGGCAAACTACGTGCATTAAGGGGTGGTTTGAAGTGCGGAGGGAGAGCCCTCCCGGTTCAAACCAGCAGTGGCAGCACTGTAGGCTGGCAATGGAGGAACGATAATCCCCCCAGCATCCTAGAGCTGGAGCTGGGGGCACTTTGGCCAGGGCACCATGTCCTGCCCCCCTCCAGCTCTGGGAGGCTGCTGGGGCTGGAAGACTGGGCACGAGGGTCAGGACAGGACTGGGCAGTGAGCAGGCAACCCTTCTGCACCCACCCAGACCATCATGAGGGCACCAGCAGTGACTCCTGGGGATTTGTGGGGTGGCCAGCAGGGGTGAAGGTGTGTGGCAGTGGCTCCTGGGGTGGCCGTGAAGCAGGGTGAGGGTGGCAGTGGCCCCGGGGGGTGGCAGTGGTGGCTCACGGGCCATGCTGGGTAGCGGTGGTGGCTCGCAGAGCCCCGGTGGTGGTTCACAGGCCATGCGTGCAGGGTGGCACTGGTGGCTCATGGGGCCCCGCGGGTAGCGGTGGTGGCTCGCAGGTTGTGCAGGGTGGCACTGGTGGCTCATGGGGCCCCGCGGGTAGCGGTGGTGGCTCGCAGGTTGTGCAGGGTGGCACTGTGGCTCATGGGGCCCCGCGGGTGGCGGTGGTGGCTCGCAGGTTGTGCAGGGTGGCACTGGTGGCTCATGGGGCCCCGCGGGTGGCGGTGGTGGCTCTCAGAGCCCCGGTGGTGGTTCGCAGGCCGTGCAGGGTGGCAGTAGTGGCTCGCAGGCTGTGCGGCGGCCGCGGCAGCCGCGTGGCGGGAGCGCTGGCATGGGGCCGGGCCACGCATCCCACCCGGTCCCGGCGGATGAGCTCATGGAGGCCAGCTGGGTCCCGGCGCTTCCCCAGGCCCTGCTCCCGGCCCAGCTGCAGCCCTTCCGCTTCTCCACAGCCCCTTAACCCCCTCCCCTCTGGCACTGCCGACCCCTGCCTGCAGCCCCGCGCCTGGGACGTCCCTGCAAACACTGAGGGGAGTGTAGGACCCCGCATAGGCATCACCTCCCTCAGGCCTCCCAGCCACAGCTGGGGGTGTCCTGTCCCCTGGGGTCCCCTCCCTTTGCAGGGCTCAACCCCTCCTCCCCACCCGCAGGGGCCTACAGGGACCCTCAGTCCCCTGAGCCTTGACCTTCCTGACCCCCACACGGGTCCTGCTCACACCCAGCCCCGTGGGGTGGGGACACGGAGGGGAGGAATGCCAGGGATACCAGGGACAGGGACACCAGAAACAGGGATGCCGGGGACAGCAGTGACTGAACACAAGGGACAGGGATGCCCGGCGTGGAGGTGACAGGTACCCAGCACTCACAGCTGCCTCTGTGTACAGGGCTGTGGGGCAGCTGCCCAGGGCTGGTGGGGTTGGGGGGAAAGGGAGGATCCAGCAAACCACTGGGACTGTCCAACAGCAGCGGAGTCTTTTGGAACTAGTGAGAGCTGTGTCCAGGACTGGTGGTGCCTCAGCCCCTCTCTCCTTGCCTAGCTGGGATCAGCATCCCTGTGCCCTTCCAGCATCCCCTCCTCCATCTCTCAGCCTCTCTGACCTGTGTTTTCCCACTCCCCTCGCCAATTCCACGGGCTCAGCACACGGCTCCACTCCTTGCTGAGCACCTTCTCTGCCAGCAATGGGCTGGGGAAGGGGCTTGCATGGTTCCAGCCAGGACCCCCAGTGCCTGTAGACAGCCCCAGAAGGGAGCAGAGGGACCTGAGATCCCTCCCCACCAGCAGGAGACCAACCCCTACCTGCCCTTTCAAAAATCAGCATTTACAGAGTTAACAATCATAGCTCTTTATTATACAAAAAGATGTATTTACATGGAATAAATCTTTACAGACACAGGAGACAATCAGCAGGGCCCAGCTCAGAGCCAGGGCCCCTCCTTTGGTGTATGGCAGAGCTTGATAGAGGCCCCAGTGCCCCCCTGCTCCTGCTGTCCCACGGCGTGAAGCAGAGGAGCCCTGGCTGTCCAGTGTGTCCTCGGTGGGCACCCCTCAGCACAGGGGTCCCTGGGCGCTGGGTCTGCCAGCGGGAAAGGGAGGGCAGCTCACCCAGGGTGTGGGATGAGCACCATGGGAATAAATAGACCCAGGACAAGCTGTGTGCTCCCCCCTGGCATGAGGGTGACAGACAGGGCTGGGGCAGGACCCCGCAGGAGCTCAGAGACCCCTGAAGAGAAGCTGCTCCACCTGACAAAGTGCTTTGCGCAAAGCCCGTGGCCCCAGTGGGCCGATGCCCAAGCCAGCCCCATGCCCACCGGGACAGGGCGTCGGAGCAACCCCGGCCCCTCTGCAGGCAATCCCCTTCCAGCCGGCCCTGGGAGGCAGTGAGGAGGGGCAGAATGCACCCACAGTGCCAGACGCGGCACCGGGGCCACCAGGGGCAGCTGCCGGGAGAAGGTGGGGCCAGCCGAGGGGACTCCGCGCTCAGGGCCGGGGGATGAGCAGAGCGGGCGAGGACGCGGTGCGAGCGATGGAAGCCGTGTTCATGGAAGGCTGGCAGCAGTCCTGCAACGAGAGCAAGCCCAAGTACGTGTGAGTTCCCTCACTGCACCGTCACACGTTTCCCTGCGCCCCCCACACCCCACTGCGTCTCACCTGGCTCAGAATGGCATGGGCCCCTTGTGGGACAGCCGGGGCCGGGGCCACCGGTACCTCCGCCAGCCCCCCGGCCGCTGCCCTGTCCCACGCCGTGCACCCCGCGGCCGCACCAGCCTTCGGGTGAGGCCACCCTGGGCATCCTTCCCGTCCGGCACCTGCCCCAGTGGCCCTGAGGACATCAGGAACAGCGTTAGCCAGGTGTCCCCACGCAGGACAGGGACAACAGTACCATGGTGCCGCCTGGCCCCGGGCCGGCCGGTTTCCTGGATTGTCCCCAACAAGAGCCATCACTGCCAAGTGCTTCCTGTGCCGGGGCGGCCCGGCCGCTTGTGCCAAGCATGGCCACCTCGTGCGGCCACGGCCACCAGCCTTACCGCGGGGCATGGAGGTGCCCAGCCTCCGCCTTCGGCCCCAGTCCTCCCCACAGCCACCCCCTCCTCTGTGCCACCGAGACCCTCAGCCTTTCACCCTGAGCCGTTCCCCGCATCTCCGTGGTGCCTGGTGCTCCCAGCAGTGGTCCCATTCCCCTGGGGCCCTGGAGCCCCTGGCCGGGATGCTCCAGTCTCCGCACTGGTCCTGCTCCCCCGGGGCTCCTGTCCGGGATGCTTTGGTCCCAGCTCCGGTCCCAGCACCGCCAGCCCTACACCCCCGCGGGGCAGGCTGGCAGCCGGGGCCGGGGCCGAGCCCCGTGTGGGTCCCGCTGCGGGAACCAGCAATGCCCGAGCCTGTCACCGCGGCTCCGGACGCTCCCGTTCTGCACGGGGACCAGGGGGTTTTCGGCTCCAAAGAAAACGCTTTGTCTTTCCGCAGCCCAGCGGATCCCGGCGGTGCGGGCGGGGGTCCCCACGCGCCCCCCAACCCGCGGCCACCCCGGCGCGGTCCCCGTGCTCCCCTCCTCCTTCAGTCCCTCCCTTCATCCCCCGCTGCCGGCCCGGGTCCCGCGAGTGTTCCGCTCTCACCGGGGGCGGCCAGGACGAGCCCCAGCAGCAGCAGCAGCAACAGCAGCGGGGCTAGGAGCCGGCGCGGCGCGGCCATGGCGGGGGGCGGCGGGGGGCGGCGGGGGCG
>VZRO01006635.1:167720-195479 GCA_013397915.1 Daphoenositta chrysoptera
GTCCCCTCCAGCCCCACCCCAGCCTGGCAGTGTCTGCAGAGGGATCGGTGTGTGGCGAACTGCCCGCAGCCCCCGTTCCAGAGGGGAGGAGGGAGAGAAATCGAGAATGACTTTGGGCCCAGGAGGAAGGGAGAGGTGGGAAAAGGGGTTAAGGTCTGGGGGGTTTTCTCATTACCCTGTTCTGATTTGATTGGTGATAAATATATAAAAGGGGAGATTTAGATCAGATATTAGGAAGAAATTCTTGGCTGTGAGGGTGAGGAGGTCCTGGCACAGCTGCCCAGAGAAGCTGTGGCTGCCCCATCCCTGGAAGTGTCCAAGGCCAGGTTGGATGGAGATTGGAGCAACCTGGGATAGTAGAAAGTGTCCCTGCCCGTGGCAGAGGATTGGAACAAGATGAGCTTTAAGATCCCTTCCAAACCAAACCATTCCATTCCATTATTCCATGATTTTTTGAAATTCAATTAATTTCCCCAAACTGAGTCTGTTTTACCTGTGCCCATACCTGGTGACATCCTGGTCCTTATCCCCATCTTTTCCTTGTGTTTTCCCTCCCTGCCCAGTTGAGGAGGGAGTGATGCAGCAGCTTTGGGGACACCTGGCCAGGGTGAGCCCCCACAAGAAGGGGGGGTGACAAGTACAACTGCACCCTGGGACAGCCCCTGCCAGCTGGGTGAGGGGGGTGGCCCCGACAGGGCGTGGGGCAAAGAGGGGCATATGGGGAGGCTGTATGGGGGTGTGGGTACATGGGGGGCTGCAGGAGGGGCTGTAGGGGGATCGGGGTGTATGGGGGACTGTAGAAGGGGCTGGTGACTGTATTGGGTTGGGGGTCTGTAGGAGAGGCTAAGGAGGGGTGTGGGGATGTGAGGAGGGGCTGTACTGGGTGTGTGGGTACCCGGTCACAGCCCCACACGTGTCTGTGGTACCACAGGAGGGGCACATCCCCTAAACCTGTTCCAGCCCTGTTTGCTGTGGCCTCTCACCCCAGCCAGGTTCTCCTGCAGCCCCTGCTTCTGGTGCAGTGTAGGCTCAGCATTCCCTGCCAGCGCTGTGCACCCCCGAAGTGGGGGTGCTCCTCCGGGGGCGGCCAGGAGCTGCAGCCTCACCCCTGCAGCCCGGCTGCTGAGCTCCGTGGTGCAGCGAGGGTCCCCCAGCCCAGTCCTGGGCAGGCATCCCCAGGCACACCCCGCCTGCCGGGGCACCTCAGGGATCCTGGCAGCGTTCCGTTGCCACCACCGGCTTCCGCATTCCTGCGCCCGCACGCCCTCCCCGCGTCCTGTTTGCCGGGCGCGTCACCCCGGCCTGAGTCACCCCGCGGCCTCTGCAGGTGACGGAAGGCCAACAATAGCCCACAAAGGGAGGATGTCCCCCTAAAGCCTTCCTCCGGCTCGTCTTCGAGGAAACCTCCCGCGGGAGGGACGGGCCCCACCGGACGCACGGCGGACAAGGAGCTTCGTCCTGTTGACGCTGGCTTGGAGCGACACGCGGCCCAAGGGGTCCCCGGGGACGGCCCGTGCCACCCCCGCGCTGCGCGAGGAGAAGGAGGATGCTATTGAGGGTCATGGCCCCGGGAATGGCACTATGATCGCTTTGCAGGGTGGAGCTCAAATGGTGAAATTAAGGGGCTGGGGACCCCCTCGCTGTGCGGACCCCTGGGAGTGGGGTGCAGCCGTGGGGTGAGGGGTGCAGCCCCCGCCCCTGGCCCCGACAAGAACCAGGCAGGGAGGATGAAGCATCATTAACACGTGTCACTAATGAACAGGGTGGCAGCAGAGTGCTGCCTGTCTCCACGCACCGCATCGCATCCTTGGGAAACAATCACTGCAGCTTTGATGTCCCCCTCCTACCTGTCCCTGTCCTGCCCCCGGTGGGGACCCCCCACTGCCCCCTCCTACACAGGGGGGAGCAGCGGCCGATGGGGACACGGGCAGCCTGAGAGCATTCGTGACATGAGCGTTCCAGGGCTGAGCCGGAGAGACCGGGTGGCGAGGGGAGCACCCGGCCCTGCTGCCGCCGGAGCTGCAGGGTGCTCAGGGACAGGACCAGGACAATGGGACACGGGACAGGGGTCTGTGCGGCTCCACGGCGCAGTCCTGGTGCCACCTCGTGGTGAGCAGGGTCCCGATGCCACAGCTGGACAGTCGGAGCGGCGTCACGGCCGGACAGGCAGGCACGGACACACCGGGCAGTGTGGGGACACAGCCCGACAGTCCCTGAGGGGACACAGCTGGACAGTCGGAACAGTGACACAGCCAGAACGTTCAGTGACACAGCTGGACAGTCAGTGTGGTGACACAGCCGGACAGTCACTGTCCAACAGGCCATGAAGTGCCACTGGGAAGAGGCAGCAGCTCAGAGGGTTCGTGGTCCCCACACAGATGCAGCTTTGCCCAGCCTTGAGGCCGAGCCTGTGAGAGCTGCGGTGCAGGGACCCTAGGCCCAGGAAGAGGCGTCACATCCCAAGGATCTTCATGGGCTGTGATGAGCAACGATCCTGCAGGGAGTGTTCTGGGAAGCCTGGATGGGGATGTGAGGCTGTGGGGACAAACCTTTTGGCAGGGCCCATTGCAACAGATTGAGGCGGGGTGGTTCTAAATTAAAGAGGGTTAGTGTGGATTAGATAAAGCAAGGAAATCCTTCCCTGTGAGGGTGGGGAGGCCCTGGAAAAGGTTGACCAGAGAAGCTGTGGCTGCCTCATTCCTGGAAGTGTCCGAGGCCAAGCTGGAAGGGTCTTGGGGCAACCTGGGTGTCCCTGCCCATGGTGGGGGGGTCAAAACTAGAGGATCTCTAATGTCCTTTCCAGACCTGTCCTGCGTGGGGCTGTGCATTCCTCCCTGAAGATCTATGTCCCTGCCAGGGATGGACACCTCCAGTGCCTGTGGCAGCAGGTCTGCTCCTCTCCCAGCCTTTCCCTCCACAGCCAGAGACATTGAAGCCGCTGGAGGAAGTACCAGTGACAGCCCTCGGGGTCAAGGCTCCTTCTGATGAAGATAATGAGGTTATAGCAAGGCAGATGCACGGAGGTGTGGAGCTGATGGGCCTGGTGGGACAAAGGGCACATCCCAGCAGGATCCTCCATGGAGAACAGGTCCCTGTGCAGCCTCAGCAGGGGCTGCCAGTCCCGGGCACGGGGCAGGGGCTGGTGCCCACCTGCACGGCTCCATGTCCTGTGGAGGAGGAGGGATGGCCTGGGGGGCTGACTGGCCTGGGGGGCATCCAGCCCTCACCCCAGAGATCCCATGTCAGCTCTCCATAGCTCCAAAACACAGGGGTTCCCCAGGGAGCAAAGCCTTTCCCTGACCTCTCCCTGGCCATCAGGTGGTGCCAGGCTTAGCTGGCACACTCCCACCTCTGCTCCTGCAAGATCTTTGGACTTTGTGCTGATTTTGCTGTTTGCTTTTATTGAGCAGCAGAATTCACTTTCCAAAGGGACAACAAACCCTGCTCCCCACGCCCTGTATCTGCTGGGGCCTCGTCCTTCCCATCCCGCATCCCTCTGCCCCTGGGGCAAAGGCACAGGAGGAGGGACCTGTCACACACAGTGTCGCCTCGGTGCCACAGCCAGAGCAGCCATGTGTCCCCCGCTCTGGATCACAGCCTGGGCGCTCCTGCTCCACGGTACGGCCGGCAGTGGGCTGGGTGCTGGGGTGGGACGGCACACCTGGGACCCCCAGGAACCAGACACAGAGAGCGTGGGACGTCCCAGCCACAGCTCTGGGGGAAGCAGGGGTGGGTGCACCCCGGGGCAGGAGCCAGACTGTGTGGCAGGGCTCACCTTGCCCAGCTGCCCCAGGGATGGGCCCAGGGCAGGTGACAGGTCGGGATCAGACCCCCCAGGATGCAAAGACCAGGTACCCAAGGCCCCTCATGCTGAGGATGACCCCATCCAGCATTTTCCCACGGACCCGAGCCGTGTGCCCTTGGCCAAGGTGAGAGGCCAGGTGCCAGCTGGTGATGGAGAGCCCAGGGAGTGGTAGTGGAACCCCGTGCCAAACAGCCCTGGGGAGAGGCCAGGTCCGGCCGGACATAGACCTGCCGTCAGCCAGCTCCTTCCACGGCCCGTGCTGGGAAGTTCCGGGCAGGCTTCTGCCAGCCCCTCCGTGCACCGTGCTGGGCACCCGCTGCTCCCTGTGACGATCCCACTGCGCCAGGGGCACTGGCAGATTTACTTCCTCTTGAACCAGGGGATGATGGTTTTCACCCACTATTCCTGGGGCTAAAATCACTGGGTTTTGCAAAAAGTCCCAGCCCCCGGGGCTGGCTGGCGTTTGGGGCTGGGGACGAGGGTCACAGCTGCCTGATGCGGTTCCGGGCTGGAGCAAAGTGCCAGCAGTCCCCCAGGCTGCAGCCTGAGGCTCCCGGGTGTCGCCGCGCCCACAGGCTGTGCTGCAGGGCGGGTGCCACGGGCTCCTTCCACCAGGAATAACATCCGCGACTGCTCTGCGGACCCACCGGTGAGCCCCGCCCCGCTCCCCCTCCCTGTTCCTGAGACCCCCGCATGGGGTCCCCCCCAGTCCCAGCACGTCTCCCTGTGCCACCAGTACCTGCCACCGACGGCCACCGACACAACGGCGCGTCTGGCCGCGCTGCGGGGCACCCTGCGGACCCACGGCGCCCAAGCCTACATCGTGCCCTCCACGGATGCCCACATGGTAAGGCAGGAGTCCCCCCCGCCCCCGGGGAGCCGCTCCCCGCCGGCGCCCACGGCCACCTCTCAGGGCTCCATCCCGGCTCCAGAGCGAGTACATCTCCGAGCGGGACGCGCGGCTGGGCTGGCTCACCGGTTTCACCGGCTCTGCAGGTGAGGGTATCCCCCAAACCCTCGGGGGGCTGGCACCTGCCTGCTGCTCCTCATTCCTGGGGATCCATGCGCATGGCATGGTCCCACTCCCTGAGAGCCTCTGGGGGTCCCTGCCAGCTGCAGAGAGAGAGAGAGGTGACCCCTGAGCCCCCACTCCCGTCCTAGGCACCGCTGTGGTGACGCAGGACAAGGCTGCCCTGTGGACTGACAGCCGCTACTGGACCCAGGCAGAGCGGGAGCTGGACTGCAACTGGGAGCTGCAGAGGACAAGTCAGTGGGGGCAGGACGGGGGCTGCTGAGTCTCCCCGCTCCCAGGACACCCCGCCCCCGCCCCTGCCACAGCCTCCTCTGGGCTACGCGCGGGCTGGGACGCGGCGCAAACTCGCGGTGCCACCCAGCTCTCTCCTGCAGCCTCCATCGAGTCCATCGGGATGTGGATTGTGAAGGCGGTTCCTGCGGGGGGGAATGTCAGCTTGGACCCCTTCCTCTTCTCCATCGGTAGGGCTGTCTTACACTAGGGTCACCCTGCCCACGGGAGGGCAGCCCTGGGGTGGGGATTTACCAGGAGCCCCAACCTGCGTGCTGCTCACCCCCCAGACACCTGGAACAGCTACAGCCGGGCTCTGCACGGCTCCGGCCGGACCCTGCTCGCTCTCGAGACCAACCTTGTGGATCAGGCATGGGGTGACCAGAGACCCCTTCCCTCCTCCAGCGAGATCTACAGCCTCCCAGCAGAGTTCACAGGTCTGACCCAGCCTCCCGCAGCTGCTGGGTGGGCCCTCACCCACCCACAGCGCCCCAAGCCTGGGGCTGCGGTGGTCCCTGCACTGAGCCGGCCGCTTGCCCGACTCCCAGGGCGCAGCTGGCAGGAGAAGGTGGCCGGGATCCGGCAGCGGATGGAGCAGCACGTGCGGCGCCCCACGGCCGTGCTACTGTCGGGGCTGGAGGAGACGGCCTGTGAGTACCCAGGTGCCGTGGTGGTGCCATGGCAGGTGCCATCGAACCCTGGGGCTGGGAGGGCAGTGGCAGCCGCAGGCGCAGAAGTCTCATTCCTGGCAGGGCTCTTCAACCTCCGCGGAGATGACATCCCCTACAACCCTATCTTCTACTCCTACACCCTCCTGACCAACACGACCATAAGGTGGGCAGCGCGTCCCCGTGAGCATGGTGCATGGAGGGGGCTCACCACCCACTCCCCTCCACCCTTTCTTTCCTGAGCCAGCCCTCATGGGACCCTCCTCTCAGCCCCGTTGCCCCCATCCCCAGAGCCACCGCATGCTGCCATGCCCCGCCCCACTGACTGTCCCTCTGAGCCACACATCTTTCCCAATCCATGCCCCTGGTCCCACCGCAGGGCACGGCACACTCCCTTTTCTCACAGCCCGAGTTCCTCCCATTCCCAGCCCAGCATCCCCTCTGAGCCCCCCAGGTCCCTCCTCTCTGCTGGCGTGGCCAGGCTTGGGCAGCAGGTGACCACGACGTCTGTGCCCGCCCCGTCCCGCTCCCTCCGCAGCCTGTTCGTGGAGAGCTCCCGGCTCTCGGCGGCGGCGCGGGAGTCCCTGCGCTCGGGCTGCCCGGGGCCGCTGTGCGTGGAGCTGCAGGAGTACGGGCAGGTGAGCGCCCACCTGCGCCGCTACTCCCAGGGCAACGTCACCGTGTGGCTGGGCACCGAGTACACCACCTACGGCCTCTACGGCATCATCCCCCAGGTGGGCACCGAGCCTGGCCGTGGGGCACGGGGGTCCTGCAGGTGTGGGGACAGCCCCAAGTCACTGCGCTGTGGCTGCCCCTGGGGCCTGAGGGGACAGGCAGCTGTGCCACCTCCTGCCTACCCTCACAGGAGAAGCTGCTGGAGGAGAACTACTCACCTGTCATGATGGCCAAGGCTGTGAAAAACGCCCATGAGCAGGAGATGCTGCGAGCTGCCCATGTAAGGGCTGTCCCCCTCCCCACAGTCCCCTGCACAATGGGGGCAGACCGGAGGAAGCAGGGTACTGATGCCCCCTCCCCGGTGCCCCCGGGCACCCCCAGGTCCGGGACGCAGTGGCCGTCATCCAGTACCTGCTGTGGCTGGAGAAGACAGTCCCGCAGGGGCTGGTGGACGAGTTTTCAGGGGCTCAGCACATCGATGCACTTCGCTGGTCAGTGCCGCCCCAAGGCCTGTCCTGCCCAGCAAAGGGCAGCCGGGGGCCCCCAGCACCTCCCTTCCTCCCTGTTGCCTTCCAGGGCCCAGGAACACAGCCGCGGTCCCAGCTTCCAGTCCATCTCAGCCAGTGGGCTCAACGCGGCGCTGGCCCACTACAGGTATGGCTGGGGCAGTGGTGGGCAATGTGCAGGGGGTGGTGGGCAATGGGCAGCTGGGAGAGGGCTCTGACCCCCCTCCCCTCGCAGCCCCTCCAACGGGAGCAGCCGGACACTGTCTGCTGGCGAGATGTACCTCTTTGACACCGGAGGGCAATATCTGTGCGTAGCTTTGAACAGAGACCCCCCCCCACAGCCCCACATCCAGGGGCCCCAAAGCCGGCGCTGGGACTGCATCAGCCCCATTCATGACTCCCCTTTGCAGGGACGGGACAACAGACATCACTCGGACAGTGCACTGGGGTGAGCCCACCCCGCTGCAGAAGGTACCAGCCCCGCCCATGTCAGCCAACATCCCCCTGCGCTACCCAGCACCTCCCCTGCGCTTCCCAGCACCCCCCCTGCACTGCCCAGCACCCCCCTGTGCTGCTCAGCACCCCCTGCACTGTCCAGCACTCCCTGCACTATCCAGCACTCCCTGCGCTGCCCAGCACTCCCTATGGCACTCAGCACCACGGTCCTGGCCAGGGCTGGATGTGCAGGGCTGGGTGTCTGGGTACCACCCTGCTCACTCCTCGCCATGCCCCACAGGAAGCCTACACCCGTGTGCTGATGGGCAACATTGACCTCTCCCGTCTCGTCTTCCCGTCCAACACAGCAGGTGGGTGCCAAACCCAGCACTGGCCCTGCACAGAACTCCTGGCACAGGGAGCAGGAGGGCACGGTGGGGGGGCCACAGGCTCCTTGGCCCCCATCCCACCTCTTCATTCCACAGGGAGAATGGTGGAGTCCTTCGCCCGCCGGGCACTCTGGGACATTGGACTCAACTACGGCCACGGGACCGGCCACGGCATTGGCAACTTCCTCTCAGTCCATGAGTGTAGGTGCCACCAGCACTGGTGCTGGGCATGTTGGCTGAGCTACGGGTACAGGGACGAGGACAGGAGCTCGTTGGGGGCTTCTCATCACCCAGCAGAGCCTCTCTAAGGGGTAGGGGAATCCCTGCTTGCAGGATCTTGTGGTCTTTGCCAGAGTGGCCCCATGATCCTTGCCAGGGTGACTACATGGTCCTTGCTGGGATGATCCTATGATCCTTGCTGAAGTGGTCCCACGGTCCTTACTGGAATAATCCAATCAGTGGTCCTTGTCAGGATGGCCCCATAGCCCTTGCCAAGGTGACACCATGGTCCTTCGTGGGATGTCCCCACAGTCTTTGCCAGGGTGGTCTCATGGTCCTTATGGCATGATCATCCTTCCTGGGATGATCCTTGTTGTCCTTGTGGTGGTCCTTGCCATGGTGGCCCCACAGCCTTGTCTTGGTGGCTCTGTGGTCCTTGCTGGGGTGTCCCTGCAGCACGTGCCATCCCCAGAGCTCCAACCCACCCCACGTCTCTTCAGGGCCTGTGGGCTTCCAGTCCAACAACGTGCCGCTGGAGGCTGGCATGTTCACCTCCATCGGTATGTCCCAGCATCCCGGCGGCTCTCGGGGACAACCCCGGGCACAGAGCCCAACCAGGGACGGGGTGTCAGCTCTCAGCCCCACTCAGGGGCCAGATCCAGCCCTGCTGGGCTGGGCTGGGCTGGGCTGGGGGAGCCTCTGGGGTTGGGGGCTCACCAGGCATCTTCCCGGCCCTCAGAGCCCGGATATTACCAGGATGGCGAGTTCGGGATCCGCATTGAGGACGTCGCCCTCGTGGTGGAGGCACAGACTGAGGTAGGGTGATGAGGATGGGGTGACAGGGGGCACACGGGTGGCTCCACACACAGTGTGGGGGCCTGCATCGAGTCAGGGCTGGTGGCAACTCCAAGGGGCTTGGGGACACCCAATGACACCTCTCTATGGCAGCACCAGAGCGGGGAGAAGCCTTTTCTGACCTTCGAGGTGGTGTCCCTGGTGCCCTATGACCGCAACCTCATCGACCTTAGCCTCCTGTCCCCAGAGCAGGTACGGTGTGCTTGGGGTGTGGAGCAGAGCAGGGATGCGAGGTCAGCACAGGGGACTGGGGGATGGAGGCAGCAAAAAAGCAGGACCATGACATGAGGCTGGAGTGGGTAAACGAGGACAGAGCAGGGGTCGATGAGTGGATGAAGAGGGGCAATGAGCTCCGCAGGTGGGGTCAGTGGTCGGGGTGTGGGGCAGCCGGACGGGGAGGGCCAAAGGGGGGCGGGCAGCATCCAGGCCACCCCCCCGCAGCTCCGCGTGGTGCCTGGCTGCAGATCCGGTACCTGAACTCCTACTACGAGAGGATCCGGGCGCACGTGGGGCCGGAGCTGCGGCGGCAGGGGCTGGAGGAGGCGTACGAGTGGCTGCAGGAGACCACCCAGCCCTTCCCGGTGAGCGGCGCCGGCACCGCCGCCGCGGGCACGCTGGCCCTCGCCTCGGTGCTCTCGGTGCTGCTCAGCGGGGTGGGGGCCTGAGCCCGCACTGATGGCCACAACACCCCCTCCCACCACGGCCGGCTCTTCCCCCGCGCTCACTTCCTTGTTTTGTTGTATTCTATTTGCTCGTTTGTGATTAAACGTGAGCAAGGCGGGCCCTGCTGTGCCCGATGTGCTGCGCGCTGCCTCGCGGGCCGGTGTAGGGCTGCAGTCCGGCCCCCAACCCCACTCCTGTGACCCTGCTTGTGCCACCTGTCCAGCCCTGGGGTGACTAAGCCAACTCCGACAGTGAGGAGATGGATTTGGGCAGATTGTAATTCTGGGGCAGAAGGTGGAGGATTTGGAGTGAGAAGGTGCAGGACAGCCAGGTCAACCAGGGATGTCCCCGCGGGTGCCAGCAGCGGGGTGACCATGAGCATGTCCCACCGGGGTGTGATGCCGAGCGGGAAGGACCTGCGAGTACGGGGGACATCCCCGACCAAGTGTCACCCAGAGTGCTTGGCTACCATGTCCCAGCAGGATGAGCAGGCACGAGGGTGAGCACGACAGAGGGGTTGGGGACTGTCACCTTTTGCATGGGGGGACACACGATGCCCATCTGCAGATGGCCAAGGGGCAGCATCACCGAGGGGCGGCAGCACTGCCGAGGGGAGGCAGGGCACGGGCGGCGTCACCGAGGGGCAGCGCGGCAGAGAGGTGCCAGGGCGCAGACACCGTCCCCACCCAGGGGCCCCGGGCAGGGCAGCAGCTCGGTGGAGGGTTTCCTTCCTCCTGCCCAGCCCGCGCCTCGCCAGCCACCCCGAGCACGGCTGCGAGCGCCTCTCATGTGACCGCCAGCTTCCTGTGCGCTCCCGGCTCGGTGCCGGTGCCGCGGGACGGGACGGGACGTGCTCGGCGCTGCCCTCGCCACCGGCCCCCGCGCCATGCTCCGCCGCAAGCCCTCCAACGTCGGGGACAAGGAGCCGGGACACAGGAAGGTGAGTGCTGACGGCATCCAGCTGCCCTCAACATCGCAGATGTCCCGGCACATCCAGAGCTGCCCCAGCCTGGGCTGCCGTGGGATGCTGAGCGGAGGGCTGGTGCCGGGGGCTGAGGTGGGGCCCCGGGGGCTGGGACAGCGTGGCAGCGGCCCTGCCATCAGTCCATCTCTGCTGCCACCAGCCACTGTGGCCTCGCCAGTGCTTGGTCCTGGCCTTGTCCACCGCCCACTCAGGCTTCCATCCTGTTGGGATAGGTGGCTGGGATGCACAGGGGATCGGCGCGGGTGCCGGCTGGGGCGCCGGTGGGACCCGTGGGGCTGTGCTGGGCTGTGGCCCCCCTTCCGTGGCCTCCCCAGGCGTGGGCGGCCGCCCGTCATTTCCTGGGGGCCATGGCTGCGGTGGCGGCTGTGCAAGGTGCTGCGGTCGGGCTGCAGCTCCGTCACGTGCGGCAGCCGCTTCCTCCGGCAGCACCGCGCCGAGACGGGAGCCACGGGAGCCCCAGCTGCCGGTGTCACGGCCTCTCGAGAGCCCCCCGCGTGGCACGGCCATGTGCCACCCTGTGGGTGAAGTCACCAGTGGGGGCCAAAAATGGCTCCTCATGCCCCGCCAGGTCTCGCATCAGCTGGCACTTCAGCTCTTGCCAAGCTTTGCTGGGCTGGCATCGGCATCAGCAAGTCACCGCGGGGAGCAGGGGCAGTGCCTGGTGCGGGGCCCTGCCCGTGACAGGCACACACCCTGCCCTGGCAGCTCCTCCGTGCTGGCGAGCTCCCGCAGGAAATCTGGCTGGAGTCCCCCTCCCTGCACCGGGGTGGCCCGGCCAGTCCCAGTGGGCATCCCTTGCCCTTGCCCAGCCACAGCCACTCTCACTTCCCCCTCCCTACCCTGCGCCGGGAGAGCCCGGCTGCCCTGACTCACACCCCACTGCCAGGATCTCCCTGGCTCCTCCAGCCCCAGGGCAGTGGCTTTCCCAGCTGCAGAGCTGTTTTATCTCAGCAGTGAAGCCCTGGGGGGTTCAATGCACCTGGGTCGGGTGGATTCAGGGCGCTGGGGTGGGAGCAAGGCAGAAGCCAGCATCCCCTCTGCACGGATGCACCTGCAGCTGGCCCTGCTGCATAAAGCCACAGTGGGTGGGCAGCTGGGTGTGGCACCGAGAACCAGCCCTCTGCAAGGAATGGCAAATCCATGTGCTCAGGGATGCTCGGAGGGGCCAGTGAGGAGGAGAATAAAGAGGGGACAGCAGAGGGCCAGGCTGTGAAGGGCTGGGAAGGGCCTCGGCTGCCACAGGAGATGGCAGAGCTGCTTGAGAACGGAAATCCCTAGTTGTGGTGGTGGCAGAGCAAGCACCGTGGTGTGGGCTCCGAGGGCCTCAGGAGGGCTGGTGGTGGCAGCCAAGCTCACCGTGCCCCAGTGTGAGCATGCTGGTCCCTCATCCAGGGATGAGGGACACCTGGGACCATGTGGCTGTGCTGGCACCAAGGGTGCTCTGGGCCTGGAGAAACCCTTCCATGTGAGACAGGCACCTGAAGCCAGGGAGAAGGCAGGCAGGGGGCACAGGAAAGACTGAAAGGGGCAGGGATGGAGAGGTGCACCAGGAAGCAGCTTTGATGGCTTAGGTATGGAGGGGGCACCAAGCCAGCCGGTGATGCTGGGTGTGCTCTCTGGGCTATGGGGTGACACTCGCAGGTGGAACATGGAAAACTTCCAGTGCTGGAGCTGACCGTGTGGGTAGCAGCAGGGACATGGCTGCTCTGGTGCTACCAGCCCTTTACTGCCTGCCCATCTGTGCTGAGAGGAGCTGCAGCACTGCAGAGCCCTGTGTCCCCCCACGTCCTGGCCCACATGCCAACGTAGCAGCATGGCACAGCCCTGAGCTGCTCCCAGCATGGCAGTGCCGGGCTCCACACCAGAGCCCTGGGAATGCTGTGCCAAGCAGCTGCACAGGCACCAAGAGCTCTGCATCCCATTTCTGGGGAGTTCATGGCACATGGCAGCCCCTGGAAGAGGGCAGACAGGAAAGGCTGTGCCAGCCAAAAAACTCTTCCCAGCATCACCGTGGGATGGGCAGAGCAGCCCAAAGGGAGGAGAGGAGCTGAGGCAGAGTGATACAGGAAGAAGCCCTCACACCTTTCCTTCTCCCTCCTCAAACCTCTGCCCCTGCTCCTAGCTTTCCCTACAGCGTTCCAGCAGCTTCAAGGACTTCAGCAAGTCCAAGGTCAGCTCGCCCATGTCAAGCGAGGAGTTCAGCCTGGAGCAGAACGTGAGTTCCCAGCAGCCCCGGGGCAGCAGCGCCCCTTGACACATCCTGCTCCCCTGGGAACAGCCCATTTCAGAGCTGATTTCCCAAAACTCCTGGTCTTACCAGTGGCCCACATGTCATGGAGCAGCCCCAGGGTGCCAGCACGAGTGGGATTTGGGATCTCACAGCCCTGTGTGACCCTGCTGAGGCTTGCCCAGGGCGGGGGGCTCTGCCTTCACTCTCCATCCCCCTGGCAGATCCCTGAGGGTGATGCCAGCAGTGCCAGTCCCGAGGATGCCATGCGGAGCAGCGGGACGAAGCTGGGCAGGAAGTGGCGGGCGGTCATCTCCCGCACCATGAACCGCAAGATGGGCCGGATGGCTGTGAGAGCGCTGGCCGAGGGGAAGGTGAGCGGGGGTGTGGGGACACGGACAGGTGAGCAGGGGACAGCTCCCCCTCCTTCGGCCTGACCCTGGTACCCCCAGCAGGGAGAGGCGGAGGAGGAGGGGTCCCCATGCCCCCCGTCCCCAGCCAGCAGCGCAGAAGAGCGGAGCCATTACAAGGTGCCCCAGTCGTACCTGGAGCTGGAGGAAGAGGAGGACGGGCGCCCAGCCCTCGGACGCCAGATGTCCAGCGGTGAGGCCAGCCCCGANGGCAGTGACATTCCCAGCCCTTGCGATCCCGGGGACGGCCGGCGGCTGGAGGAAACTGTCCCAGCCTACACCGGCCCCTTCTGCGGCCAGGCCCGCGTCCACACTGACTTCACCCCCAGCCCCTACGACAAGGACTCCCTGAAGCTGCGGGTGAGCCACGGCTGCTGTGGCCCTGGGGAGGGAGGGAGGGAGGGTGGCTGGGGACGCCCCTGAGGTGGGGGTGTTCCCTGACTGTTCCCAAGCCTGTGCCCACCACCACGCCCTGTCCCTTGGCCTAGAAAGGGGACATCATTGGCATCATTGAGAAGCCGCCTGTGGGCACCTGGACTGGGCTGCTCAACAACAGGGTGGGCTCCTTCAAGTTCATCTACGTGGATGTGATCCCTGAGGAGACAGTCCCTGCCCGCAGGAGCCGGGGCTCCAGCCGGAACAAGCGCCTCAAGCCCAAGACCCTCCATGAGCTGCTGGAGCGCATCAACCTGCAGGTGAGGGACAGGGGCCACAGGGGACAGCAGCACCCAGCTGTGCCCGGGTGCCAGCACTGGGACCACCCCCTCCCCTTCACTATCCCCCACCTGCGTGGGTCCCTCCTCCAAGCACCCCAGGGGCACAGAGGGGGCACATGGGGCATTTCTGGGTAATGTGGGGGCAGTGCCCACCATGGATGACACCGAGGCTGGAGCCACAGGCCAGCCCTGGGGGTCAGGGGAAGGAGGCACCCGAGCCCCGCTCACCCCTGCCCACGCCCCCCACCCAGGAACACACCCCCACCCTCCTGCTGAACGGGTACCAGACCCTGGAGGACTTCAAGGAGCTGCGGGAGACCCACCTGAATGAACTGCATATCACGGACCCCCAGCACCGCGCCAAGCTGCTGACGGCTGCCGAGCTCCTCCTGGACTACGACAGTAAGAGTCCTGAGGAGGGGTGGGAGACCCCCTGAGTCCTGGGGAGGGGTGGCAGACCTCCTGATGGGGCACCCCAGCAGCACCACTAACGCCACGGCCCCTCTCCCAGCAGCCAGTGAGGCGGAAGATGGTGACACCTCCGAAGCCCTGCCATTGCCCTCAGGGCCCAAAGGGGACATCCCCCGGGACTCTGGCTGCTTCGAGGGATCGGAGACCCTGGATGGCAGCCGGGAGGAGGCCGAGCTTGGGGCTCCCGAGGAGCAGCTGGGGGCTCTCTCCATGGCAGAATCCCCCTGAGCCCGCCAGCACTGCTGCCTCCTGCTCTGGCCTTAACAGTGGGGCCGGACTGGAGGGGATGGCTGCTAGTAGGGGACAGGGGAGCCCCAGCGGTGGCACCCCGGGGCCCGGCTCAGCCCCTGCACCAGAGCCAGATGCTGGGTGGGCACGAGGAGCCCCAGGACATTTTGCACGGCACTGCCTGGTACCATTGCCAGGGGCTCTGGGCACACTGCGCTCCCTGCCAAGACACCACAGGCATTGGCTGCTTTTCCCAGGTTTGCCAGCAGGCTCAGGAAGGGAGCTGGGAAGGGAAGCCGAGTCTGCAGGCAACTAAAGCCTTCCCAGGACATTGACACTTCTCAGCATGGACACACGGAGACCCCCCCTCACCTGCTGTGGGGGACAGCAAGATGCCAATAACACAGCTAAGACGCTGGAAGTGTGGAGATGGAGAGGCCTGGAGAGGCACAGGGAAGAGGCAGGTGGCTTGGGGCAGCACAGACACGCAGGGGCTACAGCTCAGCCATTTTCCAACCAATTAAGTTTCCTTCATTGTTTTAAAATAAAAAAAAAAAAAAGAAGAAAAAAATAAAGAACACCCAACCCTCACCCAACCCCTTCCTTCCTTCTGGAGACCCTGACCCGTGCAGGCAGGTCCCAGCAGGCAGCACTCCGCACACCGTGTGGAACAGGGAGCAGCAGAGCCAAAAAAATACACTTTTTCACACTGAATTGGAGATTTGGTCAGTAGCGTGTTGGGGTGACTCCCACGGGGCATGGTGCTGGACCCCTGTCCGGGGGATGGAACGGGATGGGGCTGGGCTGCCTGCAGGGCTGTGGCGGTGAGGCTGGGGCTCCTTCCCTGGCACACTCCAGCTGGGAGCAGCTGTGGCAGCTCTGCCCTCTCACTCCGGAGAGGGGGCAGTGCCGATGCCGTTTTAGCTCGACACCCCTCGCTGCCAGCCACGGCCCAGGGCCGGGGGCAAGGAGCGAGGTGGGAGGCACAGGGAGGCTCCAGAGGGAGCAGGATCCCGGCTGTGCCTGCCCCTCACCACTGTGGAGAGCAGGCTGGCACGAGAGGCCAGGGACAGAGCAGCGGCAATTTCCCACTGCCTGGCAGGAGCACCACAGACACACAGCGATTGGTCAGGCCGGACACCCACCACCCACCACACGCCCGTGGGGAGGAACGGGAGTGCCCAGTGCTTGCGGTGTGGGATGCAGAGCTGCCAGGGCACAGAACGGCCTCTCCTCCAGCAGTGGCCTCTGCGGGGACCCCAGAGGTGTGAGGGTCCTGCCAGTGCAGGATGGGGGCTGTGGAGTGGGGGGAGCCCTGCCATGGCACAGAGCTTCCCCCCATCCCCCAGCCTCTCCTCCTCCACTGAGGACACACAAGTGACCAACACCACACAGCCCAGCCGTGGCACAATCCTGGGAAGATCCAAGGCTGCCAAAGCCAGCCTAGGGTGGCTGAGAACTGCAGAGCGAGGCAAGGGGAGGACACGGGGACACAATGACACAGCCCAGAATCGGGGCTGAGGTTCTGCAGAGAGGCCGTGCCACAGCCGGGGAGGGCTCAGTGTGGACCACCCGGCAGCAAATGCAGCCCCAGCACCAGCCAGGAGCCAGTGGCACAGGCAGACCCTTGCCTGCAGCTCAGTCCACCCTGGCACAACTGCTCTGCGGCCAGGGAGGGGCGGGGGCTGCCGTCTCCCTCCCTGGAGCCCCAAGGGTGGTGTGAGCCCCAGGGCAGGATGGGAGGGAGGGTCCCCTCACAGCTGCTGCCTTGCTACACCACATGAAAAGGAGCACAGGAAGAAAGCTACTTAAAAACCGCCGCCAGCAGAACTCCTTCCTGCTTGTTTGGGTCCTTCGGGCACCAAAATGTCTCCTGACAAGCCTTGCCACGCCAACCACAAAACAACGCGACGGATTAGAGGAAGGAGGGAGGAGGAGAGAGAGGACGCTGCTGCCACGATTGCTCTCCCCTTCCTGTGGGGATTCCTCAGCAGGAGGGAGCAGGCCGGCCCTAAAGGCCTGGCTTGGTCAGAGCCGGCCCGGCAGAGGCACAGCCCCAGCCCTGCGCCGGGATGGAGCATCCAGGACAGCCCGCAGGGCCAGAGGCCCGGCCCCAGGCAGACCGGCCTCGGTGGTGGCAGTGTCCCGTGGTGACCAGGGCATGCCACCCATGCTCGCTGTCCCATGCCACCGCGCAGGGCCAGCGCCGCCCACACCACGGTGAGAAATGACTAAAGCAAAATGGCCATGGGGAATCAGGTGCCTGCCATCCAGCCCTTCTCCTCCTCTCCTCCACCACTTCCAGCTTTGATTAGACAAAACAAGAAAGTTCTCCCTTCCAAGCAGATGCTAGTGCTCCGCTCGTCCAACGTCCGGGGAGGGCACTGGGAGCTCCCCAGGCGTTCGCTGTTTCTCTTCTGGCATCTCGGTGTCGCTCACAGACGGCACAGGGACCTGGGGAGAGAGGGCAGAGTGACCTGCAGGAACACCCCAGTGCAGAGCCTGAGCACACAGCCCCCACCGCTCTGCTACTGTCTCCAGCTCCACTGGCAGTGGTCTCAGCTGGGCTTGGGAAAAGGAGAAACCACAAAGCAGGAGCCACCCATCAGGCAGAACAGCAGCTTCAGGAAGAGCTGGAGCACTGGACTGCTCCAGCAGAAGCGTCTGGACTGTGCCCACCAGAGAAGCAGCAGCTCATGCCCAAGCAAGAGCAAGCTGAGCTATTTCCCACCACGTTCATGGAATAATTGAGGTGGGAAGGACTGGCAGTCTCCTGTCAACCACATCCTTAAAGCACGACTAATTTCAAACACAGAGCAGGCTGCTCAGGGCCACAACAGCTCTCTCCAAGGACGGAGATCCCAGGGCCAGCCCTGCAGCTCACATGCATCACCAGAACAAGATGTCTGCAACGTCCCAGCCCTCCCTCCGCTGAGCTCCATGGGAAACAGCTCCAGAGTGCTCTCATGGCAGGACTGATCTCCAAAACCCCAGCCACCTGTCATCTCCTTTGAGGAACTCCAAGGAAACCAAGACACGCTGGTTCCCATGGTCAGAGCAAACAAGCTTTTCAGCAATATTTTCAAGCTTTTCTCAATATGGCCTCCCCATGTAGTTTTGTCTTTCCTAAGTCACATTCTCAGCTTTGTCGCACTGTCCCAGAGCCCCCCCAGCTCCCAAGGGGATCACTCACGGCACTGGGGGGAGGAATGCTGCCATCCTGCTGCTTCATGCCACCCTCCTGGGCCTGCCCAGGGCCCTGCGTGGCCGAAGGCTCCTGCATGCCGGGCCCCCGTGCGCACGACCCCTCCTGAGCTGTGCTCTCCTCCTGCTGCAGGATGCCCCGTCTGTCCAGGACACTGCAAGGACACAGCCACACCATCAGAGACCCAAGTCTCCCCAAACCCCACCTCTCCTCCCAGCAGAAGTGCTGGTGGAACACAAAGGTCAAGGTTGCCCCTCAAGAGCTCACCTGGGGGGCAGGGGCCCGCAGAGCACCTCACAGCAGTTCTTCACTATGTTGCCGTGGCTGTAGGGATTCTGCACGCGGTTCTTCCCAGTCCAGGACCCCTTAATCTGAAACAGTCAGGCACAAATTCAGGTTTACTCCAGGGACCCCCTGCCCCAGCCCCCAGATCCCTGGGGTGTGCACAGCCTTGACACACTGAGAAACGGCAACAGCCCAGAGGAAGAGGAAGGCTCTACTTACGTCTTCGTTAGTTGTCTGATTCAGTGCCACCAGGAAAGTGTGGAACCCAGTTAACCCCACCACCGACCACAGCGTAAAGAAACAGATGAGCACCTCCAGTACAGTGAGAACAGTTAAGGACTGGGAACACCCTGAGAGCAGGCCCAGCCCACCTGTTACTGCCCTCAGAAACACCAACTTCTCTTCCTCTCTTAGCCACTGTTTTCTGTTTTGTTCTCCTCCCAAAAGCCATGAAACTGCTCCCCACATTGTCGTCTGGGGGGGAAATGCTTGGAAAGACTCAGAGTGGCCTAGGCAGCCACTCTTCAATGCAGCTCCCACTAACCCCCAGCTTTGGAGAAGCCTAGCCCTCGGGACCATGGAAGGATATGTCCCTGGGGTTTCCTTCAACGTGTTCAGAAACCCAATCTTCAGAGATTCTGCAATACAAAGAGAGAGAGAGATTTTTTAATCTGGAACATCCCACTGTGTCCAGTTCCCTTCCCCATTCCATCACTCTGGTTTCACAGCACCAGCTGTAGCCCCACTCCCTCGCCCCCAGTCATCCAGCTTTCCAGGCAGACTCACTCAGTGCTACGTAGACGATGTTGAAGGTGAAGATGTAGATGGTGAGGAGGGAGAGCGAGAGGATGAAGAGGTAGAAGTAGCGGTAGTTCCTCTTCCCCACACAGTTGCCCACCCAGGGACAGTGATGGTCGAAGCGCTCTGGGGAAGCCAAGATGAAGATTAGCACTGCCCTGGCATGGCTCTGCCCATCTCTAGATCCTTGCTCCTGTCCTCCCACCTCGAAAATCCCCCAGGCTGACACAAACTGCCAAGTCTAACCCTCTGCTCACTCTGGGCCCCATATCCTGGCCTTCTTTCAGGTCAGAAAGTCCAAAATTGTTTTATAATGAGTCATTTTGCCCATTAAGAGACAGTTTGAGCTTGATCCCTTATGTCTTCTCTCCCTGGGGTACAACAGCCACAGCACAAGGGTTAGATGAAGGCCTGGGGGTCCCCAAGTTCTTACCCTGGAATAATCGGGAGGGTTCAAGGAACTACATAAACACACAAAGGCTGAAAATCTGAAGAGGAGGAAAGGGGTGCAGAAGGATGGGATTTCTGCCTGGAGCAGTGATGCTGAACACGAGCCAATTACACACACAGAAGGAGGACAACAACCAGGGTACCCCGGGGAATGGCACAATCTTTGTGCTGGTGAAGGAGCTGCTGTCACCTGAGAAACAACTCTCACTGGAACCCTCCAGTCCTGCAAGGCCAGAACCCAGTGGAACTCAAACTTGGGCTGCACACGTACACAGAGCAGCTGGGCTCGGTTATTGCCAAAGTTCTGGCAGAGAGGAACCACCTGGCTCCAGGTTCTGAGCAAACCTCAAGCTTCTTGAGCACAAGATGAGGCAGCCTGGACACTCCAGCAGTCCAGAGCTGCCCAGCACCAGCCTGGGCGTGGGTCCGTCCCTCCCCCGAGGCTCTCTGAGAGGAGCAGGGGCAGGCCCAGGCCCCAGCTCCACTCACCCACGCAGTTGTCACAGATGCTGCAGTGTGAGGCGCGGGGCGGCCGGAAGATCTTACACGTGTAGCAGTACTTGAGCTTCACAATCTGGTTGTTGATCTGGAAGTTCTTGATGCGCGGGGGCGGGCGCTGACCCTGTGGCACGGTCCCGTTGGTGGCCTCTGCCAGAGAGAGCCGGGCACAGATCGGACCTGCTGCTACAGCACAGCAGGCCTCAAACCACAACTCACTTCCCTGCCTTTCCTACCAGCGGGACCAGAGCCCGCTGGCTGCGGAGCTGGAGGCTGCGGCTCTGCTCACGCAGGCCAGAGCCAACCTGGCAGCTTGGAGGCAGGAAAAGGGATGCCAGAGCTTTCATGGGCATGCTGAAAGTAGGCTGGGTGTTATCACCCACATCCACCAAACCTCCTCTCTCCCTGAAGGATCAAGGGGACCACTCCAAGATTTCTGCACCCCTTCTCAAAAGCAAACTGAGTTTGTATGTACATGGCTATGGGAGAGAAAGCAGCAGGTGAAACGGCTCCCAGGGAGGGATGCAGGTACATCCTGCCAACTTTTTGAGACTCAGCCAAGCACAGTGAGCCAGCAGATTGGGGCAATCCTCACTTTTGGAGGTCCAGCCAGGAAGATAAGCTCTGCAGGGACTGTAACCTAGAAATATGTCATAAATAGAGAGGCTTTTCCAGCCCTCACCAGCTTGGCCGTTCCACACTCACCGATCTCCATCTCAATGAAGGCTGCCTCGTCGGGCAGGGCCCTCGGGATCACACCGGGGTCGCTGAAGCTGGTCCGCAGCAGCGTGGCCATGGCGAACAGGAAGAGAACTGCTGCAAACACAGGGATGGCCGGGGACAGCTGGACGGCCAGGTACCGGCACCTGCGGACACGGGGCGGGAGGCGATGAGTCAGAGTCTGCCGGAGCCGGGCCGAGCACCTGGCATGGCATCAGAGCCCGGGCACTGCTCAGATCGGGAGCAGAGAAGCTGTTCAGTACATCCTTCTGATCCCACCACCACAGGGGAACACTCCTGGGGCAGCTCCAACAACCAGGCACCATCATAGTACCTCCGTGTTTTCCACCAGCCAGGCACAGATACTTCCCAGCATTTGTTCTGTTTTCAGCTCCTGTTTTAAGCGATGCCAGAAACACAACCAGGCAGCTGAAGAGACCTTGTCCATTACATTCCTGCTGCCAAGGGATGGGCCAGACCACTGGGAGAAGCACCCAAGGCCTGGAGAACTGGAAGGCATGGAAGCCCGTGGGGATGGTGGGAATCTCTGGCTGGCCCCTAAAGGGCAGCAGCTTCCAGCACCAGAGAAATTATTGGGATTAAGTGTATCGTGTGCTTCTCAGGAATGGATTCCTGTGGAAGAGCAACTCTCCCATGCAACAAGATATCTGGCTTCCTTTGGCTTTTCTGAGACAACAGACTGGAATACTCCAAATAAAGCAGAAAGGCTCCTGCTTCAAGACTCCCCCAGCTTAAAACGGAACAAGGTTTGTTTGCTCTATAAATGCAGCAAGGCCCAACGAGGAGTTTATGGTGCTAATGCTGCTGATGGAGGAGATGCAAAGGGAGCATGGGACTCATCTCACCATGGCCGTGCTGCTCCTGGACACCCACAGCCATGTCCCCATGGGCACTGCAGCACAGGCCGTGCGGGAGGCCTGGGCAGAACTCATGTTTTAGAGACAAACTGAGCTGAAAAAAACCCACATTTTACCTTGATTCCTTCAGAAAACCCCACTGATGTTGGGGTGAAGTTCCCATGGAGCTTTGCTATGGTTTAAGGGAAACCCCACCTACATCCTACCACTTGTGCCATGTCTCACCTCTCCTCACACACATCCCTTCCCCAGGTGCCTCCTGGTGCAGCTGGGCACCCAAGCTTTCAGGCACCTGGCTTTCTAGGATCCACCCTTTATCCCTACTGGTGAGGGGTGGATCCATCCCCAACTCCTGCTGTTCCACAGTTCCTCTCCACGGGAGCATCACACTACTGCGGAGACGGGCCGGGGATTATCCTCCCTGGGGGGGCTGCCATCCCAAGCAAGGCCATTTCCATGACCTCCACAGCACTATTTAATTCTGGACAACATTCCCACCACAGATTCCCCAAACACAGTGCAGTTTCCAGCTCCAGCTGGCAGCACCAGGCTCCACATGCCCACTGCAGGAACGTGTTCCGGGCCATTGCCTGACTCCAGCGGCTGTCCCCAACGTGTGACAAGGACAGAAGGGCTGCACACTGAAGCTACAGCACAATTTATTCACAGCTGCAACACCAGGAGCCCACAGCAAACACACAGGGCCTGGCCCCTAAACCAACATCCTTCACTTCAGACACTGCACACTCTGCAGTTCCCCAAAACAACGTCCCTGTGCCCAGCCCTGCCCACATACGAAGAACTGGAGGGCCGAGCTTATCATCTTCAGGCAGCCCAAGATAACTTTGCATTCCTCTTGCAAGGGCAAAGTCCAGGGACAGCTGCGAGTCAGTCAGCAAGTAAACAAAAACCTTGGAGTTCATTTGGGGTAGAAAGATGGGGTTAGGAACATGGAACACGGATTTAGGGGCAGGTCAGCCTCTTCTCCCAGGCAATCAGTGAGAGGACAAGAGGACACAGCCTCAAGCTGTGCCACGGGAGGTTCAGATTGGACATCAGGAGAAATTTCTCCATGGAAAGGGCTGTCAGGCATTGGAAGGGGCTGCCCAGGGAGGTGCTGGAGTCCCCATCTCTGGAAGTGTCCAAGGAACAACTGGACGTGGCACTCAGTGCTCTGGGCTGCTTGACAAGGTGGTGACCAGTCACAGGTTGGACCTGATGGTCTTGGGGGTCTTTTCCACCCTAAATGATTCAGTGGTTCTATGATTATTCCTTGAAAAGCTGGACACTGTCTGCCCCAAAGGGCTGCAGCCTGACTCCTGTCCAACTGATATGACAGCTTTTGGAACCGCTGTGGCAACATGAACATATTGTGGGTTTAAATATGGATCCATGAGCTGTGTTAAAGCTGAGCCACGGCCCTCTTGCTTCCACACAGGCTTAACTGAGCTTCCCTTAGCTGGGCTGGCTTCTGTGGCCCCTTGCAGGTGAGGGCAGAGGTGAGAGCCAGAGGAGCTCCCACCACAGTGAAAGTGCATCCCAAGGCCCAGCACAGAGCCCAGCGTGGAGCCCACCAGGTGCCTCCCATCCTGCGCTGTGCTGAGGGGCCTTGCTCTTCAGGAGGTGACTCGGGGAACACGTCCATGGCAGGGAAAGCAGGCACACAAGGTCTAGACTTGGTACTCAGGTACTCACTAGCACTGGGGTATCTTCAGTCCACATCTTGTCTCTAAGACAATTTCACTGCTCAGGAACAGACATTTAAAGATCTTTTGTTTGGGAGAGCTCAGAGCCAACAGAGATGCTCTGTTGGCATGTGAGGATGCTGCTCCCCCACTCCCAGCACCCTATCTGTGCTCTGGAGCATTTTGTCACCGAAAAGCAGACAATAACAGCACTATCACAACTCATCATCACAGCGGGGTGGGCAGGGGGCAGGAAGGCTGAACAAAGAGATCATTGGAATGGGGAGCAGGGGAAGAAACAGCTGGGAGGTGCCACGAGTTACAGTGCTTGGCTGGTTATTTTGCACCCACTTGGGAAGGTCTGTTGTAATCAGCACATTGAGCAAAGCTCTGGAGGAAGGGGAAAGCCACCATGCCAGCCCTGGTGACAGGACTGCAGCCACGGCCACAGGGCAGCACACCTCCCAGGCAGGCCCCACCAGGCCTCAGCACGAGCTCCGCAGTATCACTCACCCATGTTTCACCTGCAAATCACCTGTTTAACTTTGCTCAGCTAAAGCACAACCACACCGTGTGCCTGGTCTGAGTGCCAGCAGAGTTGTATCCTTCCCAAATGCCTGACCCTCACCAGGGCACTTCAGCCTGGCTGTGCTGGGTGTTCACACCAGGGATGGTGTCTAGGAGCTCCTGTGTTTGCAGTGAGTGTGGATGCAGCTGCTCCAAAGCTCAGCTGGACCACAACACTCTGTCCAGGACCTTCCCAGCAGCACAGGCAGGTTGGAGATCTCCACGGAACCTCTCCCCATTTGCCAGCAGTGACACATCAGCTGTCAGCACACCCCATGTGCTGCTGACCCAACTGAAGCAGGAGACGGACGTGTTATGGCGATATCATTGCTCTTTTCCCAGCTAAAATCTCAAATCTCTGCACAAGCAAATAAATCCCCCCAAGATCCACCTGGGAATGGGGGTGCCACAGAGGACGTGGAGGCTGCAGGGAGGGTGAAATCATCTCCTGAGAAGGAACCCACATTTGAGAAAAAGGTCAATTCAAACCCTGCGAGTGGCCACTTCCTGCAGAAACAGAAGCAAAACAAGCTGAACTCTGGACACCAAACAGTTCACTTCTACTGAGAGAAATGACAATGATTAAAAAGCACCAAGCAACTCATGTGTAAGTTTTGACCATGCTTGACACAGATCTAACCAGAGGTAACGCCAGCTCAGAGGCCCCTCTGTCAGTCTTGGGTCTCTGGGGTTTGGAAATCAAAACTACAAAATAAAGTCACACACGGGGCAGTGTAGATGTTTTCAACTCATCAGAAAACAAAGACATTTTCATCTCTACAAAGCCAAGAAAGTAGGAAAAACAAAGTGACAAATATGCCCGGGCATTGGAAAATACAAGAGCAGCCCCTTCCTGTGAAGAGCCAGTGTTGCTGGTGCTATCATGCCTCTATCATTTACAGACATCAAGTTTTGTGCTGAAAAGTCAGAGACAAAAGAAATCCCATTCCCTTCAGCTGAGCGCAGAACTCGCTTCAGAAGAGACAGGAATTGCAAAGGGAACTCCCAGACACTGCATCCCATTATCCCAGTTCCTAAAGGGATTTCACAAGTGCTTTATCTGGTCTTCTCGTGCTGGAAGCAGCTAAGTGCCCAGCCACAGGGCTGACATACCATTAGGAGTCTGAAATAACGCCAAGAGGAAACTGTATTTTATGGGACATGTTATGGAGCAGACCCAGTTAAACACAGGTCTCGGACTCTGCAGGGACCAGCCCCAAGCAGTGGGAGCTGCTCCCTGCCGACGGAGCGGTGAGAGAGGTGCCCTTGGGCAGAGGACTCTGGTCGCTGCAGAGCCCTTCCCGGGAGCCAGCACAGCTCCGTCCCTCTGCCTTATCTAGGAAGGGGGAGTCGAAGCTCAGGTACAGCACTGAGTTCTGCCAGCCTCTGGGTCCTGTTTGCTTCCAGGATGGAGAGATTTCGCCGATCCCAGACCACAGCGCTGCGGTTTGGGGGATCAGCACACCGAAATTCCCAGCCACGGGGCTGAGGTGGCTCAGCCCGCTCGCCTGTGGACACCGCGGAGCTGCTGCCGGCACTGGAGAAACTCGGAGGAAAAAACCACCAGCAGCAGCAGCCCCGCGAGCGCGGCCATCGCTCCGGGGCTGGGAGGGAACGGCGGGTGGCTTTTCTCCTGACGTGGGTGCCAGTCCCCACCGTCCTCAGCTGTAACCGGAGCCAGCGCAGCCAGGAGCGCCGGGATCAAGCCCAGCCCGGCGCAGGGCGAGCAGCCAGACGGATCCTGGCTCCAGGCACCCCGGAGCCGTGCTCAGACAAGGTGTGACTGCGCAAGTGATTCAGCTGAATGGAGCAGGCAGCACGGCACAGGCAGCACGGCACAGGCAGCCCGCAGTGAGCGGGCAGCCAGGGAAAGGGCTCCTCCGCCCACCGCCGGCTGCCGCTCCAAACCCAGACACGAGCGTTTAAGGGGGAAACCAGGAATTTCCATGCAAACACTAAAGAATCTGCCAAACACTGAGACAAATGGACAACACAATGAAAGATCATAGCTGAGATCCTCACCCAAAGCTCCCTACACATGCAGGGCAGGTAGGGCTCCCGAGCAGCCAAGCTGCTTATCTCAGCCCGATCAGTGAAACAGAGACCTTGGGGAGTGTTTCCAGCTGGGAAGGCAACATTTCATCCCTAAACCAAATTCAAAAATCCCCAAACAAGTTCAAAACAACCCCTTCTCTTCCAAAAAAAAAATAACACTGAGGTGTTCTGCACTGAAAGAATCAAATGGCTGTTTGGATTTTCCCAAACTTTTCCTTATCTCCCTCAGATGATTTAACTAAAATTCAGAGGTGATCCTGTTCCCAGCAGCATTCCCCCTGCAGAGCCCACCCTCCAGCTCTAGGCATGGCTTGGATATCTTGGTGCAAGCGACCCCTCCACAGGCCTCTGCCTGCCAGAGCATGGAAAGGGGCTTCTCAAGGAATTTCCAGTCACGTTCCTGACTAACCACAGCCTAGGTCTGGAAAACAGCCTTGGCTCACTCTGCTTAGTGCAACCACGGCAGAGCAGGATGTGGTTCACTGTCCCGCTACGGACAGGATCCACAGGGAGCCAGAGCAATTATCCCTCAAATCAGTGTTTCTGGTACACCAATAAGCATTTCTGGAGCAGAAACACTTATTAGTTCTTCCTGTAAGTCAGGAAGGCTCAGCCCCATTTTTCAGACGGAAAAACCCCAAACATCAAACCAAGAGCGGTGTCATTCAGTACCTCAGAATTCAGACTGAGCCTGGGGTAATTTGGGCGGGGAAGCAGGGAAAGATACGTTGGGCCAGGGAATGTGGAAACAAGTTCCCTGGCTTAGGAAAGATTCTGAGGAGAACAGCATCTGGGCCGAGGGCTTTTTGGACCTGCAGGAATAGCCAGGGCTTAGCCAGCGAGCAGGTCCTTCCACTCATTCTTCCTGGCTTAGCTTTTGTATGACCCAACCCTGTTTCAGCCCCTCTCCCGCCCCAGAACACAAACATACCCATGGAGATCGAGCAAGGGAAGTTTTGCAGTTGTTTAGCTGATCCAAGCTCATCCTCTAACCAGGCAACAGGGGTGTCCTGCCCCCTCCACAGCATTGGCCCGGATAACCATAGGCTTTTCCTTTTTTACTTGTTTTTTGATTTTAGGATTACTTTAAGGCCAGCCAAACTCCCCAGCCCAGCTCCCAGGGAGAGCTGAGGCAAGGTGGCAGATGCCTCTTTTTCAGCAGCATTGAAGGGTTTGGCTGAAGGTCTTTAGGCTGCCGAGGTGATCTAAGGGGTGGTCGGATCCTTCCCAAACACCGGGATCACTCCGGCTGCAGGGGCTCTGCTGTAGCGCAGCCTGGGGGCTGGGGTAGGTCGGACTGGCAGAACCCCCAAGCTCACTCCTTATTAATCCTCAGCTGGGGTCACTTCCCTGGCGGAGCTGTCGCGGGGACTGCACGTCCCGCCGTGGGTAGTGACACAGGCTGGGCCCGGGGGCTGCAGCAGCAGTGCCCTTGCACCTCGGCTATCCTGGAGCCAGGAACACTCGGGACAAGGGACTGCCAAGTCCCAGACAGAAGGTGACCCACGGGGAAACAGGGCCAGTGTCACAAGCTCCAGCAGGGCCCATTCTCCCCAGAACCTCCAGGCTCAGTCTGCTGAGGGTGAGGAAGCAGATCTGGACAGGGAGACCCTGCACCGTGCCAGGTTCCCCCTCACCTCCCGAGGGCCCCAGGCACACGGGCCCATCCCCATCCCCGTCCCGCGGGGTCGCCGGGAAACTCACTCGAAGGCGAAGAAGAGGGCGCAGGTGCCGAGGATGAGGAAGAGCGTCAGGTAGAAGATGCCCTTCTGCCGGGCCATCATGATGCGGCCGTCGCAGCAGAAGGTGTTCCTGCCCGGCAGCTTCTCCCATTTCCGAACCACCTTCTTCCTCGCCACCATCACTGACATGGCGGGGCCGTCACTGGGGCGGCAGCGGCCGCCGCACGTTCGGGCGCTGCTGCTGCTGCTCCTCCGCCGCCCGCGCGCCCGGCATCATCGGGGCCCCGCGGGGCTGCGCTGGGCTGGGCTGGGCCGGCGGCTGCGGGAGAGGGAACGGGGAGAGTGCTCGGTCAGCACCGGGGCGGCGGCGGCACCGGAGCG
>VZRO01006639.1:9424-36334 GCA_013397915.1 Daphoenositta chrysoptera
AGGGGATGGATGGGGAGGGGGAGATGGGAGAGGGGGTGTGGGGAGGAGAAAAGGGGCTCTGAAAGGGATGGGATGGGGGTAAAAGGGTTCTGGAAGGGCCAGGCTGGAGGAGAAAGGGGTTCTGGAGAAGATGGGTTGAAGGAGGAAGGGGCTCTGGAAGGGGAAAGTCTGGAGGAGAAAAGGGGCCTGGGAGGAGCTGGGCTGAAGGTAAAAGGGTTCTGGAAAGGACAGGCTGGAGGAGAAAAGGGGTTCTGAAAGGGCCAGGCTGGAGGAGAAAGGAGTTCTGGAGAAAATGGATTGGAGGAGGAAGGGGCTCTGGATGGGAAAGTCTGGAGGAGAAAAGGGGCTTGGGAGGGGATGGTAAAGGAAGGCTGAAGGTAAAAAGGGCTGAAGGTAAAAAGGGGTTCTGGAAAGGAAAGTCTGGAGGAGAAAGGGGTTCTGGAGAAGATGGGGTGAGGGTAAAAGGGTTCTGGGAAGGACAGGCTGAAGGGGAAAAGGCGTTCTGGAGAAGATGGGCTGGGGGAGGAAAGGGCTCTGGATGGAACAGGCTGGAGGAGAAAAAGGATTCTGGAAAGGACAGGCTGGAGGAGAAAAGGGGCTTGGGAGGGGTTGGGCTGAAGGTAAAAGGGTTCTGGAAAGGAAAGTCTGGAGGAGAAAAGGGGTTCTGGAGGGAATGGGGTGAGGGTAAAAGGGTTCTGGAAAGGACAGATTGGAGCAGAAAAGGGGCTCTGGAGGGGAAAGTCTGGAGGAGAAAAGGGTTCTAGCGGGGCTGGGCCGGAGCAGGGCCCTGGCAGTGGGATGAGGACGATCCCAGTGCCCAAAGCCGTCACCCCAATCCCTGCAGCCCCCTCGGCAGGGCCCCCCCAGCTGCTGGAGCACCGGAGCGTTCGGCATCTCCCGGGGAGGAGCACTGGGGAGTGCAAACCCACCGAGCATTAAGTGCTAATAATTCCCTCCTTTCATTTGCAGTTATCCACCTACGAGCGAGGGGCCGGGATTTTGCTGACACTTTCTGGCTGGGAATTGAATGCTGCCTGAATCATCCAGCCAGGGCCGTTTGTTCATAAAAGTAAGGAATTGCTGTTTGAGTCCTTTTATTGCTGCTAACGTGACACAGGCAGCCGTGATGGATTGGGGCTGGGGATGTGACACAAACGTGGGGGCTCGTGCAGCCTGCTGGGTGGGAGGCAAACACTGCCTGGGTCTCCCTGGGCTGCTGGGGCTGTGCAAGGTCCCCCTGGCAATGTCAGGGGGAATCCTGGCCTCTCCCAAGCTCTAATCTCAGCAGTTTTTCCCTTAAGGAGTAGCTTTTCCCCCCTGGCATCAGGGTCTGGGCACCCCAGAGAGGGATTTGGCCCCCCCAGCCCTGTGTGTGATGGCACAGAGGGAAGGGGGGAGTGTTGGAGGGTTTTAATCTTGTTCCCAGAGCTGCTGGAGTGGCTGGACAAGATGTTTTTCCTTTGGCAGAGACAAATGAGCAGAGCCAGGCCCTCTGGCACAGAGCTGCTCCTTCTACACTGATGGGATAAAAACGTCCTGGGAGAAATCCAGGCAGTGCCATTCCAGCCTGGAGGGATCAGCCCTGGGCAGGATGAGGATTGGGGGGAACAGCACGGGGCCAGGAGCCTGGTTTGCCCCTTTTTGGGGGGTTCTGTCTGTGCCCAGGGCTGTGGGGCAAAGACCAAGAGCATCTCACAGAGATTCCCTTCCTCATCCCTGCGGATGCTCCAAACCAGGATGTTATTAACTCCAAGCCGCTTTTCCCCGAGTGCTGCTTGCACAAACGAGAACTGATTTAAAATGAATTGAGCCAATTACTGCAGTTTTCCTAAACCAGCTGACGGCAGTGCTGGGATGAGGGGGAACGATCCCAGCTGCAGAGGGATGGGTGGGAGTCAGGCACTGAAATGCCCTTTGGGCTGCAGATTCCAGCTGTCTCCGTTCCCTGGATAAATCTGGCTGCTCTCCTCAGTTTGCAGCTGAATTTTGGGGGCAGCAGGGCCAGGCCAGTGGCGCTGGAGCAGGTGGTGCCTGCTCTGGGGGGTGGTCCCTGCTTGTTGCCACTGCAGTGCCCGGATATATCCATGGAAAAGTGGAAAGAAAGAACTCCTGGGGGATTTTTCAAGAGGGACTTTTGAATGAGATGCTTTCTGCCACGCAAGGGCATGTTTGTCTTGTCAGCAAAGCCTGTTGGGCTGGGTGAGGTTTGGGTTTTTGGTTGTCTGGTGGCTGCTCCTCCCCTACCCCCATGGTTTGGAGAAATCAGTTCTGAGCTTGGAGGTTTTGGGGTTTTTTAGGGATTTGGTCAAGGAGAAGGAGTTCCATCATCATCCTCAGCGGCTGCTGCAGAGGGGCTGAAGGCAGAGCAGAGGGGTCTCTCTTTCAGGACAGGTTTATTTTTCTACTCCCATCCACAGCTTCCAGACAAAGCAGCTCCTTTGCACCGTGGATGAGCCCAACCTCCCTGCACGGCCGAGAGCGGCAGAACCCCAGAACCCCCGAGGCTGGAAAAGCCCTCCAGGACCACCGAGTCCAACCTGCGACTGATCCCCCCCTCGTCACCAGCCCGGAGCACTGAGTGCCACATCCAGGCGTTCCTTGGACACCTCCGTCCCCTCTCCACTCCATGGCCACGCTCCGGGCAGGATCCACCTTGGGAATGTCCCTTGCAGCGGGAGAGATGCACCAAGCAGGTAAAACTCTTCTGCCCGGTGGTGTGGGCAGTGGCACATCTGGAGAGCAGCTGGGTGGGCAGCGCAGGTGGGAACAGCCAGGAGGAATCCCTGCTGGAATCCCTGCTGGAATTCCTGCCGGAATCTGCTGCAGCACCACGGGGCCGGACTCTGCTCCCTGCCTCTCCTACCCGAGGGAATTCGGCTGCAAAGCCTCAGCTCACCCCCAGGCTCCCCAGAACTCCCTGCCAGGGGTCACAGACTGCTCCTATCCTCACTCAGGGCCCTGTGGATTCCCTGTGGATTCCTGATGGATTCCCTATGGATTCCCTGTGGGTTCCTGCTGGATTCCTGGTGGATTCCCTGTGGATTCGCTGTGGACTCCCTGTGGATTCCTGGTGGCTTCCCTGTGGATTCTCTGTGGATTCCCAGTGGACTCCCTGTGGATTCCCTGTGGATTCCTGCTGGATTCCTGCTGGATTCCCTGTGGATTCCCTGTGTGTTCCTGCTGGATTCCTGGTGGCTTCCCTGTGGATTCCCAGTGGATTCCCCGTGGGTTCTCCCAGCATTGCTGCGCCACAGCCAAAGGCAGCAGCCCCGGGTTAGAGCTGCAGCCTTTAAAAATAATCCCAAACACGGGGGATACACGGCCAGGCCGGTTCAGGGGGTCCAGGGCTCTGTTCCTGGAGCATTTTTCACCCCCGAGTCTGGGGGAGGCGAGGGATGCCGAGGGCTCCTCCACACGTTCAGTGCTCGCTATAAAACAGCCCCAGTGCCTCTAAAGGAACTAAACGGGCTCGGGGCTTTGTAGGGAAGGAAAAGAGGATGGGCAGAGTGGCCATGAATTATTCAGCACAGCAGGAGTGGTGTGAGAGCTGCTCCAGAGCAATCCTGGCTGGGAACCCTGAATTTGGGTGGGTGCAGAGACAGGAGGGTGCCCGGAGAACCGGGGCCGGGGCTGCATCCTTCCCCCTTCCAGGACCTGCTGATTCGGGGCAAAAGGTGGTTCCTATCCCCGTGTTCCCATCCCAGGGGCTTCCTGCTGGTTTTGGTTGCTTTGGACCCAAAAAGGAGGAAAAACACGGGAGAGGGCAGGTGTGGGCTGGGCAGGGAGGGGAGGAGGGCGAGGCTCTGGCAGCGATGGCACCGGGATCGCTCTCCAGCCGCTCCCAAACGAATTCCCTGACACAGGGAACAATTTTTCCCTGACTCTGCCAATTCCGTCACGACGCCGCCGGGAAAGGCCCCGCAGGAAGGGGAACTTGAACTCTGCGAGAAGCTCTCAGCTGAAGCTTTATTTACAGCTACACGGGGAAATCTTAAATATTAAAGGATAGAACCCAGCGGCTGAGCAGCGAGGGCTGTGCCCTGTCTGTCTCTTTTTGCCTCTGAACACCTCTGGTGCTCCAGCTAATGGGGCTGTCACCTTGTGGGGGTGGTGTCACCCACAGATCCCCCTTCCCATGGCTTTTGGGACAGCTCCAGGCTTGTGTCTCCAAGAGCAGCATCGTGTTCCCCCAGCTGGCCACCAGCATCTTGTCCCCACGGCCCAAGAGAAAGGACAAGGACTGAGCACCTGTGTTTTTCTCTGTGCTGCTTCTGTTTATTTCTTATTTTTTTAATCCCTACTCCTTGACTGCAGACGTCCTTGTGCTGACACGAGATTATTTATTTATAAAATATGTACAGGAAAGCGCTCCGGTCCCGGCCCCACCCTCCAAGGTTGGCTGTGCCTGTCCAGCCGGAGCAGAGGTGGAAGGGGATTTCTCTGCCTCGGAATCGGGAAGAGGAGGAGAAAGGGAAGTGCTGAGAGGGATAGAGACTTCAAAGGACGTGAGCAAATATTTACAGGTTCCAAGACAAAAAAATATATCCACAGTGCTGTCTTGGGGATAGAGGGAGTCGGGCTGGAAGCGGAGCTGGCTCGTGGCTCCGTTTGTTATATTGATTTATAGAGACTGCGGGAATCGATTCCTGCTGGGAATCCCGGCGGGAGCGCGGCTCCGGAGAGCCCCGGGCTCGTGCCCTGGTGAGGGGCAGGTGGGGCCACCCCGGCCACAGGGTCCTGCTCTGGGGCTTTGCCAGAATATTCAGATTTTTGCAAAAGAGGGCTGGAAGCTCCTGCGACGCTCCCTGGAGCCCAGGGGCTCAGGCAGGAAGAGGTTTGGGGGTCCCCACCGACCGCTGGGGACAGGTAGGGACAGTCCCCCAGAGGTGACGTGCTCCTGGCAGCTGGGGCAGGGCTCCCCGGGCTCCGAGTGGCAGAGCTCCGAGTGCCACGTGTGGGTCCCCGAGGATGCGTGGGGTGGGGTCTGCGCAGGGGACGCTACGGCAGGACGGGCACAGCTAAATTCTCCTGCAGGGGAGGGGGCCGGGGCGCGAGGGAGCGGCTGTGGGGCGTCTGTCTGGGTCCCCGAGCTGGGCAGGTCACCTCAGTTCAATCTGTCCATGGTCTATGCGGGTGATACTTGGCTGGAGGAGACGGAGGAGACCTCGGTCTTGCTCTGGGATGCGGTGGAGGAGGTGTCTTCATCCCCAAAGGGGTTCTTGCCGCAGCAGATCGTGGTGATCATGCAGTTACGGAACTGGGGAGGGGAGAGAAACGGCGCTGGTGGCACTGGGGGGCCAGAGGGGACGTGCTGCAGGACCAGGAGTCCCTGGACGGACTGAGATCCAAGCCCTCCTGGGAAGGAGCAGCGTGCCCGTGGAGCCCCCAGATGTGCCGCTCAGCCCCGGGGCGCCTCACCTGTTTGTTCATGAGCACGTAGATGATGGGGTTGTAGAGGGAGGAGCTCTTGGAGAAGAAGGCAGGCACTGCCATCAGCGTGGCCGTGAAGTCGGCGCCCTTGTTGGTGAAGATCCAGAACGCCACGGCGGCGTAGGGCGTCCAGGCCATCAGGAAGCCCAGCACCATGAGGATCACCATCCGCGTCACCTCCTTCTCCGCCTTCTGGGTCGTGGCCGATTCCTGCTGCTGGGCAGCTGCCTGTGGGCAGAGAGGGTGGTGAGGGGCAGCTTTCCACCCCCGGGCCACCTCCCCCGTCCTGCCCGAGCCGCCCGCCGTGTCCCCGTCAGTCCCCTCCGGCCGTTACCTCCCGGACTTTGCAAACGAGGCGCCCGTAGGAGAAGAAGATGATGGCTACAGGGAAGATGAAGTGGACGACGAACATGTAGAGCACGTAGGACTCGTTGTGGAAGTCGGGGTTGTGGGTGTAGTAGTCGGGCCCGCAGGAGCACTGCATCCCCTCCGGGATGTACCTGGCGGGGAGAAAGGTCGGGATCTGCTCCGGGACCCTCCTTGGGGGTACAGGGATGGAATTCCCTGAGGATGAGGGATGCTGGAAGGCTGGCACAGGTGGTTGGGGTGCACTCGAGAGCGCAGTGCCAGCTTGTTGTGACACTCCCTCCCTCCCAGGGGAACGGGGCGTTCGTTTCCCTCCTCCGAGGCCGAGCGCTTCCCTGCCGGGAGCCGCCTGCTCTCTGTGAGGACGGAGGGATCCGGGAGCTGCCGGGGATCCTGGGGCTCACCTGGACCAGCCGAAGAGCGGCGGGGCGGCGCAGGAGATGGCCATGATCCAGGTGAAAGCGATGCCCATCATGGCGTGGCTGGCGGAGAAGCGGAAGTTGCCCATGGGCTTGCAGATGACGATGTAGCGCTCGATGGCCAGGACAACCAGGGACCACAGGGCGACCTGGCCTGCGGGGGGGACGAGGAGAGCCCAGGGAGTGGTCAGAGCCCCTCTGGGCTCCACCTTCCCTTGGTGCTTCCAGAGGAGAGCAGAGGGTCAGCGTGGGATAAGCAGCATCCTGCTAAATAACTGGGAATCCTCCACCCGAAACAGAAGCTCTGGGAGCCGAGGGGATGCTCGGGGCAGAGGAGGGATCACCGAGGGGTTTTTAATAAATTAGGAATCAAGGGGGTGAACCCCACCTGGGCGTGGGGAAGCACAATTTCCAGCGAGATGCCTCTGAACCTGTTGATTCCTTTAAATGTGCATTTCACGAGCCTTCCGCTGGCGCTGGATCAGGGGGAGGCACAGGGAGGGAGGGGGCTGTGTGGGTGGGCAAACGTGCACATGTATTTGTGAGGGATAATTAAACTTCAGGGGATTTGGGAGCGTTTAGTCGGTGCTGTAAGCCTGCTAATGCCCCCAGCTGTGATAAGCTGCTGATAACGACACCCTGTGCTGGGATTCGCTGGGGACCCGCTGCTCGCACAGCCGCTGCTTCCCCGCCAACTTCCTTCCCTGGGAACAGGAGTCTCCTCCTCCTCTGAGAGGTACAAACATTGGGAACGCAAAATAATGCTGCCCGAGGCTCACTGAGCAGGGATGGGACAGACTTTGGGATCTTCTGACCCCCAAAACCAAGCCTTTCCTTGCTTCTTGGCTTGGATCAGGACATTCAGCTGTGCCTTTGGCAGAATAATCCAGATTTTAAAAATGTGTCTTTTCAGAGCAGCGTCATTGTGGGAAACGGCCCCGTTTAGGGGAAGGAAAGCAAAGTCCCTGTGGTGGCTCTGGATCTCTCCAGCCAGCACTGGTGGCTGTCAGAGCCATCACGAGGTGTGGCGTGGGCAGGGCTGGCTGCCTGGGCTCCGGCTGCCGAGTGAATTCTCCCTGTTTTTCCGCAGGGCACAGTGTTGGCGGCACTTGTGTCCCTGAGAAATGCCTTAAGGAGAATCCCAAGGGCACCCAAATTTGGTGCAGCTGGGAAAGAGCTGAGCCATCCCCACGGAGCCTGGGAACCACCCTGGATCCTCCTCCCCTTCCTTCTGCCCCCGGAGAAGCTCTGAGCCCTCTCATCTCTCCATGCCTGGAGCTCTTCCGTGGGGTTCCCTTCCTGAGGGATTTCTCTTTCCCGTCTAAACCCTCAATTTCCCCAAAAAGGGAAGCCTTTGGGCAAAGAAATAATCATGGAATCGTGAAAGTTGGGAAAAGACCCCTAAGGTGATGAAGTCCAAGCCTGTGCTTGGTCTGAGCTGCTTGGGGCTGATTCAGGAGCGCACTGTGGTCATCCCTGGCAGGTGTCTGATGACCACCTTGACCTGACACCCCCAGTGACCAGCAGGGCCAGGTGACCCCAGGCTGGACCCTGCAAACAAGGACCCCTTCCCAGGCTTCCTTTCCCTGCCACGATGCCGTGGAGGAGGTCAAACACGCCGAAATCTGTTTTCCTCCCCAGTTTTAAGCGCAGGGTGAGCCCCACACGAGGGGGAACGATGCTGCACATCCCAACAGTGCCATGAAGGGATGGAATTGGGCTCCCAAAGCCCTGGAGAAAGAAGCCCCAAGCCCCTTACCTCCCAGCGTGGCAAAGAATCCCTCCACGGCACAGCCGATGGGGCCGAAGACGAAGTAGCCGTTCCAGGAGGTGTAGAAGGTGACGGTGAAGCCAAAGCAGGCCATGAACAGGTCAGCCACAGCCAGGTTGACCAGGATGTAGTTGAGGGGCTGCCGGAGCTTCTTGTGCTTGAAGGTGACCAGGAGGGTGAGGAAGTTGATGGGGAAGCCGGTGGAGATGAGGAAGAACATGTAGCAGCACACGAGGAGGTATTTCCAGGGCTCGGCCAGGTAGTACTGCGGGTACTCGAAGGGGCTCCGCACCACCCCCGTCTTGTTGGACATAGGCACGTAGAAATTGATCCCCTCCGTCCCGTTCATCCTGCCCTGGCTGCGGGAGCTGCTCTGCCGGAGGGGTTTTCTGCAATGAATTGAGTTTTGACCCTGATTAATAAAAAAAAAAAGGGAAGCCCCACCCCCTCCCGATGCGGGAAATACGCAGTGAGAGGGTTCCCCTCCGGTCTAAAAGATGAATGAGTTACGAGGAGCAGCAAAAGGTGAGGGGATGGAGGTGGTGGCCTGCCCTGCGCCGCGCCGGGGGCTGGCGGTGCCGCGCCCCGGGGTGGTTTTATACCCTCCGGCCTCCTCCAGGGAGGGGGGAGGCTGACGAGGGGCTCGGCTAACTTTGTATGACAAGGGCAACGGGATTGAGAGGGGTTGATGGTTTAAGCACCCTCTAAGCAGCCAGTTGGCCCCAAAACCTGCATTAAAGCGTATTAATTGCCATTAAGTGTTTAATGTTGTTTAAGGTGTTGGGGGCAGGAAGGGATGGGGTGGGGAGCCCTCGGGAAGAGGGGCAAAGGTGGGAGGAGCAGTGGGGAGTTTGGGAGTGGCCGATGTGGAAATGGGGCTGTGCTGGGGCTCACGGTGTGACACAGGTTTGGGGTGTCCCTGGGCGGCTGAAGGACTCCGTGAGACCACTTGGGGGCTGGGGAGTGGCGAGCTCTGCCCCACTGACCTTGGGGAGGTCACTGGGGGAAGGCTGGAGCGAGCTCTGTGGGTCTGAGCTGTTGGCTGGGCTCTGTTTCGGGTGTGGGGGCTGCCGGTGTCCCCATCCCAGAGCAAACCCAGGCTCTGCTGACACAGCCAAGAGCCTGGAGCTGGGCAAAGGTAGGAGGGGAAGCCACTCCCCATCCCAAAGGTAATGCAGTTGGTAATTTTTTTGGGAAATGCAGCGTTTTGGGGCAGGGCTCTTGGCTGGGTGACCCTGGTCACACCCTTGGTGGTGCCACAGGACAAAGGACAGCACCGATGTCCTGAACTCCCTCCAGGCAGTGCAGAGAGACCAGCCCAGCCTGGGAGAGCAAAAGGGATGGAAGGGAGCTTCTCCCAGGCTCTCAGCACGGAGTGTGGGATCCCCATCCCAGCACACACGAGCCTGGGAAACCCTTCCCAGCAGAGCCAGTGCCAGCTTGGAGCACCAACGCTCCACCTCGTCCAAGTTCTTCTTCCCCATTTCTTCCTTCTGGGTCATGGGTGCTCCTTCTCCAGGGGACCTAAGGCGCCTTAGGGAAGCTCTTCCATTAATCCCGGGGATGTGGGGCGTTAAGGGAGCTGATCGGATAACGAGGTAAGCTGGGCCTCCTCCTCCTCCTCCTCGCTGCCCTCCCCAAGGCACGGCCCATGGAAAAAGTCACCGTTGTCCCGTGGGATGAATGAGGTCTCCTGCACGCCTGGAGCGTCTCCGAGCTGGAGGCCGGGAGCGGAAGGCTAAGGGGGCGTTGGGATGGATGGTGCCCTAATCCCTGATCCGCCTGCGGAGATGCAGCGGGAGCAGAAGTGGGATGTGGGGCAGGGAAGTGGGTCACGCCAGCCTCAGGTGCCCCGGGACCAGCTCCCCACGGGATGGAGGTGCCTCTTGGAATCATCTCACTGTGAAACCACCAGGCACGAAATTCCTGGCCCAGGTCTTCCTTGAGGGCATGAGTGGAAAGTGGGGGTGATGTCTTAGGTTTTAACGCTGATATTTTCCAATCCTGTGTTCCCTAATGTGGAACTCTGGAGGTTCTGTACCCTGCTGAGTTCAGCTCTCTGCTCATCACAAACCTCTCTGGGGCTGCTCTCCAAGGACACCCAGGCTGTGCAGGCCCAGAGCCTCTGAAGGGGGCGAGCTGAGGGGAAATTACATCATTAGCTGAAGTTTTAATTGGCAAATTTATGCTGATATGCCAATGGACCAAACCTATAAAAGTGTAGGAAACTCGGGGCTCGTCATCTACCTCGGGGTCCATCTTGGGGTCCAGCTTGGAGCCCTTGGCTCCCCAGGGTGCACCTTTGAAGGCCTTTCCAATAAATCCCCACCTTTATTCCCTTTTTCCTGTCCAGTCTCTGTTTCTAGGTAGCCTCTCAAGGCATCAGAGGAGTCCCATGGCTTTACCTCTCCCAAAGCTTTGCCTGGAGGAATTTCCTGCCTCTCCTGACCATGGTCAGGCTCCAGATGTACAAAAATCGGGCACATTGTTGCCGAATGAGTTGAATATCAAAGGAGATCCCAGAAATTCGAATCCACAAAAGCAGCTGTGCATCCATCTCAGTTCCAGTGTGTCCCTCACAACTCCCATGGGAGAAAGCAACTCTCCAGCTCCAAGATTTCAGTGTGGTGGCCCACCTTCAAAAACACCTTTCCCTCGCTGCCAGTGCCACCAGCATCCCAAAGCTCTGGTGCTTCTCCAAGGTTTTGCATGTGGACACGGGTATCCCATGGGCAAGTTAATTGTCACCTCCCATCCCTTCCTGGCACCCCTTTGGGGTGTCCGGCCCTCTCCTAAAGAGTCGAGGGTGGTGCAAAGGAAGCTGTGGGGGGAAGAGGGACACTGAGTCTGGGTGCTGGGGGAACACTCAGCTGCACTTTTTGGGAGGGGGACCTTTCCTGGCTCAGCAGATCCTCTCCACTCACCCTGGCAGCTGAGTGTGGAGGAGATTTGGCTTCGTGGGCGGTCCCTGGACACCTTTCACAGGGACAACAGGACCAGGACCATCAAATTACCATCAACGAGACCTGGACCAAGCCCTTCCCTCTCTCTGGGAGCTGCCTGTGGGGCAGGTGAGCCAGAGTCACCTGTGCTCTGTAAGAGAGCTGTCCCCTCCCAGCTGTCCTCGTGGACGTGTCCCCTTGGGTCACTGCCCCGAGGCCGTGGATTTAGAGCTCTGGGCAGCTCAGCGCAGCCGGAGCGATGGCCAAGGCCTCGAATAAACCCAGAGCAGGGAAATGACACCGGTGAGGGTGGCTGGTCCCTCCAGGACGTGTCCTGAATGCAACCTCGGCTCCTGCCGCAGCCCTGGCGCAGAGAGGGCTTTAATTTGGTGTCTCCTAGCAGGGAAAGTTTATGGGCTGCTCCGTCTCTCCTGGAGAGCTCCCGCTTGTTTTCCACGCTGACTCTCCCACAACAGCAAATTCCTGCCTAATGCGGGAGGAGAGCTTTGCTGCCTCTGTGTTTGTCCTCAAGAAAAGGCTTTCCTTGCCCCTCGCAGGTTTTCCTGCTTTGCCAAGCGCTTTCAGCTGGGATTGTCTCTCGCTCGTTGTTTGTTCGCGCGCGGCGTGAGGGGGCCCTGAGCTGCTCTGGGCTTTCACGTCCGGTGTAAAGCAAGGAATGACAATTATAATCAAATAACCGGCTTGCACAGAGCCGACACGCTCGGTTCACAGGGATCAGCGACAGGCAGAGCTCACATGGGGGGCGTGGGTTCCCGGAGCCCTGCCGGGCACAGGAACCACAGGAGCCACTTGCCCAGGGGCACCCAGGGAACACCTGGCAGAGGAAGGTGGAGGGAGATGCAAAAGCACAACAAATCAGTCGTGAAGGGAACATCTGCGCTGAGCTCCTGGCGCTGGGCTGACGCGCAGCCCCGTGAACCCTGGCCGCGAGCACCGCCTGCAAGGCCGAGCTCACTCCTGTGCTTCTGGCTGGTTTTGTGAGCGGTGCTGCCCTGAATTCTCCCTCCTGTGGGGGTTGTTCCTCCCCGGTGGGCAGGAGAAGAGGGAGGAAGGTGCCTCTGGGCGCCCTGGGAAGACCCCGTTTCCCGTATCACATAGCAGCCACCCAGGGCCGCGGCGCTGAGCCGCTTAGGCCGGGCTGCGAGCTCCCTCGCCAGGAAAGGGGTTAAGGCAAGATAAAGCCAGAGCGTTATAGAGACCATATGGAGGGGAAGAAAACCCTTTATCCTGTAATTGGATTCGCTCTGCGCTGGAGGTGAGGCTGAGCGGAGCTGACAGGCCGTGATGGGCGAGGCGCTGCCAGCCGCCCGTCCAAAGCAGGATGTGTGTGCACAAACTTGTAGATCAATCCATTAGAGTGGATCAAATAGATTTAAACGTGTGGCAGCGAGAAGGAGGACACTGATGTATTTACGATTGGGTTCGCTGGGCCGGCCCTCCCCCAGCAGGGATTACCTGGCCGTGGCTGGTGGCTCGGTGGCTCCGTGGCCGTGCCATGGGCACCCACCCAGGGCAGGGGGTGCATGGGGAGGTGCCCTTGCTTCTGTCCCAAAAAAACCCAATGCACAGCAGGCTGTCTCCTGTCTCCTGTCTCTCACGCACAAAATTTCAGCAGGAGGGACCGCAGCTCCTGTTTTCCATGCAGGTTCTCCATCTCCATCCTGCTCCAGGCTCTCCCCCCAAGCCATAAAGCAGCTGGGATATGGGGAGAGCTCCCCCACGCCAACCTCTTCTCCTGGTATTTGCAAGCTCTGTCATCTCCCAGCCTTTTCCTCCCGCTGCTGATCCAGGTAATGCCTCTCCAAGCGCCGCAGGATTTCCTCGGAGAGACAGGCGCTCTTTGGGCCCTGTCATTTCCCTGCCAAGGAGCTGAGCAATCCCGGCTCAGCTGCGAACCCGCTCCGCTCCGTGTGGTGCTGTCAACACTTCTCCCTCGGTGACAACCCGGGGCTGTGGCAGAGTGGGCAGGTGTGCAAGACAGGCCCCCAGCCCCGCAGCGAGGAGCAGCCGGCACAGCCGGCAAATCCCGGCAGCTCCGGCACCGCTCCCGGGGCTGAGCCTGGAGCCCGTCGAGCTCTGCCAGGGGCGCCGGCAAAAACGCCACTCTGATCTTCCCTGGAGCCAGTCGGGATTTCGGGCTGGGCTCTCTGAGGTGCTGGGCAGGAGTTACCGGGGGAGATGGGGGTCAGGGATCTGTGTCCAGCTCTCCTTTGCCTGACCAGGGGCAGGTGCTTGGCTGCAACGTCAGAGAGGCAAAGGAAAGGTTTTCCCCGAATTCCCGAGGGATGCACATGCACAGCACCACCCCTCACCCTGCAGTGTCCACTTGAGCCCGGCTGAGCAGCCGGAAAGGGGGTTCAGGCACACAGAAATAATCCAGCTCTTTTATTTTTAATTTGTAAATCTCATCTGAAGTGGAATCCTGCTACTCCCGAGGGCCTCGTTGTGGCTGCTCATGGGCTTCCACAGCGATGCCGTGAACGTGCTGCTTCGTTTTGTCATAACTGGGTCAATTTATTTTTTTTTCTCTTTCTAATACAAGCCCTTGGTTTTCTCAGTGGAAGCCTGGAGCCTGCTGTGACACGGGCAGCTGGGTTATAATCTTATAGGAATCAGCACGGAGTAAATTTGGGGGTTGCCTGTTTGTTTCCTCTTTCCAGCAGGGCTGTCCCCTGGTGCCTGGCTGGGCTGGCTCCTCGCTCCAACATCCCCAGGAACAGCCTAACTGTCTCCCAGCTCCCAGCAGAGCCACATCCTGGTGGTGTTTTTCCCTCAACCTGGCGCAGAGCCCCATTCCTGCCTCCAGCCCCATTCCAAGGCCCCGACTCCTCTCGGTGGTGGCCGCGTGTCCTGCACCGCTATTCATTTTCGTCCTCTCCTTGCCGTCCCTGCTTTAAAGCCTTTCAGGGATTTGCTGCAGACCAAATGTGTCCATCCTCTCCCTGTGCCCTTCATCCTGTAATTGGATTCATTTCTTCCATCCAGCCCAGGCCGGGCTGCTCCCCATCCCTTTATGTAACAGCGCTGGCTCCGGCTGCGCCGCTCCGGGCCTGACCCGCGGCCACCGACGCCGGTGCAGGGTTTGCTGCATGCCCAGCCCCACACTGGCCCAACAACCCTTTTCTTGGGCAGTCCCTGCTCTCTTTTCCCTCTCCCGTGGGATGTGGGCTCCCTCCAGCCTCTGTGTGGCTCCATCCCTGCACGATCCCTCCGAGCACGTGGAGCTCCTGCTCCAGAGAGCCGTAAACGCCACAGCCCCGTGCAGAGGAGCACGGGCAGCATTGTCTGGAAAAATGATGGATTTCCCCACCCCTTTCATTAATATTTATTCCCCTTAATTCCCAATCTTTACAGTTTAGCTCTCTAAAGCCTTTGTGGTTGAGAGGCTTTCGCTGAGGTTGCTATTCCGCGCCTAAGGAAAATATCCACGGATTAAAGGGGCGTTTTATCAGAAGTGAGCCCCGTGCTGGGATCAGGCCTGGCTGCACAGGCCCCAGTGGCTCTGCAGATCTTCCTGCTGCTGTCACAATTTTCCATTCCGGGATGGATGTGCTGCTGCTCCTTGTCCCCAGGTCTCTCCCGGGATCCCTCACCCGGGAGCTCGTTGATCTGCCACATCTGAGTCTCTTTCTGACCCATCCAACTCTGCCCCCCTGTTCCTCCCAGGACAAATTGGTGCCTTGAGAGCCAGAACACTTCTCCTCTGTGGCAGATAAATGGCTCCTGATTGCTGAGGGGTGCTGGGATGGACAGGGAGAGTCCAGGGAGAGCACCAATAAATCCTGGGCATCGGGCATCATCCAGTCTTGGGAAATCTGCTGGCAGCTGGCACTGCTGAGCACAGCGATGGCTGGACCCCCCTCTGTCCCTCCTCTTCTTTCTTTCCCTCCTTTTATCTCCCCTTGCTTGTTTTCCCTGCCTTTCTTTCCCTCCTCGTTTTCTTTCCCTGCTTTTATTCCCTGCTCCTTGTTTCCCCTGCCTTTCTTTCCCTCCTCTTCTTTCTTTCTTTCCCTCCTCTTCTTCCCCTCACAAGTGTTTTCCCTGCTCTTCTTTCCCCTCTCTTCCTTCTTTCCCTCCTTCTCTTCCCCCCAATTGCTTTCCCTGTCTTTCTTTCCCCCCCTCCTCTTTTCCCTTCCTTTTCTTCCCCCCTCTTCTCTTTCCCTCCTCTTCTTTTTCCCTCCCCTTTTCCCCCCCGATTGTTTTCCCTGCCCTTCTTTTCCCCCCTTTCCTTTCTTTCCCCGCATTTTTTCCCTCCTGCCTTCAAGAGCTCAGCCCAGGGCTTGGCTGGGCTCCCCCATCGCCTGCCCGGGGTCACAGCACCCCAAAAGGACAGTGGGGTGCCCAGAGACATCACCCAGCCCCATGGGACAAACCAGTCACGGCCCCTCCCCAGGCGTGAGGCTGCATTTTGTACCATTCCTAAAAATATTCCTGAGGCCTCAAGTGAAAACCGGGTGGCTTGGATTTGAAAACCAAAATGGGAACAGCTGAGCTGCATCCCATCGTGTTTTCTCACCTCCTCTCCTTTCTCTCCTCACTTCTTCCAGATCGGGGAGAGGGTGGCAAAGAAGTGACCAAAAATGTAGAGAAATGAGGCAAGGAAACATTTTTCTCCTGTTTATTTTTTTCCCCTCGTTTGAGAGAAGAGAAAGTTTTTATGAGCACATGCGTTTTATTAGAAAAAGGGATTTTTTAAAATGTGTTTTTTCTTTTTTTTTTGGTTTAGTTCCAGTGGAAGAGGATTGTTATGGGATAGGAGATTTTGGTCACTGCCTGTCCCCTCCAGCCCTTGTAGAGAAGCCAAATCCACCCAAGCTCTGTCCAGAAAACCATTTTTCCTCTCGTTTGTTCTTCCATGGAGAAGCTGAGGCAGCAGGCAGAATTTCCCCAGTTTTGGGGTGCCCAGGGCAGGTTTCCAGAGAGGCTTTGGTGTAAATTTTGGGCTGAGAATCCCGATCCTGCTGGGATGGAGCAGCTGCAGTGGAGCTGCTCCTCGGGGAGCTCTGGGAGCTGCAGGGTCTGAGGGGCCACCAGAGCAGGTAAAAGTGAGATCCTTGCCCCTGACAGGCTCCTGACCCTCTGCTGCTCCCCCAGACCTTCCCCTGCTTCCCCAAACCTGCCCGGCCCTGTGCCCGCAGCCCCTGGGGCCTCCGGAGTGGGAGAAGGAGAAACTCCACGAAACAAATTCCCCGTTAATCTGAGATCATCCTTTGCTGTCAGAACCAGGAGCTGAACTGGTCTGGGGAGTCAGCAGGAGCTGAATGCTTCCTATTGATCCTTGCCCAGCCAGGAATTGCCAGGAATTACCTGGAATTACAGCGGAGCTGTGGGGAGGAATCCGAGTGGGATGGGGACAGGAAGAGGGAAATTTGGGCCCTTAAAACATTCACGCTGCAAATGAACGTGTGCTTTAAGCCCATGATTCTGTAAATGTGGATCTGGCATTAATGTTTGGAAAACTGCATTAAAATCTGCCGCTGGTGCTTTATTCATCAGGAGCCTGTGAAATCTGCACCACATCCGTGCAGGGGCAGCAGCTGGAGGATGTGCCTGGGCTGGGAGAGGGAGGTTTCAGCCCAAAATGAGCCCCTTCCCACGCTGACCTCGCTGTGTGACCGCAGCCCTTCAACCCCGTGCGGGGTTTTGGACCCATTTGACTCCAAGCAAAAATAATTCCACGGGAGTGGGGTGAGAATGGATTCCTGTGGGCTCCAGGGAGGGAACTGGGGGAAGGGGATGGGATTTTTCCAAGCCTAAGAGTGGGTCTGGCAGGGCTGTGGGAGCAACTGGCCCTGCACAAAGTCCTGTCCCCATTCCCAGCTCCATCCAAGCTGTTGGATGTGGGGGAAAGGGGATGTGGCCCTTGGTGGCTCTCGGAGCTCTGATGCTCAGCCCCGACCTGGAAGCTTTGCTGGGGACCCCCAGTGCCTGCCTGGGTGGGATTTGAGTCCTCCCCACTCCCCCAGGGGCTTTCCCCAGGCTCCAATTCCACACCAGGCTCTGATCTCCTGCCCTCCTGCATTCCTCTGCCAAAACCCCAAGCCCGGAGCAGCTTGGAGAGGGAAGCACAGACGTGGAGACAAATGCTCCGTGCTGCTGGCACGGGCAGCTCGTTCTGCCCCTTGTTCCTTGACACTGCAACTGCTACCAGGCCTAATGGACTGCACTTCCAGTGCCAGTTTCCTGGGAAAACGACTCCCAGTTATGCCAAGCGTTTAACTTTAGGAACAAGCAGAACTGCACACAAGCTCATCCCGCACATCGTGTTTTTGTTGAGCCTCTAACCTCTGCTGCCATTTGGCACCGGAGCCCAAAGGGGAGTTCTGGGGGCTGCAGGTTGCAAACTGTGCCAGGGATGCAGCAGGATGGAATTTTGGAATTACAGCGCTGGCAGGGAGACCTCCAGCTGGGGTTTTTTATTTTCATTTATCCTCGTTTTGCAGTCAGGATGTGCCAAAAGCTGCGTTTATGGACTGGGCCAAGCCAGAGGCAGGAGGTGCCTGTTGCTCCCACCTGCCCTGGCGCTTCCAGACCTGGGCTCAGATCCTTTATTTCCAGCTCCAGGATTCCTTGCTGTCGGAGCACTCCTGTATAATTAAGAGGTGAAGCTGGCAGGCTGCAGGCAGCTAATAAAGATATGATTAATTCTCATCCCTCTGTTTGATTTGGAAGGTTGTCCTTCCCGAGGGAGAAGGCTCCATCCCAGATGGATGGAAAGCTGCCAGCCAGACACGTCTTGGAGGGACAGTGGGACAAGACATGGGAAAGTTTAGTGCTTTGGAAAAGTGACCTTTCTTGGTAACTAATTTGTCACTTCCCAGCACCATCTGCTGACTCGTCAGCTGCATCCATCATCACCATGCGAAAAAAGGACTGGAAAAGTCAATTAAAATGGGAACCGGTGTCAAATGGGGTTTGTGCAATTTGTTTAGGGAAGGGAGGGGAAAACCCCACATGGTGTAGGTGACGTCCTTTCCATCTGCCCCCAGGGAGGTTTCCAGGGAGCAAAGCTGTGCTGGAGTCTCTGGGAGCTTTCCGTGGCACAGGGGGTGAAAGCTGGAGCGAATGCCCAGGGATCCGGGAAGCACCTGAGTGCTGGACACGAGGTTTTCGGGAGAGCTCCAGCCCCAATCGAGCGTTATTGATGTCTGGGACAGCAGCAGGTCCCTGGTGACACCTGGTGTGCCCGTGTCCTGTTGGTGACAATGGCATTCCCAGGCTGGGCAGTCGCTGTTCCCGATATCCCTCCCCAGGCAGGCAGGAATGCTGCTGCTGCCCACAGTCCATGGATCCCGTTTGATGCAGGAGCATTTCATGGCTTCCCAACTCGTTTTTCCCTCCTGGCCCTCGCCTGGCTGCTCCCAGCCTCCCTCAGGAGCAGCGCTGGGATGTGCCTGGCCTGATCCCAAAGCCTCTGGCATCAGCTCCCGGCTGACGGTCCCGGGAGAGCATGGATGAGTTCTTGCACAATTCCACAATTCCCTCCCTCTCTCAGCACCTCGTTTGTCTGGAGAGGGATGACGGTGCAGGGTTTGTGTTCCCGAGGGGGAGCAGTGCCAGGCTCAGGGAGGATGGCAGAAGGGGCCACTTGAAGACTCAAAAGTGGCAACGCCTGAAATGATCGTGATTTGCAATTACAGTAGAAATATCCTTGACACAGGTGTCATTTTACTGCTGGCACATTCACATCCTAAAAACCTCGTCCTGCAGGCTCAGGATGTAAAAACACAAGCCAGGAGAGAGGGATTTCTCTGTCTTAGAGACGGGGAAACTGAGGCAGCACCAGATCTGCGTCAGCTGAGGACCACCGGGAGCAGCCGAAGAAGCTGGGGAGGGAGCAAAGGGGATCTGCCTGGAAACGAGAAACTCGGCAAACTCCAGTGCAGATAACAACATTCCCTGCCTGGGAAAGCCGTTTCCATGCAGGCCAGGCAGCCGGACAGGGTCACAGGTGAGTAACTGCAGTACCTGTGTGGGTTTATAAAGGGAGGGGCACCAGCAGGAGCACCCAGGTGTGACAGGAGGGAGAAGAGCTCCGACCTCCAGCGTCCCGTGGCTGCACTCGCCAGGTAGGTCCTGGCACCTCCTGGCCACAGCAGAGCCAGCTCGGAGGAGGAGGAGGGAACAAAATCGATGCTGAGAGAAGGGGGAAGGTGCTTTTTGCTCATCCCCATCTCGGGAGCATCGGTTCCAGCAGCTCCTGCCTGCTGTGGGCAGGCACCGGGCACTGCCGCAGAGCCGCGGGCAGCGCCGGTGCCCTCTGTGCTCGGGGAGCTGCTCTGAGCTGGCACAAAATGACTCTCAGACAGGGCCTGGTGACAGGAATGGGTGGATTTTTTGGGAGACAGCTCGGTAGGTGAATGTCCTGTCACTGTGCCAGCTGCCCACCCCTCCTGCCCCCACGCTGGCACTGGGGTTTGGGGAGTGAGCAGAGCTGGCACTGCTGCCCCGGCGCCGTGTGCCCGCAGTGCTGATGCTGAGCTCAGGATCCTCCTGCTTTCTTCTGCTCCCTTTGGAGCTGGGGAGCAAATCCACCGAGTGCTCTCTGCCTGGAGAGGTGCTGAGCCGGAGGTCTCCGGGCTGGAATACAGGTCCTGCTTGCCAGGCGAGGGGGGGCCTTTCAGCAGGGATGTTTCTGAGTGGAGAAGCCTGTGTGGGTGTTTTTCTGGGAGAAGAGGGAGTGAATCAATTCCCAAAGGGATAGCCAAGAAGAGATGAAGGAGGTGACTGGGTTTATTTTCTCTGTATTCAGCAGTATTTTATTTATTTATTTATTTATTCACTGCAGTGATGGAACAAATGAAAAAGCACAAAAGATTGATGCTGCTGAGGTTGCATTGCAAGGCGAGAGCCTGAGAATTCCTGCCTGGATCCCTGCAGGAAACAGGGCTGGGACACCCTGGGATGTCCCAGGGCAGGAGGTGGCTCTGGTGGCCCAGTCTGGGTGGGCAGGGGGAGATGGCACCGGTGCTGCCCTGAGCAGTGCCCAGGGAAGGGAGAGGAGAGGGTGTGACTGCCAGGAGCTATGGAAAGGGAATTTTTATTAACTTCCAATGGCCCTCGGTTCAATACCAGCTGATATTTATGGGAAATCTAATTCAGGAGTCAAATCTGACCTAACAATGTCTTCTCAATAATGTCCAAACCAAGAGGTTGCTGAAACTAATTAAGGATCAGGCTCCAATCAGGTGGAGAAGTTAAGCTGTAGGACCAGACTTCATTAAGTCTGTCCAGAGAGAATATTTTAATATTTAAAGAGAACATTCAATGTTTACATAAGTCCTTTCCTGATGTGAAGTCACAGCTAGATCACTGCAGAGGTGGTTTTTAAAGCCCTTTACTCCAGGCTCAGACAGAGCCGGGCTGGAAAATGCTTTTCCCATCTCCCTTGGACTCAGTGAGGCTTCTTAAAAGATCCAGTCCATCCAGGAAGGTTTCCAGTGGTGAGGAAAATAAAATAAAAAAAAAAAAAAACGAACAGCTGTCTGAAGGTTTTTCTCCTTGCAGCATCCCTGTGTCCCATGCTGGCACTGGGATTGATGGATTTGCTCTGGATGTGTGCAGGTCTTAAACCAACACAGCTGCAGGGCTGAGGCTCGAGAACTCAGGGAGGCTCGAGCAGTCCTGAAGGGCTGGGCTTGAAATCTCTGGCGATGTTGCCCAATAAGAGATCTGTTTACACAAACAGGTTTGAGAAGAGAATCGTCAGTCGAGGCACTTCTATTCTCAGCTCAGGAGCAACTGGAAGAGGAAATATCCCTCTGGTGGGCTGGGGCTGAGCTGGATTGCAGCTGGTGCAGAGCCAAAGGTGTTTCTCGTCAAACCTCTCTCCTCTCTTGCCCTGGTGTCTCCTTTCCCGTGTTGTCCAGGCTCTCGGGATGGTTTCGAGGAAGGTGGTGGCCAGTTTGCTGCTGGTGTCCCTGCTGTCCGTGCTGGCTGAGCAGACCCAAGGCTTCATGCCCTTCTTCACCCAGAGCGACTTCCAGAAAATGCAGGTAACCCCTCTGCAATGAATAAACCGGGAGAGGCTTCTCCCACCCTCATCCCCCAAACTGCCAGTGCACACCAGCAGCAGGAGACACTGTGGTATCCTTCTCCCAAAATCCAGGGCTTTGGGGGGAGACACAGATCGTTTTTAAGGTGTGAGATGGAAAGGAAGAGCCTGGACCCCTCTACCAAAGGCCTGAGACACCTGTGGGGTGTCACCTGCAGTCCCTGGGGGGCCTTTCCCTTTCCTCGGTGCTGGAATTCCTCCAGAGCATCTGCAGCCTCCCATCAGCTCAGTGATGGCTCTTTTGTTGTAACAAATAATTAACCATCCCCCGGCTGGTTGTCACCTCTGGGACGTGCCGAGAGAACGTTTTTCCTTTTGAAGTGAAACAAATACCGCTGAAAGGTGTCAGGCAGGCTCAGAGACGGCAGCTTCTGAAACACAGCCCCGGTGAGCTTCCCCCGCACTGCCGAGCCCGCGGATACCGGGAGAAATCCCATTTCCAACCCCCATCCCTGGATCACAGCTGCTTTTTGTGGGGAGCACAGGCATCCTTCAGTGTCCTTGAGGAGGATGGGGACCCACATGGGGCTGTGTTTGTACCCCACAGCCCTTGTAGCTCCGTGTCTGTGGGGATTGGGGGTTTTCGGGATGAACAAAGGGGAAATCTGTCCCCCAAAGGCTGTCCCTGCTCCTCCTGTGCTCACACACTGGACACTGAGCATGGCCTGTGCCGCGTTTGACGTGTCCTGCTGTGTTTGTCATATCCCAAAGCACCTCTGGCTTTTTCCAGAGGGTGCTGAAGGCAAGTTTAGCCCCATAAATGGGAAGGGGCTGACATTACAGACCTGCAGAAAGGCTGGGAAAACGAGACCTCTGCCCGTGCAGTTCAATTTCCCTGCAGTGCTCCAGCCCAGAGCAGGACAGGTTCTCTGGGTCAGCTGGGTGAGGTCCCAGCGCTGTCAGCTCCCACGGGAAGGTCACAGTGCTGTCACCTCCCCTGTCCTGCTGTCAGGGTTCCCATGTGAGTCCTGTTTACTGCAACCTTCACACCCCACCCCGTAACCCGACCTTGCCCCCAACGCTGCTGAATTTCAGTCCCCAAAGGCCACTCAGGCCACAGCCGATGGGCCCTTCCCAGGAGGATCCAGCTTGGCTCTGGGTGGTGCAGGGAGCTCCCACCCCGCTGGTTCTGTGCCCAGCACTGTGGGTTCCTGCCTGTTGGGACAATGCAGAGTGGGTTTGCTGCTGATCCCAGCGTCACCAGCTGCCCCCTCTGCTCTCTGCTCGGAAGCTGCAGGAAAAGGAGAGGAACAAGGCAGGGCAGAAGAAATCCCTGAGCTCGGTGCAGCAGCTGGAGGAGGAAGGTTTCTCTGAGCAATCGGGTGTGGATGCCACCGCAGCCAAGACCCTGCAGGTATGTGGAGCCAAAAGATTCTCAGAAGCCCACGAGGACACGCAGGGGACAAGGAGTCCAAGAGATGTCCTCTGCCAGCCTGCCTGGTTACATCAGAGAGAAGTTTTACCTCCACCCCATAAATTATCTTTGCTGTTCAGCAGCCAGGTCACCACTGAGACCCAACTGCTTCTCCCTGAGGAAGGTGGGAACAGCTCGAGGTCTCTTTTGCCAGCCAGGTGCAAGTTCCTACTCCCAGCTCTGCTTCAGCTCCTGCTCGGTGTCACCTCTGAGACCCACAGCTCTCTGCAATGGAGAGGCCTTATTTAAAAGTTGGGCCCAAAGTCTGCATACAGAGCAGAAAATGGGCAATTTTAGGGATTTAAGTGCCAGGCTAAGCCCTCAAAGGCAGACTTACCTGGCAAGCCAAGTCTGAAAATTGTGCTTTTCCACTTGAGCACAGGGAACTCTTCGCTGTGTGGGCAGCCACTCCTGCAGGGAGCTCGGCCATTCTCTGCCACCAAAAGGAGGACGCAGGTCCCCCCAAAAAAGGACAGCGCCAGTGGGACAGGCAGCATGATCCGCCAGGCTGGAATTCGGCCAAGGCACAGCTTAATGTGCATTCGTGGTGCACCAAGAGTCGGTAACAGGATTTGAGCAGCAGAAAGGCCCAGTTCAAAGCGTGAAATGCCCAGCACATCCCCACAGCTGACCAGCACCAGATCAGAGCTCTTTGCTTCGGGCACATCTGAGCCACAGCTGGCTCCAAGTCCAGCAGGCTGGAGCAGGACCACGGCTCGTCCTCAGCTCTTGCTGGGGCAGGAGCTCTGCAGGCTGGAAGGGTCGATGTGCGACACAGTAGAGGATTAGAGGGTTCAGAAATTATTTTCTTTGCAGTCCCTGCTGCCAGGAGGTGCCTTTATCTGGATTTCTGAGCCAGCCCACGGGTTATGCAACAGCACTCTGAACAACTCAAGAGTGTGTTGCCTTCAAAGTGTTGCTTTTCCCCATATGAGGATCATCCTCTTTCCTCCAAATCCACCCTAAACCCTCTACCAACTCGATCCAAGTGGGGTCAAAGCACCCCAACCTCCCTCCCTCCCTCTGCTCCCCTCAGCTTTTTCTTCTGACTTCTCTGGCTTCCTCCACAGAAGGCCCTTCCTGTCAGAGCTTGGCTCACTCCAAGGCAGCTGGAAAAATACCAAGATGTCCTGGAGAAACTGCTGGCAGAGCTGTTACAGGACACCCCAGACGGTACTGTCAGTGGGTTGATTTCTGCCTTGGGAATTCTGCCTTTCCTTCTTCTCACCAGCTCATCAGCACGGAGATATTTATATTCCCCAGAAGGGTTTTTGTGTCATGTTTGCTCACTTTGTGGAGCCCTCAGATCCCAACCACTCCCGTTTGCACCCTTCTGGGAAGGTTATTCCCTCCTAAGGTGCTGCCTGTGCCCTAAAACTGATATCGACTGTCAGCAGCAGCACAACCCTTCCCAGCAGCTCTGTTTGCCACTTCCCTCCTTCTCCTCCTCCTCCTCCTCCTCCTCCTCCCAAAAAGTCCTCAGTCTCCAGGGAGCAATTTCCAGCAGAGCTTATAACAGCAGCTGTACCTTCGAGGCAGCTCAGCACGTGCAGCCAGCTCGGAACACCTCGCTGCCTGCACGGGGGCTTAACACTGACACTTAATTACACTCCAATTTGCTGCAAATCCTCCTTTTCCTTTGGGAAATTGTGTGTGGGAATCGCAGCAGCAAATATCCAGGGGCAGGCTGTTGTGCAGCTCTTCCTGCCTGCAGGTGGAGGGATGGTGGGATGGGGCTGTCCCTGCGCCTTTGCCTTGTCTGGGATGTTTAATCCCAGGAAAAGGGGTCCTGCTCTCCCTGTGGGATTGTTCTGCTCTGCCTGTGCTGATCCCAGTTTGTCTCTGAGCTTTCAGCTGGGGAGCTGAGGAGGAGGAAGCAACACATAAAGCTCTGGAAAGACTGAATGCCAGATTTAAGGACACTTGTGCTTTTCTCTCTTTTCTCTTTAGCTGACTGAAATCTGCAGGATCAGAAGAGAAAGCGCTGGAGCTGCTCAAGCTGAAAGACTCCACTTTATGTAAACGAAATCTGTGAGAGAGATTAACAAAATCTGAGGTGAGATAATAAATGTGCAGCGTAATTAAATGGAGGATTTGTGTCTTCTGTCCTGCGAGCTTCTCTAACAGATGGGGAGTGCCCAGTGTGGGAAAGGAGAGAGGGGGAAGGCTCCAGGTTCTGGAGAACATCCCTGTTTTCCTGAGCACTGCTCTGGAGAGTCAGTCCTGGCAGGGGCTGAGGGAGCTGGGAAAGGGACTCAGCCTGGAGAAAAGGAGGCTCCGGGGGAACTTCTGGCTCTGCACAACTCCCTGACAGGAGGGGGCAGCTGGAGGGAATTTGGGATCTTATCCCAGGGAACAGGGACAGGAGGAGAGGGAACGGCCTCAGGCTGGGCCAGGGGAGGTTTAGGCTGGAAATCAGCAGGAATTTCCTCATGGAAAGGGTTGGAAAGGGCTGCCCAGGGAGGTTTGGAGTGCCCATCCCTGGAGGTGTCCCAGGAAGGGCTGGAGGTGGCACTCAAGGCTCTGGGCTGGTGACAAGGTGGGCATTGGGCACAGCTTGGACTGGATGATCCCAGAGAGCTTTTCCAGACTCGAGGATTCTGGGATTCTGCCAAAGCATGTGGCAAAGCCCGAGGAATTAATCTTTGAGGACCAGGAAGTTTTAGTCCTCATTTCTGGCAATAAGGGAAGCTGAGGCAAACCTTTACCAGATCTCCTGGCTGCACTGGTGACACGAGGCGAGCAGTGTTGAGGGGGTTCCCACCTGGGTGTCCCAGTTCCCTGCTCCAGGAGGGCACTCTGGCACATTCCCACGCTGCTGGAGAACGCAGGAGCCCTGAGGGCAGCCCCTCCCTGTGCCCAAACCCCTTCCATCAGCCTGGTGCTATAAATCCACCAGCAGGGTGAGAGCAGCTGTGCAAGGCAGGGTGTGAGGGAACAGCACCGCACTCGGCCCTTTCTCCTGCCTCCCAAACACACCCCGAGGTGAAATCCTAATTCCGCTTGAACATCCTGCTCTCCATTTCCATACCTTTGGCTTATCTGAGAGCTACTCCTCGCTGCTGGCAGCAGGAAATCCAACATATGTAAAGTACGGATGGATGAGATCAATGGTATGTACGTGAATATATCCAATTCCAATCCAATTTTATCCTCCCAACCTAACACGAGTTCTGTTCTCGCTGAGCTCATTCCAAGAGCTCTGTTTGTGCTGGAACAACACCCCTCGGAGCACTCTGCCGTAAGCAGCCCTCGGGAGAGGAGAGAGCTCCCGGTGGATAATGGAACAGGCAGCGTGGAGTGGATTACAGCTCTAATGTTTGATCCAAAGGCACACTCCTTGTCCAGGGACTGATCAGCTCCAGGAAGCTCCCGGTATTGTTGAGGCAGTGCGAGCTGTGGAATCACTGTAATGACTCTGAGTGGGAGGGAGATGGGAAATAACACATTCCATTAGGCTGGAAGCGAGAGCAGCCTGGGCTGCGGGAGCTCGGTCTGCAGAGGGGTGATATCCATGGAAGAGCTGGCACGGGAATCGCCAGAGGAGCTGTGGCACATTTACACCAGCGTGCAGCAAGGTCAGAGGCTTGTTCGCTTCAGGGGGCACCTCTTGCCTCGTTACTTCAGAGACACCCAAACCTTTGCTCCAGGTTTGATTCTGCCTCCTGAAAACAAGGAGGATTCCCCCTCGAGGGGCAAACTGCTCCCAAACCCCCTCTAAAAGCTCCAGTGCGGGTCAGAGCTGTCCCTCCAGTGTGCCCTTTTCCCAGCTCCTTCGCTCCTGCCGTTTTCCAGGCCTGCAGCTCCCCTGTGCCACCCAGGAAGGAAAGTTTCCCAGAGATGGAAAGAAAGAAAGTGAACACGAGCCTCTTGGATTTGCTTCCTGGACCTTTTCCCACCGGGGTGATGGTGGGGCTGACGCTGTGGAAAATTCCAGAGGGAGATCCACCTGTGGGACTCTGCAGGGAGAGCTGGGAGATCTCACTCTGCTCCTACCCCTGGACCCAGAGAAGCTGCAGCAGCAAGGGCCGGCTTTGATCCCAGCCATGGATTCTGCCAGTGGCTCTTCCCAGTTTTCCCAGCTATAAATGAGCTCAGGATGTAAGGGCAGGTTGTGACAGAGACCACAGGAACCCCTGTCCTGTCCTGTCCTGTCCTGCAGCACCAGCTGTGTTGTCCAACCAGGCACCAAAGTACACCTTCGGCTTTTGGGAGTAAATTCCTTCCACCCTCAGAGGCCTGAGCAGGAGAAGCAGAAATTTTTCCACTGGAAAGAGATGGAGAGACCCCAAGCAGCCCCCTCCCCCAGGCTGTCAGGGCTCTGGGGCTGGATAAGAAGGAATTGGTCTCCAGGTTTCAGCATAGATCTGATTTCCCCTTGCCCTGGCAGCCAGCAGCACCCAGGTCACACCTGCAGGCAGGTAGGAAGAATCTGCTGCTCCAGAAACCAAAGAAGAATTTCATGGTGGGATGAGCAGCCCAACAGCGGGGGG
>VZRO01006639.1:39619-55591 GCA_013397915.1 Daphoenositta chrysoptera
TCGGCGGGCTCCAAGCCCCTTCCCAGCGAGGAGCAGCCCCGGAGCCCTTGGGGGGGCTCGGGAGGGGGAGTTGGGGCGCAGAGCTCGGGGGCTGCCTGGGACACCGCGGGGCAGAGAAGGGGGCTCTCCTCCAACAGCTGGTGGAGACGGGAGAGCGAGGTGACCCCCAGCACGTCGTGGGGCTCCTCGGCGGCCCCCGGGAGGTTCAGCAGCCTGTTCAGGAGAGGGAAGGAGGACCTGGCTTCCAGCGCCGGGAAGGAGGCGGAGCGGGACGCGAGCAGCCGGGCTGGGGGGCTGATCCGGCGCTTCCCCTGGCGGGCAGCCAGCGATGGGGGGCAAGGAGTGACCCCACGCTCGGCCCTGCTGCGCTCGGCCCCGAGGCAGCAGCCGGAGGGGAAGGGGAAAGGCCTGGAGTATTACCTGTCCCAGTTCCTCTGCCTCGCCAGCTTGGTGCTGCTCCTGATTTTTCTGGGCATCCTCGTGGTGAAGATGGTTGGGTCAGGCTGGCTGGACACGAGAGAGGAGAGCTGTACGTGCACTGGTTTAATTCTCGTTTAAGCTTCATTCCTCACCTTGCTTCCTGCTTTCCCTGTATTGCTTCCATCGCCATCACATTTATCATTCTCGTTGCCATAACCTGACAACTCTATTTCTGTCCCTCTTCCCATCTCCCCTTTCCCATGGGAAACCTTGTTATTCATGGAAAGCAAATAGAAAGTTTGCTTTTTCCAAACGAGTTTGGCCTTCAGTCCCTCAGAACCGTGGGGGGTTTATGTGGAGTGCCATTCCAGTTAGGCCAAGGATGGATTTTATGGATGCCTGCTGGGCCAAGGATGGATTTTATGGTGTGACACAATGTCTGTGTGGTACCTGGGGTGTGTTTTTGATGTTCCCTCTGCCAGCACGGCCCTTGCCAGCCTTTATTCTGTCCAGGAGGGAAGTGCAGAGGATCAGTTCAGCTCTTCAGGTGTGGCAGAGTGTGTCTGTCTCTTCCATGAGAAATAAAAAAGGGGTTTCCCCAGCAGCTGGTTTTTAAAGCAGAGTTCCCCAGCTGGAAATGGGGAGATTTCAGGCTTTGAGCAGAACAAAGAAGGATTTGGGGGCAGTTCTGGGAAGGTGCTGGTCCTGAGCCAGGGCACACCGTGCCCTTGGCGTGGGCTGGGAAAGCTGCTGTATCCCCAAAGCCAGGATGGAACTGCCCGGTGTTTCTGGATTACAGCTGTGGCAGGAATTCTGGAGGCAGGGGTGGTGCCCAGGTGTGGATTGTGCCGGCCCTGGGGCAGCTCTGGGAGGTGCTGCAGCTGCAGGGAGCTGTTCAAGAGCTGTTCAGAGCTGCAATCAGCCCTCCAGGAGGGTTCATTTCCCTCCCTGGCTGTGCTGGGACAGTTCAGGTGACCCTGGTGGGCACCAAGAGGCAGCGCTGGAGTCTAAAGATCAGCGTGAAGCTTCTCAAACAGGAGCTGTCAAAACGTCCAGCCCCAGTTTCCACTCCCCAGCTGGACACATTCATCCCCTGCATCCTTTTTGTGTTTTTCCTCAGGGCTGCTCCCAAAGCAGCTCCTGGAGGGGCCGTTTGCATCTCAAGGTGCTGCTGGGGGAGATTAACAACAGCAGAGCCAGGCTTTAAGTCGAGCCTGCTTTTAAAAAGATAATTGTTTTCTTGATCAAAGCTCTTGTTTGCAGCCAGCTAACTCACCCTCTTCTCTCTCCTAGTTAATCTCTTGCCTGTGGATTGTGACAAAAGCACGGATGATGTAAGCATTTATTTATTTATCTTCAATCTTGTGAGCTCTCACAGAACAGTGATTATTCCAGGTATTCTATTCCACCCATAGCAGTATCACTGTAAAATGATTAGTTCTATGGTTTTACAGAAAAATTGGGACTTGATGAGTCGGAATTAATGGGCCAGACTTAGGAGTGTGTATGAGACTCTGAAAGATAAAAATTTAAATTCCCAATTATGTGAATCAATTTCTTTTTAACAGTTGTACCAGCGGTGGTATTGGTTTGCAATAAAGCTGTTTTCAGCTTTAACAGTACAGGATTTAATCCAGCTAATTCCCTGAACTCCACCATGGCTGCACAGCCCTGCTCCCTCTGTGGGGATGGGTTATTGGAAATCTGGGGCTGCCCCAGCCCTGGAAGTGCCCAAGGCCAGGTTGGACAGGGCTTGGAGCAACCTGGGATAGGGAAAGGTGTCAGGAGTGGAACTGGGTGAACTTTATTGTCCCTTCCAACCCAAACATTCCATGATCAGGAGGGAGAAGGTTTCCTGTTGGATTCTGAGTTCTGGTGTGCTGGCACGTTCTGGAGGTGGTGGATCCATCCCTGGTGGGTCTGAGGCTGGTGCTGCAGGCTGGGCTGAGGGTTGGTGCCACTTCACAGAACCCCAGACTGGTTTGGGCTGGAAGGGACCTTAAAACTCAACCAGTTCCTCCCGGCAGGGACTTCCAGAGGATGCACGGGGTCCCTTGTGCCTGGGATGTTCCTCTGCTCGGGTGGTTTGCTTGGAGCTGGTGGTGCAGGACTGAGCCTGCACCAGTGCTGTGGTTCTGGCTGGTGTCTGGGGCTGCACTCCCGGTGTCCCCTGGCTCTGTTGACCTGTGTCCCTGTGTCCCTGTGTCCCTGTGTGTGCCCTGCAGTTCTGCCAGGCCAAGCAGAAGGACGCGACCATGGCCGTGCTGCACGAGCTCTACAGTTACCTGTCGGTGCAGGCAGGTGAGTGCCACTGCATCCCCTCCCTCCCCACTGCCTCTCCCAGCTCCTGCCCTCTTCTCTCCCACTCTGGGGTGCTTTATGGAACAGGCAGTTCCCTTTGAGGAGCTCTGAGGCAGGCAGGGAATAGGAAAACGAGGAAAGATGGGTTTATTTTTATTCTGAGTGGTGCTTGGCTAATGCACTCCCATCACCCTGCCTGGATGAGTGGGCCTTGTTTGTACTTGATGTGTTGGGAATTTGAGGTAGGATTGGTTGGGTTTGTGATTCTTTTCTTACCAGCAGCTTGAAGTCGTCCTCAAGACAGAGCCAGGAAGGGTAAACTGATGTGTTGTTACACATAAAGTGACCTAAGAAATTGTCATTTCTGCTGAAATGTGGCAGCAGATGTGTGAGTGCCTCTCCCTTTCCTCACCACAGAGTGGGACAGGCTCTCTGAGCTGAGGAGCTGACCCAGCACAGTCCCTACTCCAGGAGTAAATCACTGGTATTTTGGGATGGAGGGGGCTGCTGGGAATCCACTGTATGAGTAGGGACTTGTTCAGCAAGATTCACAGCAGTGGTAATCAGTAAAAGGGCTTCAGTTCCATTTTCTGCATTTCAGACCTCAAGGCTGAAGCCTTTAGATACTGAAGCTGCACAGAATTCCTAAATCTTTTCAAATCTGACTTCGGATTTCCACCAGATTTACTTAGCACATTTGTTTAGTCAACTTGGTGAGGCAAGATTTAGAGGATTCAGTGCTTTGCCAGCATTTCTCTGCCTGGGTTAGAGGCAGAGCTGTGATTTCAGCTCCTTGGAGGCATTTTGAACACTGATCATTAGTTCCACACCTGATACCTGGTGGCAGCTGTGGTTCTGTGCTCTGCAAGGGGCAGGAGCAATACTTTCCCCCTCATTGTGTGTTCAGCAGCTCTGAAGTGTCAGGTTTGATTGCCCTTATCCAGCAGCAGCTCTGAAGTGAGAGGTTTGATTGCCCTTATCCAACCTCCGTGCAGTGGCTGAGCATTTTATTAATAGTCATAATCTGATCTGCCTGCAATATAAATCTCACCCTGGAATCATTTTGCTCAGGGCTGATTGGGAAGGAGAGCTTTTCTTGGTGTGCATTCAGAGCCTGGTTCTGAGCTGTTCAAGGGCTTTTTTACAAACATGATTTTTCTGTTTGTCTTTTCTTACCAGGTAATTTTGAATGTGGAAACCCCGAGAACCTAAAAAGCAAATGCATTTGGGTTAGTGAGGCGAAGGAACACGTGCTGGTGAGTGGGCTCTGAGCAGCTTTGTTATAACCCAGTGCTTAGTCTCTTATAAAGCAATAAATAATAGACACTAAAACAATCCACCATCCATTTTACTTCCTCATCCTGCTTTGATTCTCTCCCATATCTCTCACTTCCCCTTTGGCCAGTCCTGTTCTCAGCAGTTCTTTTGAAAATCATTTTCTCCTCCATCTCTGATTCACCCCCTGTAAATCTTAATGGTTTGTTGTTTCACTGGAGCCATCAGTCTTGTGAAACCAGAAATTTCCCTGGATCGAGGGCTGGGCAGAAGAAGGATTTTTCTCTGCTGCAGAGTGTCAGGAGACAGACTGCTCTGATGCAGCATTCCATTTCTGTGCTGGTAACCTGTCAGTAAGATTATGTTGTATTTAGTGGTTAGCCCTAACAGTCTGGGATGGTGTTATTTCACAGAGTGCTTCATGCATCATCTCCCCAGTCAGAAGACTTTAGGCCAGGCAGACCTTCAGGCTTAGTTCTCCTCCCTCCAGTTTGCAGAATCCTGATAAGAATTAACCTGGGGACAGACCCCATGGAATGAATTCTCCCACTGCTGTAATGAAATCATGTTGGGCAGTATTTTAAGTGAATGGAGGACTAATCTTCTTATGGCTTCCTTTGCACAGAATGTAACTGGCAGTTCCTCAAAGAAGTTTGAAGCTGCCCTGCACTGGATACTGAACAGCAACAAGGATTTGGGAATTCGGTGAGCAGAAACCCTCTGTGTCAAAGTTGGGGATCTGCTGATACTGAGCAGCAGCAGGGATTTGGGAATTGGGTGAGCAGGAGCCCACTGTGTCAAAGTTGGGGATCTGCTGATAATGAACAGCAACAAAGATTTGGGAATTCGGTGAGCAGAAACCCTCTGTGTCAAAGTTGGGGATCTGCTGATACTGAGCAGCAGCAGGGATTTGGGAATTAGGAGAGCAGGAGCCCACTGTGTCAAAGTTGGGGATCTGCTGATACTGAGCAGCAGCAGGGATTTGGGAATTAGGAGAGCAGGAGCCCGCTGTGACAAAGTTGGGGATCTGCTGATACTGAGCAGCAACAGGGATTTGGGAATTGGGAGAGCAGGAGCCCACTGTGTCAAAGTTAGGGATCTGCTGATACTGAGCAGCAGCAGGGATTTGGGAATTGGGAGAGCAGAAACCCTCTGTGTCAAAGTTGGGGATCTGCTGATAATGAACAGCAAAAAGGATTTGGGAATTGGGAGAGCAGGAGCCCACTGTGTCAAAGTTGGGGATCTGCTGATACTGAGCAGCAGCAGGGATTTGGGAATTAGGAGAGCAGGAGCCCGCTGTGACAAAGTTGGGGATCTGCTGATACTGAGCAGCAGCAGGGATTTGGGAATTGGGAGAGCAGGAGCCCACTGTGACAGAGTTGGGGGTCTGGGTGTTGGCTGGGGTGGAATTTGACAGGGTCAGTGGTGCCCTTCAGCTGCCAGAGCTGCCTGGGCTGCAGCAGATGGGCTGGGATTGGCTGTGGCAGAGCTCGCTGGGCAAACTTCCAAAGGAAAAATACAGCCCTGCAGCAAGATGGGAGCTGAGCTCCAACCAGGAGTCTGATTCCCAGCCCTGGCTGGGGGATGCTGTGTCCATGGAGGTGGAAGTGGGAGGTCAGGGCTGCTTGTGGCCATCAGTGGTTGTGTTGTGCCTCCTGTGGGGTGGTCCTGGTGTCCTGCCCAGGCTCCTGTGCTCTCAGCTCTTCTTGGACTTGCCCACATGGTCACTTTTCCCAGGATAACCTCTGTCCAGTACATTTGTGCATTTGTGGAGCTGCATCCTTGGACCAGAGGGGTCACTGGCCAGCAAAGCCCTGTGTGCAGTGGGGGGTGTCACCCATGGTTTGGGACCCTCTGGAGCAAGTCCCGAGGAGCAGAAAGAGAGGGAAAGGGGTGTTGAGTGATCCTTTAGTGTCAAGTTGTGTCTCTGGCAGAGCACCCAGTAGTGCACAGTAAATCCCAGAATTACTGAGGCTGGAAAATCCCTCCTGTGCCCAGGAGGGATCCAGGGAAAATCCAGGGATCCAGGGAAAATCCAGCCTGTGCCCGATGCCCACCTGGACAGGCAGCCCAGAGCACTGAGTGCCACATCCACCTGAACACTTCCAGGGGTGGCAACTCCACCACCTCCCTGGGCAGCCCCTTCCAATGCCTGACCACCCTTCCCATGGAGAAATCCCTCCTGAATGGATGGTCTGACAGCAGGATGTGGTCACTGAGGGGGCATTTCTCAGCCAACAGGCTCCACCCGTGAGAAACGGCAGCACTACTGGGTTTTCAGGGAAAAATCACAACATCCAGTCCATAACCTAAGGAAGGAGTGTTATCCAGAGTCAGCAGCCATCATCACCTTCCTCTGGGAAGTGTGGGCTGCCTCCAGTCTGTGCTCACTCCAAAGCCTTAACAGTTGTTTGCATTTTCTCGTTGCTAAATGTGTCTCTGATTAAGTGAATTGCAGCAGTCGTGGTGCTGGGCTTGGTGGGCAAGGCTTGTTGGAATTCCCACTGCTCCATTTGCTCTTAAATATTCCTGCAGCTGCTGCTGTGATCCATGGATCAGACGGCGTCTGCTGCTTTGATTCCTGGGGTGTGCAAATTCCCAGGACGGGACACGGCTTCCTGAGGGGCAGGGCTGGATTTGTAGGTGGGCTGGGATGCAGAGTTTTCAAATTTTGTATTTTTACACTCCAGCACATTTCCAGTCAGAAGGCGTGGGATACAATATCCTCCCACTTTTTATTTTCCTAATTAGCAGCTCTGCTGGCTGGTCCCCAAACAGCTCCGCTTCCCCGGAGCCGGCGTGGCAGCATCCCCAAAACCCTGCCCCTGGCATTTTTAGCTACGTGAGATTATTTTTTAGTTGCTAGTCCGAGAGGCAGGACTGAAAATGAGCTTTGCACTGGGTGATTCTGCTGCACGTTTTCAATATCCCCGTGGAATTTGGATTGTAAATAAGACAAGGGGGTGGGTGCAGCTCCTGCAGAACCCAGAACCGGGGCCGAGCTCTCAGCATTTCGTGAGCTGAGCACCTGTAAATTGAGCAGAGCTTTGTCTAATGGGCTGCTCAGTGCAGACAGAATTGGGAGCTTAAAAAATACGATCCCCTTTGGTCCAGCTCCCCTGGATCTGCCGGCTGTGTTGGATCCCTGTGAGCTCTGGGAGTGCTCAGTGCGGAGGGAGCCTGGGCTGGGGAGCAGCAGTGCTGCAGGTGGGGGCTGAGGGCTCTGCAGGGCTCCGTGCTGATGCTCTGTCACTCTTTGAGCTGCTCCTGCTCCCATCCCGGGTCCCCCAGCCCTCGCTGTGGGGCTGAGCAGCGACTCTGATTTGGGGGACGTTTCCATCCCCGTGCTGGGAGGTGGGAATCCAATTCCAAGTTTAATCTTGTGCACGCTGAGAGGGGCTGTCAGAGAGGCTGTGCAGGGACACTGGGAGTGCCAGTGGGAGCTGCAGCCCCGCTGCCTTCCTGAAGCCACATCCATCCTCAGGCACATCCCTCCCTGCCTAAGCAGCCAGCCCCAAAATCTTCTGGCAGGAGGCTCTGCCTGGGTGTGGGGGCATTTCCTGGGAGCTGCTGCATCCGCAGCCTGGTTGTTCTCCCAAATCCCTTGATTAAAGACTGCAGCTGGAGCCTGCTCTCTTCAGTGAGATTTTCTGCCTCTTCCCATCAGGTTGAAAGGCAAGGACCTGTCGGAGCCAGTTTCCAGCGTGGAGGAAGTTTTCTGCCTGGAATCTGCCCACCCCCAGATGGGGCTGGGCTGCCGCTTCTGCCGGGCCGTGGTCACGGCCATCACCAACCTGTTCCTGTTCTTCTGGAGTAAGTGGCTCTCTCTGTGATCACACATTCCTCAGCCACAGGAAACGCCTGACAGAGGTGGAATAAATCTGCTGATGAGTTAATGTCTAATTAACCGTTGTTCTGGCAGCACAGGGGACCCACAGCCCTCCTCTTGTGCTGTGAGTGCTTAAAAGTTGCTTTAAATCAGGCAGCTGATGAGCTCTCTGGGTATTCCTCAAGTGCCCGTTATTATGGGCTGCAAAATAAGTGTGTTAACTTTCCTAAAGGAGTCAGTTTTTCTTTTTTTCTTGCTCTAAGCTCCCAAGTCCTCCAGCCTCTTTAATAATGACTTGTAGCATTTCAGGGCTGGAGGTTTTATTGGAATAGTCTGTCATGCCTCAGCTGAGACAGGGGTTTTACCCAGCGAGGTGATAACGAGAGCTGTGTGACTGCAGGAGTTTCTAATCCAGCCTGACAGGGAGGGGGTGACAGGGGACAGTTCTGTTTATTGCAGACACTGAAGTCCTACTGGGGGCATTGTCAGTGCTAAAGCTTCCATACACATCTCCTGCATTTTGGGCTGCCACGGGAGCCCAAAGGCTTTATTTCCCTATCCAGCAGCTCTCCATGGAGCACTGAAACCTGACAGTCTTCCAGAGTGACCCTTGTGGGGGAGGCCTCTGGCAAAGGCTCCTCTGGGATTTGCAGGACTGAGGCCCTGTGCTTGTGCTGAGGTTTCTCTTGTGAGGGCAGCTCCGTGCTGAGGCTTTCCCACCACCTGATCCCACATCCACAGCTGCTCCTGTGCTCCGGAGGGGACAGCACCAAGGGGTTTTGGGGTGCAGCTGCACTGGGAATCACTGGGATTCACTTCCAGGCAGGCCTGGCTCACCGTGTCGGAACTAATCCTGCATCCAGCCAGTTCCCAGCTGTCAGTTCCTGAATTCCCTTTGGTTTTATTCTCCCAGGTCTGATAACCCTCTGGGGGATCCTGATCTACCTCCGGTATCGCTGGCGGAAGATGGAGGAGGAGGAACAAGCCATGTATGAAATGGTGAAGAAGATCATAGGTAGGAGCTGTGGGAGTTGAGGGAGCCCTGCTCTGCTCCCTGCAGGGCTGAGCCCTCACTGCTGTGTCCTCCTGTCCTCCAGCTGTTGTCCAGGACCACTACAAGGAATGGGAAAGGAATTTGGAACGTTACCCCTACGTTGGCATCTTCCACGTCCGGGACAGCCTGATCCCTCCCCAGAGCAGGTGAGCTGGCTCTGGGCACTCAGGAGGGCTGGGAGCAGCAGGATGGGACCCAGCACAGCTCCAAAATCCTGGAGCTGCTCTGCAGGAGGAGGCTGCAGCCTTTGGGTTGGGAAAGGCTTGGACACAGCTCAGGCTGGGCCTGCACCTGGTGCAGGTCAGTGACAGCCCCAGGGCTGGCACTTGGTGCAGTGCCAGGGGTGTTTTGTCACGGGTGCAGTGCCACAGATGTCACTGGTGCAGTGCCAGGGGTGTTTTGTCACGGGTGCAGTGCCACAGATGTCACTGGTGCAGTGTCAGGGGTGTGTTGTCCCTGTTGTGTCCAGCAGTACCTGGGTTTGGTTTGCTTGGACATGGAGCATCAGGTGTCCTCTGCTTGCTCTGCTGGGTGTCTGCTGCTGTCCCGTTTCCCAGCCATCCTGCCTGGCTCTGCAGGCAGTGCTGAGCTCTTCAGAACAATTCCCATGAGCTGAACAGGATTTTGGGGCTCTTGTGCAGGGATTCTGTGTGCCTGGAACGGGCCAGCTGGAGCTGTGCAACTGGGAAGGGAGCTGGAGGGAGGTGGTTGGGTTTGGTGCCTCCTCAGCTTGGGTTTGGTGCTTCCTCAGGTTGGGTTTGGTGGTTTCTCAGGTTGGGTTTGGTTCTTTCTCAGCTTGGGTTTGGTGGTTCCTCAGGTCGTGTTTGGTGCTTTCTCAGACAGGAATTGTGGTTGAGGTCGTTGCTCTGTGGGTGGTGGGGCTGAAGGGCTGCAGGGCTGGATCCTGGTGCTCTGCTCCACTCTGCAGGGATATTTCTTGTGTTTTGGTTAAATGGAGCTGCTTTGTCCTCCTGTGAAGTGTTAAACCTCCTCACTCTGGATCAGACACAGGACTCCTTTTCCTCCAAGGGGTGACTGCAGCTGTTTGAGCCATCCCTGGGCGTGAGATGCCCAGAACTGCTGCATCCAAAGCTGGGGTGAACATCTCTGGCTGAGATCTGTGTGCAGGATGGGGGAGGGCAATTTGCTCATCGAGTCCCTTTGCAGCACAAATTGAGGCAGAAATTCAGNTCAGGTTGGGTTTGGTTCTTTCTCAGCTTGGGTTTGGTGGTTCCTCAGGTCGTGTTTGGTGCTTTCTCAGACAGGAATTGTGGTTGAGGTCGTTGCTCTGTGGGTGGTGGGGCTGAAGGGCTGCAGGGCTGGATCCTGGTGCTCTGCTCCACTCTGCAGGGATATTTCTTGTGTTTTGGTTAAATGGAGCTGCTTTGTCCTCCTGTGAAGTGTTAAACCTCCTCACTCTGGATCAGACACAGGACTCCTTTTCCTCCAAGGGGTGACTGCAGCTGTTTGAGCCATCCCTGGGCGTGAGATGCCCAGAACTGCTGCATCCAAAGCTGGGGTGAACATCTCTGGCTGAGATCTGTGTGCAGGATGGGGGAGGGCAATTTGCTCATCGAGTCCCTTTGCAGCACAAATTGAGGCAGAAATTCAGGGCACTGACAGAGCCTCTCATCCTCCCCCCAGGCAGGATTTGTGTGGCCATGCCCTGCTCTGAAATCTCCACACCAGCGTTTGTTTGATGCCTTTTCCTGCCTGCTCAGGGAGCAGGAGGCAGCCACATCCACAGGCACAGTTGCTGCAGGCAGGGAAGCACAACTCGGGATTCTCATTTCATTTTCTCGCTGTTCCTTGCAGAAAAAAGATGAAGCGGGTGTGGGAGAGAGCCGTGGATTTCCTGGCCTCCAACGAGTCCCGGATCCAGACGGAATCCCACAGGGTGGCCGGGGAGGACATGCTGGTGTGGAGATGGACTCAGCCCTCGTACCTGTCGGACTCGGAGCACTGAGGGGCGGCAGGAGAGGAGCAGCCCTGGGTCTGGGGGTGGGCGTGGACCCTCTGCAGGGCTCAGGCCCCTCGCTGCTGCTGGGAGGAGCAGGGCCCCGCCGAGGGTTGGGGGTTGCACGGCTCTGTTTGCTCTCACTGCTGGAACTCTTGGAACACACACATTCAGGGCAATAATGGCTTGGAGAAGAAGATGGGCTTGAGCTGGTGGGAAGCTGGAATGACACCAAAGTGAGCCTTCCACAGAGACCTGGCTCCCGTGGCAAGCAAACAACAACCTACAAAGAATAAATGCACGCCCCTCTCTCGAGGGCTGGGGGGCTCTGAGGGTGCAAAATTCGACCTCAACTCTGCAAAGGCCAACTGGTGGCCGGGTCCATCAGGGAATGTGCTGGAAGAGAACATTTCCCATGGAAACTTTAGGGTGGCAGTGCAGGCGTGTCTTTGTTAGCGTTTGTTTTTGTCAGTGCAAAGGCAGTTTTGCTGTCCTGCTTGCTGCTTCCCAGCGAGGAAAATGTTTTGTGTTGGCTTCATCCATCCAAAATTGGGGAGAGGGGGAATTGGGTGAAGGTGGGCCTGGAGAGAGGGGGGAGCCTGACGTGCCTTGGTGGTTGGGGCTGGGCTGGGGGTGGTGGAGGAGAGTTCATGACCCTGTTACACTTTTAAGTCTGCAGTCTGTGTGCTTTATTATTTTGGGGTGGGGCGGCGGGGGGGTGATTTGGGTGGAAAATAAAGGACATGGGAAGCTTTTAAAGGCGCTTTCCTGTGGCTGCAGCCCAGGACTGCTCCGTGGCTGTTCTAGAGCAGCTTTGGGAGGGCTCTGTGTTCATGTTTGAGCTGGGCAGCTGCAGTGTCTGTGTTCGTGTGGCAGCAGGGATGTGCCAGCACTGGGAGTGTCGCTGTTCCTGCAGCCCCCGCGGGTGCCAGGAGCAGCCTGGGTCCATCCCAGCCCTGCTGCGTCGTCCCTCGTGTCTGTCACCTCTTGGTCACTTCAGCTTCTGTGTCTGTCTGGCAAAGGAACCTCGGTTCCCAGAAGTGGCACCAGTGTGCAGCAGCTGAGGCTCGGCAGAGGAGCTGCTCTGCTCTGCCAGGGCTGGGCAGCAGCTCCCGAGGCTGCAGGGCCCAAATCCTTCCCTGGCATCTGCGGGAGAACCTGCAGAGGGAAGCCAGCAGTGGTTTGAGCCCCGTAGCCCCCGGGTGTTGCTCCCCTTGAGGACATCCTGGGGCTGGATGCTGCTGCTGTGGCAGGCTCTGGGCTGGCCGAGGGCAGCACATTCCAGGTGCGTTCCCTGTGCCAGTCCCTGCCCCCCTGGCAGAGTCTGCACCTCTCCCCACCTTCCCCTGGCACTGCTGGGTCCACGGAGACCCCGCAGAGCTCTCCAGGAGCAAAGCCAGGAGATCTTTCCCATTAAATGGGGCACATCCTGCGTGGAGGTGGCTCTTAGCCCGCGTTTTTGGGTGTGGGTGTTTGAGCAGGAAACTCAACAGCTGTTCAAGGCCAGGAGCAGCCCCTTGCACTGTAATAAACAGGGAATAAAGGCAACCTTGATTCTTCCAAAATGTATCAACATCGTCACTGCTGCCAGAGAAATTCTCTCAAACACCGGTGCCTCTGTTTTTAAACCTTTTTAAACTCTTGGTGGGGTTTGGGTGAGCTTTTTTAACCGTCCAGAAGCGCAGAGTCAGGCATTGCTGTCATCCTTTTGTATTAAACCTGGTTTTGTAGAACAAACTTCAATGGCTTGGTGCTGTTTCTATGTTCCATTTAGCTCTGTCAAAAAGTCAATATCAAAAATAAATTTATTACCAATAATTTACCACCTTTGTTTGTGTTGAGAAATCCCAGACTGTCCCAAGTGCTTTTGCTTGGATCGGGTCGAGTTCCAGCTTCTCCCGAGTCCTTGGGTGTGGCAGGAGCAGTTCCCACTCTGTGACTTCTGTGGAAAGGGGTGACTCACGTTCGGTTTAACTCCTCTCATCATGTCATGGGTGACAAAGGGGATTTCCAGTGCCACAGGAAGGGGGTGGCTCCACGGCTCCGTGGCTTCCTCTCTCTCGGCTGCAGCTGTGGCTGAGATTTGGGAACAAAGGCTGCGTCTCCTCCGGCCCGCGTTGCTGGGGGGACGCCTTTGCCCAGGTGAGGTTGCTAAGTTACAGCTGGAATCCGTTCAAGGTGAGGAAATGCTGCTGGCTGGAGCAGTTCCATGTGCCAGGGGGTGGCTGTGACTGATGGTGGCTGTCACTGTCACCCCCAGCGTGTCCCCTCTTCCATCTGCCCTCTCCAGGGCAGAGCAGCCCCGTTCCCTGCCAGGCTGGGCTGGGATTCTGCTGGTGCCAGCAGTTTTTCCCTGGAATGGCGAGTTCTGCCCCCCTGCCCTGCTCCCCTGGCAGCCCCCAGTGCCAACCAGAGCTGCTGAGGGCCCTCCCCCACCTTCTTGCAAAGTAAATTTCTATAATTAACCGTATTTCTATAAATAACTTCTCCGATGGAGCCGCTGCATCCCCTCCCCGTCGGGGAGGCAAACGTGGCCCAACGAGGGCTCGAAAATGAAACCAGCTCCTTATCTTTTCCTTCCCTGCTTCCATTTAAAGCCCTTCCCACGGGGTGTTTTTCCTGCTGCTGCCACCACAGCTGATGCTGCACCTCATGGATGGGCACAGAGTCAGGGCACGGGGCCAGTTCTGCTGGAAAGATCCAGGGGAGCTGGGGAGGGATGGGCACGGCCAGGGATGGGTCCTGCCCCGAGGTGCCGCCCTCCAGCACGGCCCCATCAATCCCAGAAAACCATCACTGGGATTTATCCGTGATTCCACCCAGCTTTAGGAACGGGAGGTGCTGCAGGAGGGGTTTGTGGCTGTCAGTGTGTGGAAACCACGTTTTTGCTAGAAAATGGACAGATCGTGAATCAGCCATAAAACAGAAGAACCAGAGCAGGTAAGATGGAAAAACTTGAGCGCACACAGAAGGGAAAAGTCCCTGGGGAGGTTGTGAGGAAGGAACAAGCAGCACTGGGGGGATGTGAATGAGGAACAAGAAACTCCACGTAATCCTGAGAAAAAGGAAGAAAAGGATAAGAAAATACAAACTGAAGGACAGTTGTGACACACACGATGGACAATGTGACACACATACAAGAGCCAATCATAAAAAATAAAGCAGCATGTGAAAATAGGCCTTAACTAATAACAAATATGCACGATTGTGTGTGGGGAATGCAAGAACTGTATTTTAGGGACAGTAGCTCATCAATAAAATGGCTTCTGCCTGATTCACGTTGAATCACCGTTGTTTCTCTCCCCATCAGTGAATGTCCCTCACTGTGTCCCCACCCCGAGGTGTGGCCTGTCCCCACCTCCCCGGCTCCCGGGCGGGGCCAGGCCTGTGCAGCAGCCCCGCTTTTGTAGGAACGCTCCCCTGGGGTCGGTGGGATCTGGAGCAAAGCCCTCGGGGCTCTGAACTCCTCTCCAAAGCAAGGAGACCCCAGTGGGTCACGCAGACCTTGCTTTGGCACCTTTGCCTGGGAGAGCAGAACTGTTTGTTGAGCTGCTGAGATCATCTCCCCGCATGCCCAGCAGACCTGGCGAGGATGCCCTGGGCACAGCTGGGTCAAACCCAGCTCCCCAAATACCCAGCAGATCCCCTGGGCACAGCTGGGTCTAACCCAGCTCCCCAAATGCCCAGCAGAACCCCTGGGCACAGCTGGGTCAAACCCAGCTCCCCAAATGCCCAGCAGAACCCCTGGGCACAGCTGGATCCAGCCCAGCTCCCCAAATACCCAGCAGAACCCCTGGGCACAGCTGGGTCAAACCCAGCTCCCCAAATACCCAGCAGAACCCCTGGGCACAGCTGGATCCAGCCCAGCTCCCCACATGCCCAGCAGATCCCCTGGGCACAGCTGGGTCAAACCCAGCTCCCCACATGCCCAGCAGACCTGGCGAGGATGCCCTGGCTTCGAGCAGGTCTCGCCCAGGTCGGGGTGTGGGCTCTGTGACCCCACATTCCCCTCCGCGGCTCCCGGCGCAGCAGCAGCTCCCTGGAATGTGCTCCTGGGTGCCAGGAGGACACCGGAGCCTCCAGTGATGCCCCCTCTGACGGAGGAGAACGCCCGGGGCCCTGCCCCGGCAATTTTGGGGTGAGTCCGGGGGTGCCGAGGTCACCCCGGAGCAGCCCCGGCCCCTCAAGGCTCCTCCACCGCCCGTGTCCCCCCGAGCCGGAGCGGGACGGGTTTGGGGCCGCAGCCTGGCCGAGGTGGGAACACCGCCCTGCTCGTAATTAGTTCCTAATTAGCACAGCTTTAATCCGAGGTGGTGTTCTCTCCTCTCGGAGCGCTCCGCTCATTAGCAGAGGCTCACTAATTACCTGTGCGGCTGCTCAGCCCCGGGACCCCGAGTGCCGGGCACGGGAATGAAACACAGGGGGCACCCAGAGGGACGGGCTCGGCCGGGGAGGTGGGCACTGCCAGGCGGGCTCTGCCAGGTGGGCTCTGCCATGGGGAAAGGTGGGCACTGCCAGGTGACCACTGCTATGGGGAAAGGTGAACTTTGCCAGGATGGAAGGTGGGCACTGCCAGGTGGGTTCTGCCAGGTGGGAGGTGGCCTCTGACAGGTGGGCTCTGACAGGTGGGTTCTGACAGGTGGGCACTGCTATGGGGAAAGGTGGGCACTGCCAGGATGGAAGGTGGGCACTACCTGGTGGGTTCTGCCAGGTGGAAGGTGGCCTCTGACAGGTGGGCACTGCCATGGGAAAAGGTGAGGTTTTCCAGGTGGGCATTGCCAGGTGGGCACTGCCAGGTGGGCTCTGCCATGCGGAAAGGTGACCTTTCATCCTTGTCTTTAATCTCAGCCTCTGCCCCCACCCTCAGTTCACCTCTGCTCGTCCTGAGCCTGTTTTCTCCCCTCCAGTTAGTGGCAATTTCCACATCCACCAATCCTTATCCCAACCACGAACTTTTCTTCCCTGGCACTTCCCCATGGCATCCCTGGGGTGGGCCCAGGCCTGGGCACGGCTTTGCTGAAATCCTCAAGCTCCTGCTGGGGACCCGGGGCGAGAGCGGGCACCGTCCCCTCCTTCTCCCGGGTGCTGCCCGGGCTGGGAGTTCCTTGCGATTCCCTAAAAAACACGTGGATCCCA
>VZRO01006639.1:67476-99453 GCA_013397915.1 Daphoenositta chrysoptera
CCTATCCCATCCCATCCCATCCCATCCCATCCCATCCCATCCCATCCCATCCCATCCCAGGGGAGAGCTCTCCCAGTAAGGCCCCTGGTGCTCCCAGCACCTCCATCTCACTGAGGTTTTCTGCGGGACATCCTTCATCCCAAACTGGTTCGGAGCAGCCCGTGCCAGCTGGGACTGAAGGTGGAATATCCCTGCCTTCGGAGCGATGGGAGTGGTGGAGTTTGGATGAGTGAGACCAAGGAATGACCCCCAAGGAGAACAGATCTCCTCATCACTCTTTCCCTCCCTCCCCTCCTCAGAGCCAGCCCCTCCAAATTGGGAATCATTTCCATTGTTGGACCTTTTGCCTGTGCTGTTCCCATTAGGTGGATAAATAGAGATCCCTGGCTGCTGGGGCTGTGAATGGCTTTTCATGGGAGCCAGCACACTTTAAATTATAATGAAAAAAAGTATTGGCAGGCAGCAATAGCTGGCTTTCTGCAAATTACTGTTATGGAGTAACAAAGGATCTCTGCAGGTTGGACATGATCAATATGTTTCCTTTTGAGAGTCCCTGAAAATCCACCTTATAAAGTTCGAGGCTCTACAGAAAAAAAAAAAAATGAGGGAAGGAAATATTCTCCTCTGGAGCTCATAAACCCAACGTGTCCCTTTGTGTGCTTTGTGTAGCTGCCCTGGGAAGATGCTTCTGAGGACAGACCTTCAGTACCACACAGATTCCCTTTTGGAAGATGCAAACGGAAAGCAGCCAGAAAGGAAGAGCTACAACCCCTGGGGACTGCACTGCCACCGGCAGCACCTGAACCGCATGTCCTCCAAGCATAACGAGAACAAACTCCAGCGTATCCTTGCTCCTCTCTCCCCCCCAGCACAGTCCTGGCTACAAGTAACAGCTGGAAATCAATGTAGGGTTTATTGCAGGGGGATGCATCCCCTCCTCTGCACAGACTCTGGGAAAATTAGGAATATTCTCTGTTATCTTTCGGCACTGTTTTAAAAAAAATAAGAAAAAAACGCAATTTCCCATAAAGAGTTCTCAGCAGAAGTCAAGGATCCCCTTGGCATACATTTAAAAACACAACTATACAGGAATTAGCAGCTGCCTCGCCTTTTATTTCCCTATTACACTTCATTACCCACCAGTCATGTGAGTAATAGAGTTTAACAACTTCCCCCACCCACCGGAGCGAGCTCGGCACCGAGGGAAGGTGTCGGAGTGACAGCCCAGGGCTACGGTGTCACCGGAGAATGGAGCTGTTGGGGCTTTAATTGGTAGGGCTGTAGTACAGTAAATTAACTGGAATTGGCAGCGAGAGGCCCATAGCAATGACACGTCGGAGAAATTGGCTCAGAAAGTCTCATTACAGTTGTGAGCTGCTACGGAGAGCGTCAGCAGTTGCTTTGATTTAAGGCCTCTTTCAATTAGAATTTAAAAGTATTGGGTTTCCCTTAACCCACGCTCAGAGTTTCTGCTGCTGGAAAATGTGGTGTCCAAGTACAGCTATCCCTGCATCCTGGACCTGAAGATGGGGACTCGGCAGCACGGGGACGACGCCTCGGAGGAGAAGAAAGCCCGGCACATCAGGAAGTGTGAGCAGAGCACCTCGGCATCGCTGGGCGTGCGCATCTGTGGGATGCAGGTAAAGCCCCGTCCCCTCGGCGTGACTCCCACACGCGGCTTGGAACCCAGCCGGAATCTCCCGGGGTGCTGGGTTGGTGTGAATTGAAGCGGTTTTGTTCTCTTTTCTCCCCAAACATGGGCTGTGAGAAGCGGCCACTCGGTTCTGTGCCCTCTCAGAGAAGGTGTCAAATATGGCACATTTAGGGTGATACTTTCTCTGTGCCACTGCCACCAGTGTGAGCAGCTGGAACCATTTACCCCAGCTGAGAAGGTGCTTTTACACAGATCCCTGCTCAGCTCTTGGCTGCTGCCCAAAGAAACCCCAAAAAGCACCACTCGTGCTTTCACTGAGCCGCCCCATCTTGGAGATGTGAGATCCAGGGGTTCATTTTGGGCTAAATTTCTCCTGCTGGAAACCCCCACCCTTCCTCCTGGAAACCCAAACCACGCATTTCCCTCACTCACTATCCTCAAACACTTTTCAAAACCCTGCCTGAAGGATAATTATGAGAGTAATGAGTGTAGGCACATATAAAGCAAAACATAAACTCCAAACCCATGTCCCTTTCTGATCTCTGGCATCTCCCCACGAGCCCAGCTGGATTTCAGTGGTCGTAGCGAATCCTTTGCAGCTCAGGATATTTTAGGGATCATTCCTCTCTCCCTTGCAGGTTTACCAGGCAGACACAGGGCATTTCCTGTGCACAGACAAATACCACGGGAGGAAGCTGTCCCCGGAGGGGTTCCGGCAGACGCTGCGGCAGTTCCTGTCCGACGGGAACCGGCTGCGGGCCGAGCTGCTGGAGCCCATCGTGCTGCGCCTCAAGGCCCTGCTCTCCGTCATCAGGAAGCAAAGCTCCTACAGGTTCTACTCCAGCTCCCTCCTCATCATCTACGACGGGCAGGAGCGCAAGGAGAGCGCGGATCATCGCCCCCCCTTCCCGAAAGCTCACGGCGCCAAGGCCTGCAGGGTGGATGTGAGGATGATAGACTTCGCCCACACCACCTTCAAAGGCTCCAAGAGCAATCCCAACCCCACCCCGCACGACGGGCCGGACCACGGCTACATTTTTGGCCTGGAGAACCTCATCAAAATCCTTCAGAACCTGTCAGAAGGGAAATGAGAATTTCTGTGGAACGGCCGGGATTTCCTAGTGGCCGGTAGCCCTGAAAATCCCGCCCGGGGTCGGCTGCGTGGGACCCTCCAGCCGCTGGATGTGGCGTGGAACGAGCACGGAAAACTCGGGCAGCGCTGAAAACTCTGCGTGCGCCATCACCGAACTGAAGCGTGGAGAGCAGAGAGCTGGAAGAATCCGTTCTCTCTGCCACCCGTCAGATTTATTTTCCTTTCTTGGCTTTACTGCTGTCCCTGATTGATTTGTGAGCCGAAGAAAGCATTACTTGGGAAGTCTTAATGGTAAACCAGGAGCTGCTGGCCCCGCAGCCGAGCGGGAGGAGAGGGTTTGGGGCAGGAAGGAAGGGATGGAGCTTCCCTTTGTGCTCCTGCTCGGGTGGGAGGGAAAAACGCCCTCCAGCATTCCCAGTGCCCCTGGTCGGGATTCTCCGTGCACGGCTTCAGACCCTCAGACCAAGAGCTGCACCTCGCCAAGCTTTAATCCCTGTGGGATTAAACAGGGAGTTTTCCACGAATTTCCCAGGAAAGAGGCTCCACTGGGGCTGGGAGTACGGGAATGCAAGGACTCTGTCAGCTATCAGCCACAAAAAACATTCACGTCAAGGGATTTTTGCTTAAAAAAAAAGAAAAAAGAGAAAAAAAGTGTGAGATTGAGGCAGGGACTGGACATTAGAGGTCACCCAGAAATTCTTTGATACAAATACTGTGTGTGTGTGTGTGTGTGTGTTTGAAGGAGACACTCACAAAAGACTCTAAAAATAATGTTTACAGCTTTTGTGGACAGATTTTATTATAATTATTATGATGGAACAAATACAATTCCTTCCTGCATGATGTGGGAAACCTGAAGGAGAAGTCGTTGCACAAGCAATAGAGCTACAGAACTCCACTACGGGGGAGTGGGGATATAAATAAAATTGTGGAAGTAACTCCCACCGTTATCCATCTCTTTTTCCCTCCTGCAGCATCCTTGAGGTACATTAGCCCTTGTTTAAGCCTGTAATTTTTAAAGAGTCGTTATTTCCACATGTTTAAACACCAGATCCCAAGGGAGAGGCTTCACTTGGATTTAGAGCAGAAAGCTGAGGAGCTGCTGCAATTTATAGCTGGAAAATTTAAGACATCTGGCCCAGCTGTGTATTTTGCTTGGCCCAGAGTCCACCTGGGAAGCCTCTTGTCCACAATGTTGCATTATTGCTTGACCTCAAACCGTAAAAAAAAAGCCACAAACACCCAATTTCAGTAGGGATTGAGCCACGGATTGTCCTGGCTGACGGGAGGAGTCTGTGGTAAGACTTTGTGGCTTTGTGGATGAGTTTGTACAGAGCCACCTGAGCATCCTGCGGAGCCTCTCGCTGCAGGACACGGGTGGGACGAGGGATGGACGAGAAGGGTCTGGGTGCGACACCACAGCCCGAGCCCCTCGCTGGGCAGCACAGAAAACAACAACTTGTTGGCTGAATAATTATAAAAAGCCCACCATGCCCTCCTTTATTATCCCTCATACACCTGCAGGGTGTGGCTGTGGCTGCCCCATCCCTGGGAGTGTCCAAGGCCAGGTTGGACAGGGGTTGGGAATGTGGGAGGTGGATGGGGATGGGATTTAAGGTTCCTTCAACTCAAACCATTGTAAATCCTGTGAGGGGCAGCTGAGGGAACTGGGAAAGGGTGTGGAGCACCGGGAGTGGCTGANGCTCTGCTCCCAGGGAACAGGGACAGGAGCAGAGGGAACGGCCTCAGGCTGGGCCAGGGCAGGCTCAGGTTGGAATTTCGACACGGAAACCTTTGGAAGAGCCTACCCAGGGTGGCGCTGGAGTCGCCATCCCTGGAGGTGTCTAAGGATCGCCTGGACGTGGCACTCAGCGCTCCGGGCTGGCGACAAGGCAAGAATCCAGCACAAATCGGGACCCCACGCTCCCGCCAGGATCTTCCCCCTCAGGCGTTCCCGCCTTCCCGCGCCCCCACGTGACGCGGCGGCGGCGCCACGTGACCGGCGCACGTGACGCGGCGCCATGGCCGCCAGCCGCTACCGGCGCTTCCTGCGGCTCTGCGAGGAGTGGCCGGTGGAGGAGGCCCGGCTGCAGCGGGACCTGGGCTCCTTCCTGCGGCAGCGAGTGGCGCAGGCCTTCCGCGAGGGCGAGAACACGCCGGTGAGCGGCGGCAGGGCGGCCGGCAGGGCGGCACCCCCGCGGGGCCGGCGGTGAGGGCGCGGGGAGCGGCCCGGGGTGGCTCTGAGGGGGCCCTGAGGGGCTCTGAGTGGGCCCTGAGGGGTCGGGACGGAGCGCGGGGTTTGCGGCTCACACGCGGCTCTGCCTCGGGGCTCGCTGGGCTGCACAGCATGAGGAGGTTGTGCTGGGGGCTCCCTGGGAATCCATGGAATCGCGGGGTGTCCTGAGCTGGGAGGGAACGGGAACCCCGGGGGTGATGGAGTCCGGCTCCTCCCGGGCAGGGCAGGAGTGTGAGCGCTCGGCAGCCTTGGGAACACATCCCGGGAAGCCTTGGGAATACACATCCCGGGAAGCCTTGGGAATACACATCCCGGGAAGCCTTGGGAATACACATCCCGGGAAGCCTTGGGAATACACATCCCGGGAAGCCTTGGGAATACACATCCCGGGAAGCCTTGGGAATACACATCCCGGGAAGCCTTGGGAATACACATCCCGGGAAGCCTTGGGAATACACATCCCGGGAAGCCTTGGGAATACACATCCCGGGAAGCCTTGGGAATACACATCCCGGGAAGTCTTGGAACACGCATCCCGGGAAGCCTTTGGAACACACATCCCGGGAAGACTTCGGAATACCGGCCACGGGCTTGTGCCTCCACGGGGCAAACTGCAGGTTGTGCTCAGGTCAGGGGTGTGTGCCCGGGACACCTGGGTCGTACCTGGGACAAATGTTTGGTGCCCAGGACGCCGGGTTTGTACCCAGGACAACCTGGTTTGTGCCCAGGATAAATGGTTTGTGCCCAGAACAATGGGGTTGATGCCCAGAACACCTGCCTGGTGCCCAGGATGATCTGTGCCCACGACACCTGCCTGGTGCCCAGGACAATAGGTTTATACCCAGCACGCCTGGTTTGTACCAGGACAGCTGTTTTATCCTCAGGACAGCTGGTTTGTAGCCACTTCTTGCACCCTTTACACCGTGTACTTCGGGGAGCCCCCTTCCTGTGGTTACAGGAGTGGGGTACAGAACTCTGGGAATTTGTCAGCCCTGCTGGAATCCAGTTATTTGCTGTGATCTCCTTACCCCGGGGATGGGATGAGGGGATGCTGCAGCACTGCCTGACACTGATGGAACGCAGCGGTTGTACAATTGAATTCCGCCTCCAGCTGTAATTCTGTTGGAGTTTAGGCTTTGCTGCTGAAATAAATTAGGGAATCTGACGCCTGACTTGGCTGCAGACCTTCCCAGGCGCGGAGGTGTTGCTGCAGAATGCAAATGTGCCCTTTCTTAGCATAAAAACATTGTTCCAGAGATGTGTTTTGGACCTCAAGGGGCCATTACAGGCTCCTAATCCTGTACTGGTGACCAGAATAGTCTGCAGCAGGCATTTTGGGAAGGGTTTATTGCTTTTCCATATGCTCGGGACAGCTTAATGAGTTGCACCACTTGGCTCCAAGATCCCAAAGCTGCCACTGATCCTGGAAATCTGAATTGATGCCTGCAGCACTGGTGGCAATTTCTGTGGAGAGGCTGAATGTGCTGGCAGGAGGAGTTTCTGAGAGGGGAACTCGAGCCACAGGGCCTCTTTAGCAATCTGATGGAATGAGATTTGCTGGATTTCCAGGGGTGGGATGATGTTTTTGCCACCCTTTGAATGGCTGGGTGTGCTGGAGCCTTGGCAGGGGTGTTTGGGATGGGGCTGCAGGACACAGTGGGGATCACCTGCAGGGGATTTGTGCACACCTGGCAGTGGCTGTCCCTGTATCCTCTCTCCTGCAGCCCTGCTGAACGAGGAGAGCTTTTCCTTACTCTTCCTACTTCATCCTGACACCTTCCTGTTGATGTTGTTCTTACTCCTGACCTGTTTTAACCATTCACGGAGCAGCAGCACTGAGTTCTGGGCAAGCTGGGCTCCTTGTACAACAAAAAAAACCAGGAAAAACATTGTAGACTGGAAAAGCAGCTGAGCAGGGGCTGTGCCAGGCAGAGACACCTGGCACAGGTTGGGGATGAGCCGGATCAAAAAACTGAAATAGAAATCCAGTTACCCTTCAAGCTGTTCCCTGTCATTTGTGCTGATTTCCCTAATCAATTACAGGCTATTTTTAGCCCCCTGCAGGGAGTTTCTCAGGTCCAGCCTGGCACGCTGTCCTGTGTGATCCCTGCAATGAGGCAGGTGACAGAGGTGGCCTCGGAGCAGGAAGGGTCACAGATTTCACAGCACCAGCCAGAAATGTTCTCTCTCCCTGTGTATTCACTGCCAGATCTCGTTGATGCAGAGTTGAAGATCCATTCTGGAAATCCCAGGTTTTGTTGTTCCTGCAGGCCAAGCTGGTGGGAGGTGGAAGGGAAAGACCTGGAGCAGGACAGCAGGGAGCCAGCATCCAGCTGGGAATTCTGAGCTGCTCCTTCATGGCCGTTGTCCCGTGGAATGAGGGGGTTTTGCTGTGGAGGTGTAAAACCAGACTGGTGTGACACTTGTGTCCCCTGCAGATCCCCGACCCCGAGGCCTGCGACCAAATGTACGAGAGCTTAGTCAGGATCCACACCAACTTCTACAAAAACAAGGTGAGAGCTGTGGCACTGGCCACTGTCCCTCTTTGGGGGGGGAGCCACCACCTGCTGCAGGATTCCTGGGAATGGCAGCGTTCCTGGGAATGCCTGAGGGACAGCTGAGGGCTGGATGCAATCACCCCAAGCAGCTGCACAGGGCAGACCTGGTTTTTGGTGTGGATGAACAGAACTCCAGCTGAAAACCAGCTCAGACTGTGCCAGCTGGTGACATTTGTACCCTTTTCATGCACTCCAAGTGACCTCTTTGTCTCTCTCCCTGCTTTTCCTGCTCTCCTGGGAAGTACCCACGCCTGAAAGACACCACCTTCACCGGGGTGACAGTGGAGGATTGCAGGACGATCCTGGCCACAGGTACTGCAGCTGGGCTTGGGCTGAGAGGGACATTCTGGACTTTGGGGTGCTCCCTGCACCCCTCCTCAGCCAAACCCCGTGGCTGGAGGGCACCGAGGGGCTGCCTGCAGTTCTGTGAAGGTGTTGGATGAGGAGTAAACTCAGGAATAATTCAGTTGAGGAGTAAATCTGTTCTGGGGTGAAGAATCAATTGGATTTTTCACTGTCAGGAACAGCAGAGGGTTTGCAAAGGCTCTTTGGGGTCAGACAGCAGGATCTGTGTGGAAGGAACGTGTTTGCTACATCATCCCAGCACTGGGATCAGCTTCTCCTTCACCATCTTCCAATTCCCTTCATATTCCTTCTGTGTCAGACCTTGGGAAGGGGCTGGGTACCCCACGCAGAAATGCTCCCAGCACATTCTCCATGAAGGGCAGAGCTGGGAGCCAGAGCAGTTTTGTTCTGCTCCAGTTCCTAACTTTGATTGCAGTGCGTGGAAACTGAGTATCAGTTGTTAGTGATAAGAGACTCCCTGCATTGATTGCAAGGGAAACCAACCTCGCCTCGGGCCTGGAATGAAAATTCATTAAGATGAAAAGTCAGGAAAGGAAATTAGATGCAAGGCAGAGCTGTTTTAAGAGGGTTTCATTCCTCTGCTGTTCTGCTTATCTTCCTCTGGCCCCATCTCTGCCTCCCTTCTCCTTTTGCAGACATTCTGAAACAGATGGAAGACATGAAAAAAGGGACGTGGAAAAGACTGCGGGAAAAGTTCTCTGCCAAGAAACCCGAGGAGGACTTGAAGTGAGGGCCCAGCTCTCAGCTTCTCCACTGTACATATCCCTAAAGCTCTGTGTGTTGCCATGATGAATAAAACCACTTATTCCTCTTAGCAACAGCATTTTTGTTCAGCCCTACCCTGTACATTCTTCATATTTAGTGCCTCCTTTTTTTCTGCTGAAAATCTAGGGCAGAGCTTAACACATCCGTGCTGGAGCAATGCAGGGAAGGGAACTTTGTGGTGTCAGACCTGGCCCTTTGTATCTCGAAAAATGGAACAAGCAGGAGCTGCCCAGAGGGAGGAGGTGCAGCTTTAAATGTTCTTGTGAAGAGAACAGAGAGGATGTGAAAAGCTCTCTGTGCTCGTGTTTGTGTGTTAGCCCAGGGACCGGGGCAGCAGAGGGAGGGAGAACTTTAATCATCACGTTTATTTTCCTTGGGAGAAGACGGAGAGGACGGAGGGTGACTTTGCCATGGTGACAGTGGAGCCCTGCACGAGTTTAATTGAGATTTCAATCAGCTGCTGCAGAGCTGCTGCTGGAGGAGCCAGCCCTGTGCAGATTCCCCCCAGCCCGAGGAGAGGGCTGGGTGTGGGTTAGTGCAGAGCTGAGGGGAGAAGGCAGGATTAAACCACACGCTGCTAGATGGGGCCATAAACACATTTCAAGTGCTCTGCAACTTCGCTGTTACGGCTTTTTTTATTCCTTTCTAGAGCTTTACTGCTTTCATCAGTGTCTGTTCTTGGGCTTGGAGCTGGCTTGGGAAGGATGAGTGTCTGGAGCAGAGCTGTGCCAGGGCTCCACAGCACCAACAGCTGCTCCTTTTTATGGCTTTCAGCAGTGATTTCCTGGCGAGCAGTGAAAGAATTTGAAACTGCAGCAGGCTCTGGTCCAAAGCCCCAGGAACCAAGGCTGGTGCTCGTGGTGGCTCTTCGTGGCAGCTTTTGGCAGGGGATGTGCAGCACCTGGAGCTGGGAGCAGCGGGCTGGGGACACCTTGGGTGACAGCCCTGGACACCTTGGGTGACAGCTCTGCTCCTGGGGTTGTCCTGTGCTTCTACTCAACAGCCCCATCACACACCAGAGGGCACAGGAAGGGGACTTTCCTTACCACGTTGAAATTTTTATTATAACATGATTCTGTATTTAATTTAGTTAAGGCAATTTACACTTCAGTTCTTAAGTAACAACAGTAACAACTAAAAAATAAAAATAATAATAAAAAAAAAAAGATAAAACATGACACCAGAGATGAAACTAAAACACAGGACACCCCTTCACAGTGAACTCCTGTAAACCTGCAGGCTCCCACTACTGCTGCCCAAAGATCCTTGGTCCACAGAAGGCAAAAGACTTTTAGTTCCCACTAGGACAAGCTCAGCTCCTCATCTGGTGAGTTAATTAAAATAAATCCACCTCCTTGAGTTCAGCTGCTCTTCACTGCACCACGGGATGAAGAGAATTCTGTAAATGGGGAGGGGTCAGCGTGGAGCAGGCACAGCAGATAACGAGGGCTGCTTGGCAAAGATCCACAGGGACAAGTGGCACTCGGAATAAGTTAAATAGTGCGGCCCTACAGCTACTCACCCCACAGCCGAGGGGCTGGAGCACATGGAGATAAAGATACAACCCTCCCCAGTTGCAAAATAAAGAGTTGTTGCCATGAGGAATGAAAGTCCTGTGTGATTTATCTTCCTACAGGGGCGTTAGAACAACACCTGGGCCCTGCTCCTGGGGTTGCTTACAAGCGCTCTAAGGGAGGTGCTGGCTGGGAAGCCCTTTCCGTGTGGTCCATCGTCCCCAGGCAGTGACAATCCGTGCCTGGAGCCCAGGGAGGAGCAGCCTCCTCGGCTGGCACTCAGGTGCAGTCCCTCCTCGCTGGCTGGAGCTGGGTCTCAGTGGTTCATGGTGTTCTGCACATCCACAAACCCCATCCTCTGCCTGCGCTTCCGCTGCTCCGTCATCTGCAATTCCAACGGGGACACGGTCAGGCAATTCCAGGCCCTCCTGCCCTTGGATGAGCTTCCCGAGTGTCTGACTGCGCTGCTTTGAGCCTCTGCCAGCCAACTCTGAGCCGATGAGGCACTACCCAAAGCCACGTGTCCCAGGTGTCCCCAATTCCCCCAAAAAATGAGCTGCGGGAGCCCTTTGCTTGTGCTGTCATTGCTCTGCCTTGGGCAGGTCCTGCCTCCTATTTTGGGAAGGACAGAGGGTTCCTACAGGGAATTCCCCGTTTCCCATACCTGTTCCTTCAGCTCGTTCAGCTGGGAGGTGAGGTGGGACACGAGCTTCATGGTGGTGTTGAGTTTGTCCTGCAGGTTGCGGATCTCGTTCTGCTCCCCTTCCCCTTCATTGCTGACCAGAGACATGGCTCGCATCCGGGGGAACCAGTCCAGGTTCTTGTTCTGGGAAGGTGAGCACGGACAAGGGGAGTTGGGGTGAGGGGTCAGGGAGGAGGAGGGAAGAAGGATTTAACCAGCAGCCTCCCTGTGCTTAGGGATTGAGGAAATTCTCTCTGCAAAAATCTGCCATTTTCCCACAAATGGTCCGTTTCTAGATTGGTTCATGGGCTGAAGTGCAGGAGCTTTCCTTTCCTTGCTTTCCTTTCCCTCCCTTGCCTCAAAACCCCCTTGAAGCCCCACTCCCAGCTCATTTCAACCCTTCAACTCGCAGGACAAACCCTCAAACAGACCACGTGGAAAAAACCAGCTCAGGACGACCTCAGGCACTGCACCATTAGTCAGTATTTTCCAAAAGGACTTCCCAGAGCTGTTTTTCCTTGGCCAGCCCCTCGTTCCCAATATCCCCGGGGCAGGCAGGTTGGGATAGCCCGGGAGCTGCCCCGAGGGCACCTGTACCTTTATCATCTGTGCCACGTAGCTCTCGGGGCCCGTGTAGTCGGTCTTGTTCTTCACCCGCACCAGCACGATGAAGTACAGGTAGTTCCACATGTTGTGCTCGTATTTGATGTGCTCCTCGAAGGACACGGTCTTGTTGTCAAACTTGTCCCTTTCCAGCCCTGGGAAAGGCAGGGAAGGGTGGGGGAGGACAGGGAGGAGATGGGGAGGGGAGGAGGTGAGCGAGGAGCAAACACGTGGAAGGAAATTCAGCCAAGTGTGTCCCCTCCCAAAGGTGACATTCGAGTGCTTTTAATAATTAGTTGGTATTTAGCACATAAACATCCAAACCAGGGGGTACCAGCCCAGCTGGGGGCTCAGGAGACTTCCAGTTTAAATTACAGAATCACAGAATCATGGAATGGCTTGGGTTGGAAGGACATTAAAGCCCATCCAGTGCCACCCCTGCCATGGCAGGGACACCTTCCACTGTCCCAGGCTGCTCCAAGCTCTGTCCAACCTGGCCTTGGGCACTTCCAGGGATCCAGGGGCAGCCACAGCTTCTCTGGGCACCCTGTGCCAGGGCCTGCCCACCCTCCCAGGGAACAATTCCTTCCCAAATCCTGCTGGCTCAGCCTCTGCTCAGTAAAGTAAACCCAGAGGAACTTTAGAGGAAAAAGCAGAGAGATTTACTGGGGTTTTCTTTTTTTTTTTTTAATGCCTTCTGCTGACTGAAAGGATTCCAGCCCATTTTCTCTATTATATTTCCTCAGTGATATGCTGCTTTTTTCCCTCCCTGGCCAAGGGAAGGTCTCGGCAGTGAGATGCACAGCAACAAGAACCCCACAATGTGGTTTTAGTTTAACACCTCGTTAGCAGGGTGAGGAACAACACCGAGAATTTCCCTCCAGCTGTGTCCTTGTTTAAACCCCTCCCAGTGCAGTGACCTCTCGCTGAACAGATTCGAGCTTCGCAGCGATAAATAAAAACCAGAATCCAGCTGAAATCCTTTTCCTTCCCCCAGCCTGGGAGGGGAGGAAGAGCTTTGGGGCAATTTCCGTATTCCCAGCGCTCACCACAGATGAAACAGGTGGTCTTCAGGATCTCCTCCTTCTTCTGTTTCTCGCTCCTCAGATCAGCAAAGGTGTCAATAATGACCCCGAAGATGAGGTTGAGGACGATGATGATGACAATGAAGAAGAAGAGGAGGTCGTAGACAACTCGAGCAGGGAACAGGGACTCCTGTAATGGATGAGAGGGAGAATTGGGTGTCTTGCACAGCTCTGCTGCAGCCCCCCAGCCCTGTGACACGGCCGTGCCTGAGGCACCAGGGGAGGAGGAGAACGTGAGGGATGGGGCTGGATGTGCCCCAGCTCCCAGGGAGGGAAGGGACAGCAGTGAATGCAGCAGGGTTTAGCGGCAGAAGGAGGTGCCAGGTGCTGTCCCCACTCACGTCCTTGGAGGGTTTCCTCAGGATGTCCCCCACGCCGCCGCCGTTGCGCAGGCCGTGGTTGAGGACGGTGACGATGCACATGAGCAGCGTGTCACAGGCCCGTTCCCACTGCTCCGGGTCGGCTTCTGGGGAGGAGAGCAGGGCAGAGCGAGGGCTCAGAGCACGCACAGAGCCCCCCGCCCCGGCACTGGGATGGTTCCAGCTGCAGTGACACTGACACAGGAGCCTGCTGTGGCTGTCCCAGCCAGCAACGTCCCGGCAGCTCCTCCAGCAGCCACACACTCCTGGAGCTCCCACCTCCTTTTGTGACTAAATGAATCTACCCCAACATTTTTCATGCCAGGATCAGTGCAAAATTGCCAGGCCTCTTGCCTAACACATCCCAGGAAGCGGATTTAGTTTCCACCTTGGAAAAGCTGGGATTTTCCTGAGCTGGCTGGCAAATCGGCGCTGCCACGCAGAGCTGGCATTTCCACGGAGCTCTCTCACCTTCCAAGGCAGTGGGTGCAGCAGAGCAGCTGATTTTGTCACTGCTGCACGACTCCATGAAGGTCTCCACGTTCCTCTGCATCCCCAAGGGATCATCTGCAAGGAAGAGACCCTGTGAGAGCAGCACCTCTCCCCAGCAAAGCTCCTCACCACTGCCACAGGCTCCCAGGAAGACGCCAACCTTCTTGAGAAAAAGTTGCCACATATTCCCCTATTTTTCTAGGCTTTGAAGCTTTTCCTCAGGGTTGAGACCCCGCAGTGCTGACCCTTCATTTGCAGCTCTGTGCCCCCTTCCCTGCCACCACGAACCCCAAACCCTGCTCTGTGCAGCACGAGCACAAAGCTGTCCTCTCTGCGACCAGTGCTCCCAGTTTAAAAGCCCACAGCGACCCCAGACACGGCCCAACCTTTGGCTTTGCTGTCCGGCAGCCGGTCCACCTCGAGGATGAAGTCATCCTTCAGGAACAGGAAGCCCACGATGGAGAAGAGGTAGACGAGGATGAGGGCCAGCAGGGCTGTCAGCAGGATGGAGCGCCCGTTGCGCGTCACGCTTTTGATGACATTAAACAAGGTCTCCTCTCGGTAGATCAAGTCAAACAGCTGAAAGGACCCAGGAGCAAAGAAATGCTGCGGGGTGCTTCTCTTGATAATGCCTGGCCTATCTATATCCCCTTTTATCCCGAGATCTTGGATCGCTCGGCAGACCTTGACTAACTTTCCTCACAAAGCCTTTAAGTTTCCCAGCTTACTGGAGGGAAGCGGAGAAGAATGGAGTGACTTATGCACAGCAGGAGAGCCAAGAATAGGCCACATGTACCCTGGCTCTGCCCTCGCCAGCTCACGTTGCCTCCCAGCTGACCCAGATAAAGCACACAGCAGATTAGAGAGAGAGATACAGCCCAGGACCAGGAGGGAGACGGCAATAGATACTGTCGGGAGGCAGAAAGCTCAGCCCACGCCAAGATTAGAGCGCAGGGAATTGTTCTCTCCGCCATCAATCAGCCCCTGGAAGGTGTCACAGGAACCTTCCAGCTCCCGAGGCTGCCTGTGCCCCCCAGCCACCTGCGTTTATTGTACCAGGATGCTGTAGAAGAGCTCGTGCACGAAGAGCCCCAGGACGCTGGTCACGATGTAGCCGACGTGGTACAGGAATTCCACGTCCATGATCATGGCCTTGTAGCCACGGATGAAGGTGCCTCGGTTGCCCACGAAGCTCACCACGAACACGATCTTGTTGGTCAGCTGGGGACGGCCAGAAAACGGGAGGGAGTGGGGTTTGCTGCGCTCTGGGAATGAGGGGCAGCTTCCCGATCCCCCAGCAGGTGGAAAACTCACATTGAGAGCTCCCAGGATGTTGAGGGTGAGCCCGATGCCCAGGTAGTAGATGGAGCGCAGGATCAGGGCCACCAGCAGCGGCCTCACCCCGTAGCGCTTGGTGAACAGGGCCATGATGGAGAAGCAGATCAGGATCCAGAAGAGCAGGGAGATCAGCGGGGAATCCAGCACTCCTGGGAAGAGGGGACACACGGATGGCAAACGGGCACAGCTGCTGCCAGGCTGTGCAGCCACACGATCAGAGATGGCCACGCTGCGCTGCCAAGATCTGTGGTGGATCAGGTGGTTTTTACTGATACATTCCCAAACATCTTTTAGCCGAGAGCTCAGAACCACTGGAGGTGATGGAGGCTTTGCCTGACCACGGGAATGGATCCACCACTGCTCCCCACACTGCACAAACTGGGAAGGGCAGCCCAGGAGAAGAGAGGTTTCCCTGAGAAGGAAGGGGCGGGAGGGCTGGAAACTGAAATCCTGGCTCAATCCTTTATCCAGCAGAAAGGACCTGGGGCTTTAGGAGCCCGAAGGAGCCCAAGCATGAGGACAGTGCCGGTTTTCCTGCGTGTGAAGATCCCTTCCCTTTCCACCCCGAGGAGCAGCAGGCACCAGGGCACTCACCCATGGAAGTGGCTTCCACATAGGGGTAGAAGAAAGCGATGATGATGTTGATGAAGACGGCCAGGTTGAAGGAAATGCTTCCCCAGAGCGTCATTCTGCGGGAGAACCAGTACATCAGCGGCATGCCTGGGGGGAGAGGAGGCAACACACAAACCTCAGCCAGCCTCGTGCCAACCGGGTCCTCCCTGACCCCCTGTGCCCTCCCTGCTCCCCTGTGCCCTGCAGCTGCTGGCCCCACACCGACCCAGCCTCCCACCTCCTTCAAAACATTCACAAAATGTTTGGAAAACATTCCTGCTCATCTGCTGGAAGAGGAGTGCACCTTCTAAGTGGCTCTGCTCACATTCCTTGGTTTCCCAGCCCTCTGGAAACCTGCTCTGACACCCTGGAATCAGGTTGGCTCTGTCCTGCCTCACAGCTCCAACACTACTCCTTAGCTGCATCCCAGCATCCAGAACATGACTCCCTACTCAGCTCCTGGGATTTCCAGCCAGGATTTCCACCCAGAGCCAGGGCGAGCAGGTCTGCAGGGGGCAGAGAAACAGATTTTATTTCCCATGTGCAGCTACGAGGGCCTGGCTTAGGAGAAGGCACCTGAAAGGACTTTCCAGGGAAAACACCTCAGGTGGAATCCCAGGGAATGTGTGTAAAGTGCACCTCAGACGGTGGAGGAACCCCATCCCTGGGATCTTAACCCTCACCCCCTGCTCTCTGCAGAGCCAGGGCAGCTCAGCGATGCCATTCCCAGGGGTGCAGCCCTTTCCCAGCAGGAATTCTCCCCGGTTTCCCACCGGGGGAGCCCAGGGGAGGCTCTGCCTCGCTCTTACTGCGCAGCTTCTTCTGCCACTCCATCTCGTTGTGCAGGAAGGAGGACTGGTCGAAGAAGTCGCTGACTTTGCTGCCCTGCTCGTCCTGCTCCGTGGTGGTGAAGAGCCTGTACTTGGTCTCCTTGGTGAGGAATTCACAGATCCCGGGCACGGGGAAGATGATCTGCTCCATGCTCCGGTCCAGCCGCACGATCTGCGGGGAGCAGAGCCCTCAGACCCTGCCCTGCTGGGGTTTTTCCCTCCTTCCCAGATCCAGCTGCGCCTTCCCCTCCTCCCTCCCCCTCCACAGGATCCAAATATTGTCAGCCACTCGTTTGAAAGCCCCCAAACTGCCCCGAGCAGGCGCAGCCCTGGCTGTGGTAAGTGGGAGTGTGGGAATAGGGGATCCACGCCAAGGATGAGGCTGCTGGACCAGCTGCATCCCTCTGCTGCTGGGAGAGAAGGGAAGGGTTCAGGGGGCTGCTCATCCCTCAGTTCCTGGAGCTAACGCTCCTGCCGGGATGGGGATGGGAAGAGGGGACGGCTCCAGGTCCAAAATAATCGGACATGAGGCATCTGGAGCCAGGTGGGATTCAGGGACCACGGGCAGGCTGCAAAGGCAGCAGCCAAGAGGTCTTGCCTCGATTTGGGAGGTGTGTTTCTCGTAATAAGCCAGAGGATCCTCCTCTTCCTCCTGCACTGGGGCCGTGGACTTCAGCATCTGCGACAGCTGCTTGTTGTTGAGGCTGAGCTGGATGGGGAAAGGGAGAGGATGAGCATCCAGCCAGAAGCTGGATCCGACTGTTCCCACAACGTGCCTCAACATCTCCCACAGCTGATGAGGTTTTCAGGGAAAAGCAAATGAATTAAGGCTTCCATAAGGGGTGCGAGTGCTCCCCGCGGTGACAGACAATCGATTCCCTGCAATAATTACATCCAAGTGCTGCTAATCCACAAATTACAAACCAGTGCTCACAAAACCCCGGGGAAATCACATTCCTGCTGAATCTTGTCGGGATCTGAGGTACCCGGGCAAGGAACAGAAGCAAAAGGCTCGGCCCTTCCTCTCTGAAGAGAAGGGGGGTAGTGGGGAAGGGCAGGACCCCCCCAGGGCCACCAGCCTGTGTCACCCCACAACAGGGCACACACCTTTGGGCTTGTACCTCTGGCTAAAAGGGCGTTTAGGTGTCTTTCCCTCTTTAATCCCCTGGGAAACACCGAAATCCATCAAATCCTGCACAACAAAGCCCAGGTGGCCTCAGCAAAGGCTCTTTGCAGCCTCGGGTCGGGGCGGCTCGGAGGGGCTGTGCCTCCATCCCTAAAGTCTCTCCGTACCATGGATGAAATTCCCTCCTCCTCCTCCTCCTGGATTCGCTTCACCGGCTTCAGGAGCTGCTGCAGAGACTTGTTGTGTCGGGAGAGCTGGCAGGGGGGACAGGGATGGTGACAGTGAGCACAGGCTGGCGGGCAGCCACCAGCAAGCACAGCAGTGGCACAGGGGCTGCAGGATGGACAGCGAGCCCTGGCTTTCCCCCACGGCCAGAGGCACACTTGGCTCCCCAGGGAGGCCAGTCTGGCTGGAGGAAACGTGCAGAAAAATGGAAGAAAACGTGCAGAAATACAGAGGAAAACGTGCAGCCTGTGAGCAGAGCCTGGCACACGCCCGCTCTCGCAGCTCCCTACCTGCAGCGCCAGGATGTAAATGTTGTGTCCCACTTCCCGGGGGGAAACCTCGGCGTTCTCGCACTCCTCCTCCTGCAGATAAGCCTTCTTGATCACATCCACCTGCAAGGCAGCGCGGGGGCACTGAGCTCCTCCCCGCCCCTCCGGGCAGGATTTGGGCAGGAGCAGCAGCAGTGGGGCAGGTGAGGCAGTTTTTGGGTGCCAAGCAGAAACTGCAGCAGGAGCCAGGGCAGAGGGAGCTCAGCCACGGGCTGGGGGCTCGGTGGGACCATCCCAGTTCCCTCACCAGTTCCTGGGGACGGAGGCTGATGAGGATGCGCTCGGCGTTTTCGCTGTCGTGCCTGCTCTCCATGAGGGCCAGGAGGAGCTTGGAGGCGTTGTCCTGGTGAGGAGAGTTCCCGGTGAGGGCAGCTGTGCCAGGCCAGCAGGGTTTGGGGCGGGCAGGACTGTCCCGTGTCCCTGCCAGCGCCCGGAGCCCGGCGCGGTCAGCTCCAGGCCTGCCCCACCGAGCCCCTGCGCTCCCAGCGCCGAGGGTCCGGCACAGGCAGGGTCCCCTCTACAGCCACCACCGCACCCCACGGCACAGCCCCCGGGACCCTGCCGGGAGCCCCTGGAGGGACACGCGCAGTGACACACAGTGACACACAGAGTGACACAGTGACACACGCAGTGACACACAGAGAGACACACAGTGACACACGCAGAGACACACAGAGTGACACACNGACACACAGAGACACACACAGTGACACACACACAGTGACACATGCAGTGAAACACACACAGTGACACACAGAGTGACACACGCAGTGACACGCACAGAGTGACACACACAGACACGCGCAGTGACACACGCACAGTGACACACAGAGACACACACAGTGACACACACACAGTGACACATGCAGTGAAACACACACAGTGACACACAGAGTGACACACGCAGTGACACGCACAGAGTGACACACACAGACACGCGCAGTGACACACGCACAGTGACACACAGAGACACACACAGTGACACACACACAGTGACACATGCAGTGAAACACACACAGTGACACACAGAGTGACACACGCAGTGACACGCACAGAGTGACACACACAGACACGCGCAGTGACACACGCACAGTGACACACAGAGACACACACAGTGACACACACACAGTGACACATGCAGTGAAACACACACAGTGACACACAGAGTGACACACACAGAGACACACACACAGTGACACACAGTGACACACAGTGACACACAGTGACACACGCAGTGCCACACACACGTCCCAGCAGCCCCGCCCAGGCCCCCGCGCACCTTCAGCTGCAGGACCAGGTCCATGCGGTACTTGCAGAGGGGGCTGATGTCGTTCAGGATCAGGGCGGTGATGATGTCGATGCCGTTGGACTCGTGGGTCACGATGCAGCTCTGGGGGAGTCGGGCCGTGCGTCACCCCACAGATCCAGCCCGTCCTCCCTCGCCGCCCTCCAGCACAGCCCAGCTCTGAAACGCTGCCCTGCCTCCAGTCCTGGACCCCCAAACCCCCTCAAACCTCCTCTCTCCCTGCAGAGAACCCTGAGTTATTTACCCCCCTCTCCAGCACCGCATTTTGCAGCCAAGCAGCAGCTGCTGACCCGTGCAGGAGCCCTGTGACCTCTGCTGCCCACGTTCTGCTCCTGCTCACACTCTGAACCCAAACCCTGTCCCTGCCTCTGCTGCTTTCCCCCACACAAACCCCCCCTAAATCCTCCTGATCAGCGACGAGATTTGGGGGACGACCCCCAGGGAGCCCCCCAGACCTGGTTCTCGTGGCAGGGCCCCTGGCAGTACTCGGTCAGGGTCTCCAGGGTCTGGGTGATGAGAGCCACGTTGTACTCGTTGATGTAGAGGCCGAGCAGCCCCAGCCCGCCCGTGGTGCTGCCACACATGATGTCCAGGAACTGCAGCGTCTCGCACACCAGGTTGTAGTTGGTTTTGTTGTTCTGGCACCGCAGGAAGTTCTGTGGAGCAGAGCCCGGGAGCGGCGTCCTGATCCCTCTCTCCCCACACCCCTCCGGCTGTGCTTTGAGGGACATTTGGGCTGAGACCACCCTCCAGACCTCAGTCCCACAGCCCCAAATTATCCTCGAGGGATGCTGCACGGCACGTGGGGAACCTGAAGCACGGAGCCACTGGTGCCACGGCATTTTGGGGCCAAACCGGCGCGGATCCCAACCTTCCCCCAGCCCAACCCCACAGGCGACCCCCGGAGCCCCGGAGCCCCAGCCCCAACCTGCAGGTCGCGGTTGTGGTTCTCGCAGAGCAGCTGCAGGAAGCGCAGGATGGGCTCCATGATCAGCACCGTCACCCCCATCTCGTTGTTCTGGCCCTGCTCCCCGGGGTCGTGGCCCTTGCGGAACCCCACGGCCATCGGGTACCGCGTGGGGGTGCCGGGCATCAGGAAGGTGTCTCCTCGTCCTGCAGGGAGTTGTCCCCTCGTCAGCTCGGGCTGTCACCGAGATGGTGCTGGCCCTGCTGAGGGGACGAGGGGACACGGCCCCGTACCTTTGGTGCCAGGGTCTGGCTCGTCCTTGTCCTCGCGGGGCTTGTTCCCGATGTCACTCATGTTCACCGACACCGTGGACTTGGTCTCCTGCTGCGCCTTCTTCATCCGGTCGTGCAGAACCTTGAAGAACTTCTCGGACTTCTTGTCGCTCGTCATGAGGTTGTAAAAGGATTTCTGGTAAAAGGACACTTGTTCAGGTCCCCGCCTCGGGGTCCAAAGTGTCCCTGCCTGTCCCTCTGAGCAGCAGCCTCAGCACTCCAGACCTTGGCCAGGATAACCTGGGTTTTGCCCGGAGCCCCGCTGGGTTTTGCACACACAATTTTTCAGCTTCCCTGTGGCAAAGACTTTGGGATAACCCCGGCAGTCCCCCACAAGAGCCGCAGCCCTGAGCCATTTTAGGAATTCCCGGCAGAGGGCATCAGCAGAACTCCAGAAACAACCTAGAACCACCTGCCCCTCCCGCAGCCTCCAGCCCCCGGTCCTGCCATGGAGCTGGGAAACCCAAATCCTCATATTTCAGCAAAACCAGGAGCTATTTTGGCCAAACCCACTGCCCAGGGCTGAGCACTGCACCCCACACTGCCCACACCAACCCCTGGCTGCCCAATCCCCCTCAGCACCTGGATCTCGGTGTTGCCGCCGTCCAGCAGGCGGATGGCCAGCAGGATGCTCTCCTGGAAGATCTTCTCGTTCTTGGTGTTCATGATGAGGTCAGCCACCAACTTGGTGGCCCCTTCGCGGTCCAGCCGGCACTGGACGGCGGCGATGGCCGACCAGTCCTGGTCCTGGCCTGCGTGAGAGGACAGAGGGCTGTGGTCCTGTGGTGGCACAGAGCCAGCACAGCTCCACCACTGCCGCGGCATCTCAGAGCCATCCCTTCACCTCCCCAAATCCTCTGCCCCTGTGGAAGTGGGGATGCAGCAACGAGCCACAGATCTGGTCCCATCATGGATTGGGAGCCGGGAATTTGAGGTGTGTGGGAGCAGAAAAGGAGGGGAAGGGGCAGGAGAGGGGCAGGAGAGGGGCGCTCACCTCCCCCCGCAGCGTCCCCCATCTCCCCCTTGGAGCTGGACCTCTTGTTCTGCAGGTAATTGTTCATGAGCATTTTCCGCAGCAGGTTGCCCTGCCAAGGCAAACAAACGTCACCAATGTCCCCGTGCCAAGGCCGGGGCCAGGGCAGAACCTGCTGAGCACCCCTGGGTGCCCGGGCAGGGCTCTGCCAGCCTGGGAGCGGGACACGGCTCTCGCTGCTCACCCTCTCGCCGTACTTGTTCCTCTTCACCAGCATCTGCTGCAGCGTCCGCAGCACCTTGATGCAGAGCTTCTCCTCCGTCTCCATGAGGTCCTTGGTGTGCTGCACCAGCCTGGCACGGCAAAGCCATTGTCACCCCTCTGGGAGGGACCTGGGGATCCCTGAGGGGACGGCCCCCAGCGCCCCTCTGGGCTGCAGGCACACAGGTGATGCCACCATGATTTTTTGCCTTTTCTTTTTATATACCTTTATGTATTCTTTATGGATGTATTGATAATTCTTTAAACATGATACCTTAATGTAGTCCTAGTATCCTACTAGGCCAAAAACCCAAACATCCTAAAAACCTCACAGTTAAAAACCAGAAAACCTTATGCTATCTTAAGAAACCAAGGTTCTCTCCAGAACATATTCTATAAACTAAAACTAAGCCCATTTGGAGAAAAATGCTTCAAAATAGAGCGATACCACGCCGTTCATTTAAACCTCTCACTGAAGAATCTTTGTCAAACGTGCTAATTTGCAGAGTCTATAAAATTATACACACGATATACCATGTGAGCACATTTCCCTGACAAATCGCTACACCATAGAAATCCTTATTAAACGCCGAGGTAAAAACCCTTTCATCCCTTAACCGTATCTAACTCTTAATCCTACGACCGAGGAAAAGGCGTCGCGGGGATGCACAGCCCACTCAGGATGAGGGTCCCAAACCCTTCCCAGCACCCCCAGGGCAGTCCCAAGCCCCCCTCACTTGGACAGGAACCCCCCGCTCTCGCAGCGCTGGAACGCCTCCGTCCCCTCCATGAAGAGCAGCTCCGGCCGGTGCAGGACGTCCACCAGCACGGACAGCTCGGCCTCCACCAGCGGCTTCAGGCGATCCTCCAGGGCGTTGATGATGTCCTGCAAGCCACAGCACCCCCCTTCAGAGCCGGGGGGACACACGGGAGGGGGACCCTGCAACGCCAGCGCCTTCCCGAGCCCCGCCACGCCCTGCCCCGCACCTGCAGCTTCTCGATGATGTTCTTGTAGTCCCACTGGTTGGGGGTGGTGGACACGCGGGGGAAGGTGCGTGTGGCCGCCTTGTAGCTCGAGGTGTTCCTCTGCACCGTGCTGGTGGAGCTGCTGTTGAGCAGGGAGCTCACGTGGGCGTCCAGGTCCATGGGCAGCGCGATGGAGCGGCTCTTGGCTGCGGGACACACGGGCAGGGGGTTGGGACAGCCACCACCCAGCCGGGTCCCACCACCCTGCCGGGTCCCACCACCCTGCTAGGCACCCCTCCACCAGCGTTCAGCTCGTTTGCAGCAGAGATTTGGGGTAAATACACGCGTAAACTCCTCCAGGCCAGCGGGGGCTGGAGATTTCCAACACATCCCAACACCCACAGCCCCACACGGCGTGGAAACAGGCACCAGCCCCAGTTTTCGGCTGGGAAAGCCCAGCGTGGGGAGGTTGTAAGCACCCTGCCTGGAATTCCAAAGGGAAATCCCCACCCAGAGCCCAGCCACCAGCAATCCTTTCCACAATGACTCAGAGCTGACAGCCCTCAGCCTGAGTCAGGCAGCTGCACGCCGAGGGCAAAGTCCTGGCCAGGGAAAACCACTGTCAGTGTTGGCTTTGTGTCCGGGCAGGGACACACCAGGGAGCTCCCAGCCAAGCCCTGGCTCTGGTTATCCCCACATTATCTTGGGCGTGCTGAGATAAAGCTCAAAAGAAAGCAAATCCTGGAGCCAAACGTGCCCAAACCCAGCTGGCAGCCCCTCACCGTGGTGTCCTGCCACCCCCACAGGAGGGACAGCGTGTCCTGGGACAGCCCAGGGTGGCTGTGTCCCCTGTCCCCTGGGCACGGCGGTGGCTCCTTACCAACCATGGCCAGCGTGCGGATGCAGGACTCCACCGAGCTCTTGTGCTGCTGCTGCAGCCACGGACACTCCAGCAGCCTCATGGTGGACTGGAGAAGCTGCACCACGATGGTCTGGTGGGTCTGGAGGAGACAGCAGTGTCAGCACACGTGTCCAGACTGTGTTTTGGGGGGCTGGCTGAGCCGCTGTCCTCCCCCTGGCACCCTGCCCACCCCGGTCACCTGCAGCGAGGTGCTGTTCTCCGAGAAGGGCGAGCTGAAGAAGGCGTTGATGGTGTCCAGCACCACCGTCAGCACGTACTTCTCCAGCGTGGCGTCCGGCAGGCGCTTCTCCCGCTTCTTGCACATCTGTGAGGACAGCGAGGACGCCGATGGCACCAGGGCGAGCTCGTGTCTGCCCAGAGGCTGCTGGGACCGCGTCCAGCTGAAGCACGTGGTCGGTGACACAGCTCCTGTGGCCACGCCAGAGAGCCCTGGCCACTCCCCAGCCCCACATGTGACAGCTACGAGAGTCCCCACAGTGCCCAAGCCCCACAGGGTCTTGGTGACACCACCCTGTCCCCATCCAAGCCACCGCCGCTGTGTCCCTCCCACCCAACCCTCCCCACGCACCTGGGCCATGTCCAGGGTGAAGTTCTCGAAGAGGGTCCAGATGTGGTTGCTGGTGTAGATCTCCTTCATCTCCACCTCCGTGTCCACGTAGCAGTGGTTGACAAAGTTCACGTAGGCCATCTTCACCTGCCGGGGAGGGGGAAAGGCGCAGGGACACCGTCAGGGGACAATCAGAGCAGAGCCCCAGTGGCCTCCTGGCTGCCACCCCGTACCTCCGTGATGCAGTCCTCGTGCGTCACCACCCGCACCACGTCCTCCAGGGGCAGCAGGGACGTGCACTTGATCTCGGTGTAGACGTTCTTGCCCTCGGCGCAGGCAGCCAGCAGGTCCACCAGGGAGATGTGGTACATCAGGGGGCTGTTCTCCTCCACCCCGTCCCTGGCCGCCGTCATCATCTCCAGCAGCGTGGCCAGCGAAGCCTTGTCGTTGTAGAAAACCACCACGTCGTCCCCGGCGTTGGTGAGCTGCAGGGAAGGGTCAGTGCTCAGTGCTCAGTGGTCACCACTCTGAAAAAGGAGGGTCAAAAACCTCCAAGGCCATGGTGTCCCCTCTGCCGTGGGGGATGAGCGGCAGCGGCCGGGAGGGGGGACAGGGATTTGTGTTTACAGGGAAAACCAGGCATTTGCAGGGCAATCAGAAATTGTGGGACTCCCAGACTGGCTCTTGGACCTCACAATGAGCCCCTGGAGATGGCTGATGGCCACTCAAGGTGGCCACCAACCCTGGGGCTTGCAGCATTCACGCCGGGCAAGGACTTCTCATGCCAGATGGAGAAGTGCAAAGACGTTCATGGCACAGCTCAGGGTACCTAAATACCAGTGCACAAACAGGATAGAACCTCGTATAAACAGGAAGATCAAATCCCAGGATTTCACCCAGTCACCTGGAGCATTCCCTAGATATTACATATTATGGGCAGGTGTAAATAATCCCATACAAGGCCACTGACCAAAATCTTACAAGGCCATTGGGCAAGAAGGTCACTGACCCATGGTCCTCTTTTCTAGCCCATTTCAGGTGACCTGGGAGTGTTTCCATGGTTACCACTGGGCCTAGGGAAGATGCTTTTGTAGGCCTTCAGACCAGCTCTTTTAGAACACCCATGGTGGAACCCCACAGGGGCTGGCTGGTTCCTGGGAGGATCCAGCACAGCTGGAAGGCTCCTCTCAAGGAAGAAACCAACACTGCAGGTTCCACGAGCCATGCCCTGCTTCCCCCCAGCTCCTGCCCCGCAGGAGAGGTCCTCACCTCGGTCATGATCATGTCCTGGCACTTCTTGACGTACTTGCCCTCGGCCTTGATGATGGTGTGCAGGAAGTCGAGGTACTGGACGTGGCGGCCGTGGGTGGCCACGCAGTGGATGAAGTGCTGCGGCACCGTCTCGTTGATCTCCGAGCACAGCTGGTAGTTGTTGAGGAAGATGTGCTGCATCGTCTCCGCCTCCAGCAGCTGGGGACAAGGGGCAGAGTGAGGTCAGGGGGCTGCAGGAACTGCCCCCAACTCCTGCCCTGCCTGGTGTCTCCTCCTGGCTTTCCCATCCCGTGCTCTCAGCCCCAGGAGCGGTGCTGAGTTCCCTCCCTGAGCTGCTGCCTTCAACCACCCCTCGGTGCCCTCTCCTTACCCCTGGGGTCAGGAACAGGTTGAGGTGTTTGTGCAGCAGGGCCTGGTTCTCCTGGTTGCCAGCACAAAACTTCTGCAGGAACTGGTGGGTGAACTTGAGGATCTCCATCATCTTGGCATCGCCCTGAGGAAGGGACAGGGGAGAAAGACACGGAGCTGGGAGGGGTGGGAGTGGCAGGAGGCCGCTCAGGGGGGTTCCCATGTGCCCCCTTTGCCCTGGGAGCTCAGGACCAGTCGGCTCCTGCCCACCCACCTTCTCATATGGGATCTGCAGCAGGTCCAGCATCACTTTGTGGGCGTCCATGTTCTTCAGCAGGCGCTGCTGCTTCTTGCGCACCTGCTCCCCCACCCCGCACATCTTGTTCAGCCGCTCCAGGATCTGGGGACAGAGGGACCACGGCGGGCAGGGGCTGAGCCTGGAGCTTCTCAGGACGGCCACCAGCACTGGGGCTGGTTTGCATTCCAGGTGTTCCCTCCATAATTCCAGGTGTTCCCTTCATTGCTCGCAAATCTTGGCACCCCCTCAGAGATCAGTGCCACGCAGAGCCCTCGTGGCTGTCACCCACCCAGTCCCCCCCAGTTCCCCCAGTGCAAGGACAGCTTTTCCCCGTGCTGAGCTGGCAGGAGCAAGCCAGGCTTGGACTTGTTTCTACTGAAGCACAGGAGAACTTGGAAATCCCCCACGGGATTTCACCGCTTCCCTTCCTGCACCGGGGTTTGGTCTCACTCACCCCCTTCACTATCTGGTAGTTCTCGCTGCTCTTCTCTCCCGGAGCAATGACCTCCTCGTCGGCACCGTGCTGCAGGGGACACAACAGCAGCTGGGTGACACCGTGTCCCTCCAGCTACACCCCACAGGACCCTCCTGGAGCCTCCCCATCGAGAGGCATCAGGTGTTGGGTTGAGGTGAGCTGCCCCCCTGCCTCCCACTCCCTTCCCACCCTGGATCCCAGGCTCTTGCTCAGGCCTCTCACCTCCTTCTTCTCCTTCTTGTTCCCCTCCCCCGCGCTGTCCCCTTTGGTGCTGCCCTTCTTGTCCACCCAGAGCTCCGATTTCTCCACCATCGTGCGGAGCTTGTCCAGCTCCGACTTGATCACCTTGTAGTTCTCCACGTCCTGGGCTGAGATCAGGAGCTGGACCTGCAGCGACATTCCCAGGGGTTTCCAGTTAGGGAAACACAAACCCCGCTCCCAGATCTCCCTCCCAAGGATCCACCAGGATCCACCCCACGTCCCCCCACCCACAGCCAGGCGTGGGGTGCTCCAGGTCCCCTCAGCGTCACCTGTTTGAAGGTGTGCAGGACCTCCTGCCTCTGGCTGAAGTGCTTGAAGAGGAGCTGCAGGGAGCCGGAGATGAGCGGGGGGTAGTCGTGCATGGTCAGGTGGATCAGCACCCGCAGGAACATCCTCCCTCCCTCGTCGTCCACCTCCAGCATGCTGCTCGACTTCCTGCAGCGGGGCGGGAGCGTTAACACGGAGCTCGGGGGCTGATGGGGATGGCTGTGGTGGCCGCTAGAGCTTTGTCCTCCTCTGTCACCTGCAGCTCCCAGCCTGGGCGGGATGGACAGGAGGGGAGGGGGAGCTTTGGGGGGCAGGGACTCACCCCACACCGAACATGGCCTCGGCGTGCTCCCCGATCCGGTCCAGGTTCATGGCTGCGGCTGCAGGGAGAGGGGAGGGAGTGAAAAGTGTGGACAGTGCCAGCCCTGTGCCTCGGCAGGAACCCACAGGAACCAACCCAGCTCCCTGATCCTGTTCCCAGCATCCCCATCCCACCAAAACACAAACTCCATCCTTCCCTGCCCCCTGCCAGCAGCAGCTGCTGGAGATGTCACCTCTGCTGGAGGTGTCACCTCTGCCACCTGTGTCCTCCCAGCCCCTGGGGTTTGCTGAGCTGGGGGTGTACCAGGAGCAAAGTGGGAGAGTTACTTGTGGAGTCAAAGGCTGGAGCTGTCCCATCAGCTGCGCTGTCCTGCATGGGGTAAACCTCCACAAACTCCTTCTTGAAGACGGAGAGCAGGTAGGAGATCCTGTAGTCCAGCCGCACGTTCAGGATGAACTGGAAGCAGCAGGGAAGGAGAAACCAGAAGTGACCAAGTGCCCTCTTCATGCCAACTGTCCCCCGTCAGAAAATCACATTACACACCCCCATCTCACAGGTCCCACCACTCCATCGCCTCCAACCTGCAAGATCTCCAGGATCTTCAGCTTGGTCTCCATCACCACAATGTTCTCGTTCTCAATGCTCCTCCCTCTGTCCACTTGCTCCGGGGCCGAGCCGGCGCTGAGGCTGGGGGTGCTGAAGATGGACTGTTTCCTGCTCAGCACCATGGTGGACATCATCTGCCCCACGCCCTGGATCGACCTCCGCACGTTCTTCCCTGCAGAGGCAGCCACAGTTAGTGTGGGTGGAGAGGGAGGTGGCAGAGGACCACAGAAGGACCCACACGGACTGGAAAATGCTGCAGATTTAATCAGAGAATGAGCAGAAGGCACCAAACATTTATTTTGGCACAGCCAAGGGCTCACCACCCCACGTCCTCCTGCACACCCAACCACATCAGCAAGCGAGTGTCCGCTTTTCTTGCCACCAAAACTGGAAAGCAGTGGGCAGGCCATGGAAAACACCGGGCAGACCATGGAAAACACCGGGTAGACCATGGGAAACACTTCCCTGGCCATGGACAGGGACTCACCTGTCACCTCGTCGTTGTAGACCGCCTGCATCATCAGCTGGGGGTTCTGCACGCAGTCGATGATGCCCAGCAGGGTCCGTGTCAGGCGCAGCAGCTCGCTGAAGCTGTAGAAGCCGAAGTAGATGAGGTTGTGGGCAAGGCTGACGACCTGGGGAAGGACAAGGCAGCTCCAGACCTCGCCCTGCTCGGGGCTGAGCAGGAGAATCCAGCGTGGGGACAGGGACACGGCAGGGGCAGCGGCAGCCGGACCGTGGCACACCCTGCGAGGTGCCGGTGGCACCGGCAGCGCCCGCACCTCGAAGGTGAGCTTGTTCTTCTCCTCGTTGGCGAAGGGCACGGCCTCGCTCACCACGTTGTTGAGATAGTCCTCCACGAACTCCATGGTGCTGGCAAACTTGTTCTTCTTGTCGTCGCGCGAGACGTTGAGGTTGGAGTCGTAGCTGTGGTGGGGACGCGTGGGGGTGAGCTGGGGACAGCGAGTGTCCTCACCCCCAGCTGGCAGGAGCAGCTCCTGAGCCACCGCGACCAGCAGTGACGCTGTGACAAATGGAGCCCACTTCCTTCCGAGGGCTCAGACCTACCCAGGTCGCTCCGCAAACGCTCCCCTGCCACGGTATCTGCCACCCCCGTCCTGCCCTGTCCCTCAAAGCCACCCCGAGCCCCGGCGTGTCTCACTCTTTGATGGTGATGGCCGTGGGGATCTCCGTCCAGAGCCGTGCGAACTTCACGGGCATCACCAGCTCCTGGGGGTCCCTGTCCACGTGCACGTGCAGCATGAGGTGGCAGAAGGAGGCGCGCAGGTCGAAGGGCAGCATCTCATCTGCCATGCACAGGAAGATCAGGTCCACCCCCAGCTGCTGGGAGATCTCCTTGATGGCCAGGTACTGGCGGTCCAGGCACATGCGGGCAAAGAGCTTCAGCTGGTACCTGCCCGGGGGTGAGGGGGAGAGGCAGTGAGGCCGTGCAACCCTCCCGGCCCCACCTGCAGAGGAGGTGCCACAGGAGCGTCACCTGTAGTAGCTGAGGACGTTCTCGTCGTGGGCATTGCCAGCCCGGGCCTCCTGCGCCAGCTGCCGGATGCTTTTCTCGTGGTGGTCGTTGTTTTTGTCCGTCCAGGTGAGCCAGACCTCCTCCTCCGAGTACTCGATGCTCAGGTACTCGTGGGTCTGCGACATCTCCTTCACCGGCCTCAGCCTGGGGCAGGACAGGGGGAATCTGGAGATGCTCCCATGGATGGAGGGGCTGCACCTCAAGGGGTGGCGGGGCTGCAGTGGGACCAGGCCCACCCTGTAGTGGGTTTGTTGTAGGGTGGGGAGAAGGTGTTTTTAAGGGTTTTATTTTCCTTCTCATTATCCTGCTCTGATTTAGGTAGGAATAAACTGAATTCATATCTCTAATTAGAGCCTGTTCCACCCGTGATGGTATTTGATGAGGGATTTCTCCCGGTCCTTATCCCATGAACCCTTCATTAAACTTTCTCTCCTCTGCCCAGCTGTGGAGGGGAGTGAGTGAACGCCTTTTGTGGGTGCCCAACACCCAACCACGCCAACCCCTGATGTGACAAAACCTCTCCCTTGGCCACTCACTCGGTTTTGATGAGGATGTCGCTGTTCTTCGAGTCCAGCACGCACTTGCAGATCAGCTCCTGGGTGACGGGGATGGCGATGTGGTTGGACACGCAGAGATCCGAGAGATAATCCAGAAACCTGCCGGGGAGAGGCAGCTCTGCCGTGAGAGGGGGGTCCCCGGGGCTCCCCGTTCCCCCTCGCACCCCGCAGAGACCCCGCACGCACCGTGGCTCGCGGTTCTTGCGCACCAGGCTGACGAAGGTCTCCACCTCGGTCTTGGTGATGTGCTTCTCCAGCAGCTTGCGGTTGTTGTGCAGCAGGGCCGTGATGGTGTCCTCGGCCAGGATGTCGTAGCCGATCTGGGACTGCATCATTCCGAACTGCTTGGCAATGTGCTCCTGCGGCGGGCACAGAGGGGCCGTCAGCGATGTCCCCCTGCCCCGCCGGGACTGTGGCAGCCCCCCAAAGGCTGCCCAGCAGGTGGTGGGATGGGGAGTCACCCCCCGGCACCTGGTTCTTGCGGTAATCCTCCTGGGAATGCCGGAGCACGCGGTAGCACAGCCGGAACATGTACTGGTAGGGAGCGTTCTTCTGGTCCGACAGCTCCTCCAGCCTCACCAGGGGCCCTTCCCCGCCCTTGTCCTTGAAGGGGGCCTTCAGGATCCCAAAGATCTGCCCAAGAGCAGAGGTCAGGGCTGTGCCCTGCTCCACACCGTCCCCCCGTGCGTGGCTGGACACCACGGCACGGCCGGACCCTCCTCCGTGGGGTTTTCCACCCCTCTGTCCCCCAGAGCGGCCCTGAGCAGGACAGGACATCTCCACAGGACATGTCCCAGCCCTGCTGGGATGCAGGGCCCCAGCGCCACCCACCTGCTTCAGGATGTTCTGCTCCCTCATCAGCTTCTGCCTCTCCCGGTTGGGCTTGGTCACCACGATGTCCAGCACGTTCTGGCCATTGTTGGGGACGTCACTGACAAAAAACACCAAGTCCTCCAGCAGCTGGATCACGAACCTGCGAAGGGACACGGGGTGAGTGGGCTGGGGGCTGCTCACCCGCCCAGACTCGGGTTCCTGCAGTGATTCTGGTGTGTTTGGGGGACCAAAGCGCCCCAGGAACCTGCCAGGGGAGCTGCTGGCCGATCCTGCACTCCCTGATGGAGGCCAGGGGCGGGATCTGCAGCCCCTATGGCTCCTGTATGTGCCAGGGTGAGTTCCTGGGGGCTTTGCTCGTGGCTCACACCAGGGATTTTGCATTTAACGCCTCTGCCCCCGTGGTCACCCCCGTGGGACCCGCGTGGGCCAGGCTGGCAGGGCGGACGCCACTCGCTCTGTCCCACAGGGATCTGTGTTTGCTCAGGAAGCACCAAGAACCCACCCACCTAAAAATAATACGGTGACTAAGGCGGCCGCCCTATCGCGGGGCCATCTCCCAGCCCCTCGGATATTTTTCTAGGGTATTTTTCTAGGATATTTTTTTAGGATATTTTTCTAGGAGGGGCCGGAGCGGGGCTGTGCCGTTATCTGGTTTCCTCGCCGGGCTCCTGGGAGAAGCAGGCATGGATTGGGGCTGTGGGCAGGGAAGCAAGGGCAGCGCTGGCACCAGCACCAGGCAGGGCCCTCGTCCTGCTGGGGAGCCCTTGGAGGAGCCCAGCACGGCCCCATCTCCCTGGAGCCTTTTACCTCCGGTCGTTCTGGCTGAGGAAACCCTCGTTCATCTTCTCCACCACGTTGGCCAGCATGGAGCTGGCGTCGTTGGCAAAGTCCAGGTCCCGGATCTCGGACACGGGCACGGAGACGATGGCAAAAGCTTCTTTGTCCTCTTTGGTGGGGCACGTGCCCAGCTGGGAAACAACAGGGAAGCAGCATCACACAGACAGGGCAATGCCAGCCGTGTCCCCACCGTCTGCCACCAACCCCGCTGACGTCAGTGACCCAGTTTGTCCCCATCAGAGGGGCTGGGGTGGGCTCTGGATGACTGGGGTGGGCTTTGGG
>VZRO01006639.1:122350-138558 GCA_013397915.1 Daphoenositta chrysoptera
GGCTGGGGGGACAGGCAGAGGCTGCTCCCCTCGGCACGGGGTGCACTCACCTCGCCTGGGCTCCTCCAGTGGCAGGAAGGGGCTGCCAGGCTGGAGCACGGCTGTTCCTGCTGGGATGTCACCAGAGATGCTCTGGACAAAGCTGGAAGGGACCCCATGCCCTGCTGTGCCCCCATCCCATCCCATCCCATCCCATCCCATCCCATCCCATCCCATCCCATCCCATCCCAGCACGGCCAGGAGCGCCCTGGGCACCCTGCACACGCTGCTGTTTCAGAATCCGGGAATGGTTTGGGTTGGGAGGGTCTCAAAGCCCATCCAGTGCCACCCCTGCCATGGCAGGGACACCTCCCGCTGTCCCAGGGTGCTCCAAGCCCTGTCCAGCCTGGCCTTGGGCACTGCCAGGGATCCAGGGGCAGCCACAGCTGCTCTGGGCACCCTGTGCCAGGGCCTGCCCACCCTCAGAGGCACCAATTCCTTCCATATTATTCCTTCTGTGTTTATATTCCATCACCTCAAATTGGGGACTGGGCGAGGGGTAACAAACCCTCGGCAGACACATTTCCACCCTCAGGGGGGTGAGTGCCCCTCCAAGGTGAGGGAAATCCTCTCTCCCAAGCCCGGGTGAGGGGAATCCTCATTCCCAAGCCCAGATGAGGGAAATCCTCTTTCCCAAGCCCAGATGAGGGGAATCCTCTCTCCCAACCCCAGATGAGGGGAACCCCCTCTCTCAAGCCCAGATGAGAGGAATCCTCTCTCCCATCGTGCTGGCGGATGAGGAGAAGCTGGATGCAAACCCCAGCGTGTCCAAACCCCTCAGGGGAAGGAAACAACCGCAGCAGCTCCGGGAGGACGGGCTGGATCCAGCCTGGGATCTGATTTCAAGGCAGCGGCCCCATCCAGCTCGTGCGGGGTGCGACGGGGGAGCGCAGGAGGAGCTGCCCCGCTCCAGCCCCGCTCCAGCCCCGCTCCAGCCCCGCTCCCGGAGCTGCCCCGGGAGGAAGCAGCTCCGCAGCAGCCGGACATCACCTCCTCGGGATGAATCACGCTGTGCCAGGGCGGTGCTTCGGCAGCTTCCAGCAGCGCGGGGAAAGGCGCTGAACAAAGCCCCGAATCCCTGTTTTTCGGAGAGGGAAGAGTTAGTCATGTCGGGCTGAGTCAGGGACAAGGGACAGAGGGACAGCGCAGGGTGGGAGCGACTCTTTATTGACTTGGCATGTAAATCAATCGGGAGCTTGTGACGGTGCCATAAACCAGGACAGGCTCGGGCGGAGGGGGAAGAGCCAGAGCTGGGCGGAATTTACGGCTGGGAAAGGAAAAAGGGAACCGCACAAGTGTTTTATTTCGCGGGGTTTAAGAATTATCGGTGACATTGCAGTGTGTTTTATACCCCAGAGCTGCTCGCTGTGCTGAGCAGGGGTGGCTGTGTGGATGCAGCAGCTGGGGGTGTTCCATCCCTGGAAGTGTTCCAGGACAGGTGGGACAGACCTTAAAGATCCTCCAGTTCCATCCCCTGACACGGGCAGGAACATCTTCCACTGGTCCAGCTTGCTCCCAGCCCTATCCAGCCCTCCCTGGAACACTTCCAGGGATTAAATAGGTGCATCTGAAGCCTACAAAGGGATTAAAATAATTCCCAAATGTAAAGCAGGAATGATATCTGCCTGGAAAAGCAGCCCCAGCTCCCACTGCAGCCACGGCAGAACCGCTCAGCCCATGACAGGAGAATTTCCTACCCACGGCTCCTCGGCCGCCTGCGCCAGGGCTTGAATCATTTCTCTCTTCGAGGCAGAAAGTCAGAGGATTTCCTTTAAAATAGAGCCTTTGTTTGGCAAATATTTCTCCCATCTGGTCCGGGGCTGTGAGTGCCCTTTGTTGGTTTGATGATGGTCCCTCCTCAGCCAGGGCAGTGCCAGTGGCACAGAGGGGACCCCGAGACCCCGGGGCAGTGCCAGTGGCACAGAGGGGACCCCGAGACCCCGGGGCAGTGCCAGTGGCACAGAGGGGACCCCGAGACCCCGGGGCAGTGCCAGTGGCACAGAGGGGACCCCGAGACCCCGGGGCAGTGCCAGTGGCACAGAGGGGACCCCGAGACCCCGGGGCAGTGCCAGTGGCACAGAGGGGACCCCGAGACCCCGGGGCAGTGCCAGTGGCACAGAGGGGACCCCGAGACCCCGGGGCAGTGCCAGTGGCACAGAGGGGACCCCGAGACCCCGGGGCAGTGCCAGTGGCACAGAGGGGACCCCGAGACCCCGGGGCAGTGCCAGTGGCACAGAGGGGACCCCGAGACCCCGGGGCAGTGCCAGTGGCACAGAGGGGACCCCGAGACCCCGGGGCAGTGCCAGTGGCACAGAGGGGACCCCGAGACCCCGGGGCAGTGCCAGTGGCACAGAGGGGACCCCGAGACCCCGGGGCAGTGCCAGTGGCACAGAGGGGACCCCGAGACCCCGGGGCAGTGCCAGTGGCACAGAGGGGACCCCGAGACCCCGGGGCAGTGCCAGTGGCACAGAGGGGACCCCGAGACCCCGGGGCAGTGCCAGTGGCACAGAGGGGACCCCGAGACCCCGGGGCAGTGCCAGTGGCACAGAGGGGACCCCGAGACCCCAGGGCAGTGCCAGTGGCACAGAGGGGACCCCGAGACCCCAGGGCAGTGCCAGTGGCACAGAGGGGACCCCGAGACCCCAGGGCAGTGCCAGTGGCACAGAGGGGACCCCGAGACCCCGGGGCAGTGCCAGTGGCACAGAGGGAACCCCAGGGCAGTGCCAGTGGCACAGAGGGGACCCCGGGGCAGTGCCAGTGGCACAGAGGGGACCCCGTGGCCCGTCTGAGCTGCCAGGGCAGGGAGAAGCTGCTGCCTGTGTCAGAGCCCGGGTTTGGTGTGTCAGAAATACCAGGCTACATCCTTAGCGGTTTCGAATTTGGGGCACAGATCGTGGAGCTGTTCCGTGCTTTTAGAGCACCTGAAAAAAAAAAACCAGGATCTGAAGCTGGAGGCGACCGCCTGGAACCTCCCGGCCCCATCATCCTACAAATGGGTCATAATAAAAAATAAATTAGTGTGAGTCCACAGAAGGCAGCGGAGCTCTATCGCTTCCGCAGGCTGAGGATCCCCATGAATATTTCATTTAAAATATTCTCTTCTGCTGGCTCGGATCACTGGAATATCCGAGTGGCTCACATTTGTAATGCAACCTTACAGCAGCTGCATCAGCCCCGCGAATCTCAGCCTGGACGTCATTCCAGGCGTTTCTTTCCCTCCATGTTGCTGCAGCATCCTGCGCGGAGGAGGCCACGAGCGGGGCTTTGCGAGGTGCAGAACGCGCAGGAGAAGCTCGTGTGGCCCAGGGCAAGGCTGCAGCGAAGAGCAGGGCGATGGCAAAGGGATGGAGCCGTCCCACCTCCGCAGCTGGAAGGGCGCTCCGGCGCTGGATCCTGCTTTTCCATGGGCGCGGGGGAAGCCAGCGAGGCTGGCGGAGGTTTTCCATCCCAGAGCAGCTCCCCCTGCTCTCGCAGCACGGCGCTGTTTGTAAACAAACCCAAAATACCGCCAGCAGGATGTGGCAGCGTCACGTGAAGGGTGACAAGTGACCTCCGAGGGCACGGCAGCTCCCCGAGCACGGCCCGGCCGAGGCGTCTCCGCTTCCCACGGGGACAAGGGGCACGGTGACACCGGGGGAAGGCCCGGCTGCCCCTGCCAGGCTCCTCGCAGCAGATGGCACCGGCTGCTTCCCCCAGAGGTGCCCAGAACCCCAAAGGAGCTGCCCCCGGTGACCCAGCCGGGTCAAACCCTTCCTCCCGACACCTCCGTGGTGTTTGACACTTGCCCTGGCACAGGCTCGGTGCTAATAATAATAACACCCGCGTTTTCTACAGCCCTCGGCCTCGGGAAATCTCGGGCGGCTTTGCAGAGCGGTGGAGTCTATTTGGAGCTCAAGGCTTCTAAGGATGTGTCAAGGACGGAGAGTTTCGGTACCCGGGAAGGCATCGCGGGAAGGGGCTGTTGCCAGGGCAGCTCTGCTCAACCACGGCGGCAGGAAAACAACGGTGGCTGCGTGAATTTGGCACTGTCAGGGTCCGGATTAAACACCCCGGGGACGATCGCGGCCCTGGGTTCAGGCTGGCCAGGCCAATTCGGGCGCTGCATCCCCGCTTTGTGACGTTCCCCAGGAATGCTCTCCCAGCAGGAGCGCCAGGCCGCTGGGAGAGCATCCCAGGCTGTGCCAGCGGCTCAGGGAACTCCAAACCGTCCCCGCGCCTGGCGCAGGTGCCCAACCCCGGGGCAGGTGCCAGGGACCCGGCGAGGCACCGGCACGGCCCCGGAGCGGCCCTGGGGCGCTCGGGGGGAGGCCCGGGGAGCGCCGAGCGCAGGCTCTGTCCCAGCAGGTCGGCTGGGCGTGCGTTTCCTGGCATACAATTCCCAGATTAGCAGGAGCCGCGCTGCCAGCGGCTCCCGGGCCGTGGCCGCGGCGCTGGGAATGCCGAGAGGTCGCCGCTTCCAGCGGCCGGGGCAGGGCTTGGCTGCGGGGAGGAGGAGAGGGCTGCGCGCTCCTTCTGCACCCCAAGGAAAGGGGAGGTGTTGCCCTTGATGCCTTAGGTTTTGGCTTTTATATTTTTCAAAATCCTGTGCTGCTTAGGGTGTAGCTCTGAGGTTTCTTGTAGCCTGTTAATTTCTGTTCTCTCGTGCTGAGCAGTCATAACAAAGCCTCTCTGGGCCTGCTCTTCAAGGACACCCAGACTGTCCTAGGCCCAAAAAGTGTAAACTAAAAGCTTCTGAAAGGGGGGCAAGCTGAGGGGAATTACATCATTAAACTGAAGCTTTAATTGGAGAGTTAACCCTGGCTATGCAAATGAACCAAACCTATAAAGGTGTAAAGAACTCGTGACCTGTCGTCCATCTTGGGGTCCATGTTGGCAACAGCCTCTGGCTCCCGGGGTGTGCCTTGAAGGCCCTTCAAATAAATACCCACCTTTATTCCCTTACTCCTGTCTGGTCTCTGTTTATAGGTGGCCTCTTAAGGCATCACCCTGACTTTTGCAATCTTTCTATGTTTTCATTTTTTGGTAAAGTTTCTCACACATTTTCTGTAACATAGTTGACGCTCTAGGACACGAAAAGAAGCNAAACTCTCTCCACCCCGGAGAAAAGAATGAAAACAATAAAGTACAGTTAACAAAACATGACTATGTTTACAGAAAGTGTGTGAGAAACTTTGTCGAAGAATGAACACATAGAAAAATTGCAGAACTCAGGGCATAGTCGTGTTTTGTTAACTGTACTCTATTGTTTTCATTCTTTCTCCAGAGGTGGAGAGAGTTTGATGGACTGTTCTGTTGACCAGTGTGGATGGAAGAGGTGGCAACCTCATCCTCCAATCCATGGTCATTCCTAGAAACATATATATATGGAAGAAATAAAGAGCCGGGTCTCTTCTCCTGGCCTCGGCATGACCTGGCAGAGAGCTCGAGTCTGGAGTGCTTCTTTTCGTGTCCTAGAGCGACAGGAATGGGCGTCCCAGAAAGGTTTGGATCCTAAAAACCAGCTTGTTCTACCCCCTGCCGTGGGCAGGGACACTTTCCACCATCCCAGGTTGCTCCAAGCCTCGTCCAGCCTGGCCTGGGACACTTCCAGGGATGGGGCAGCCACGGCTTCTCCAGCCCACGGGGACAGGAGCCAACCCCTCTCCCAAAGCTCTGTAGGGCTTTAACCTCGGGGTGGAGATCACCCCCAGCCACACTGATCCCACCGATCCTTTTGCGGTCTGGAGGGGACAGGGGCCTCTCCTTACCATGAAATTAATGAGAAAAAACAACCCACAAAAACCCAAACCCTTAAAAGGCACAGAGAATAAATAATAAAAAAGCTGGAGGGAGGAAGGGTTGGGAGAGGAGGAAAAATAATTCAACACAGAGCTGTTTAATAAGGAAAAGGGAATAATCAAGAGGGAGAAGTGAGAGCGTTTTAGTCACACTAAATGCTTCATCTATAAAAAAAAAAAAATTAATAAAAACTTCCAACCAAAGCCAGGCCTTGGCAGTCGAGGCGGGGGGAGACTCAAGGGTCCTTCCCCAGGAATGGGAAAGGGGAAAGCAGAAAAGAAAACGCGGTATTTTTATTAAACCGAGGGAAAAGAAGAGGCGAGAGCTGGAGCTGAGGAGCGAAGTGCGGCCGGTCCCGGGGTGGGCAGCGAGGCGGCGGCACCGATCCCGGCTCCGGGGGGGGCTGGAACGCCGGGAGCCGCTCCCCGCCTCTCCCGGGGGCTGGATCTAGGGAGGGAGGGAGGGAGGGATGCGCCTCAGGGGCTGGCACCGCGTGGCACTGTGCCCCCAGCCCTGCCGCCCACCGCCGCCCCCGGACCTGCAGCGGGCACGGGGCGCCTCGGGCACCGCAGGGATGCCCAGCTGCTGGCACCCCGCCGGCCTCCAGCCCCTTTCGCAGCCTGGGACAAGCCGGACACCCGCGATTCCCAGCGGCTGCGGCTCCGGGAGCCGCGCCAGGCGCGTCCCTGCTTTTATCCGCCCGCGCTGTGAACCGGGATCTGTTCATCGCAGGCACCCCCGGGGCTGAAAGGAGCCTCTGTGCGGCTCCGGGGTCACACGGAGAAGCATCCGCGGAACTCCGGGTGCTTCCCAAAGCGCTCCGAGCCCGCCCTGCCCGCGCACCGCCGAGCGAGGAGGCTGCGGGGCCGGGCACGGAGGGAGAAGAGCTCGGTGAAACGCCCGGAGAGCCCGGGATCCGCTTCCCGGTGTCACCGGGAGCTTCCCAGCCTCGGATGCAGCGATTGAAGGCTCCAGAACGCGTCTGGCGTTGGCAGGAGGGAGAAGCCGGGAGCTGAGGTGCCCCCTGGCACAAGTCGGGCACGGAGCCCCCTCCCCACCGCCAGACGGGCTCTTCCTGCGCACGGAGCGGAGGAAATCGCTTTTTCCTCTCTCCCTGCCTGCGGGAGGAGCGTGCTGGCGGCTGAGGGCGGCCAGGCTCGGGAACTCCCCAGGGGCATGGAGGGTTTCCATAGCCAGGGGGCTGATCCTGCCCAAATTCCCCCCTCAGCCTGAAATTTGGAGGAGTTTGCAGGTCTGGCACTGAGCCACGAGGTGCTTGGGAGGGGAGGATGGGCTCTGCAGCCCCTCACAGGAAAGGGGAAACGGAGGCAGGGAGTGCTGAACCAACACAGGGGAGGCTCCAAACTGGGCTCATTTCATGAAAAAACTCGACTGAAACGTGTTGGGTTTGTCTGGAGGAGGCCCCAGCTTTTCTAAAAGGGATTTATGGACCCGACACTGCAATTTTGAGCACATTGGCGCAGGTGGTGCCACGATGAGTTGGTGGAAGAGGCAGAAATGAGTTGGTGGAAGAGGCAGAAATGCAGCTGTGACCAGGACACACCACGGTGACAACACAGTGCCCAGAGAGATGTCCCAGGTCACAGCTCCAGTGGCGTTTTTCCCTGCCAGACTCACCTGTGCCCTCTCCAGAGGCTCCACCCGCCGCCGGCCGTGCCCAGCTTCTCCCAGAGCAGCCAAAACCTTCTGCTGCTCCATCCACCCTCAGGAAACCTCGGGGGGAGAGAGAGAGACGCATCAGGGAGAGGCACGGCGAGGAAAAGCCCTTTGGAATGGCATTCCCAGCGTGTCCTCCCAGCAGGAATCCACCCAGCCACCGAGATGCTGCTGGGCCACATCACCACAGACCTGCAGGACCCTCCAAGCTCGTCCCGAGCTTCCTTCCTCTGCACCCACCGTGCTGGATCCCAAGGATCTGGGAGCCTTCCCAGGCTCCTGGCAGGAGCTCTGAGCATCAGGACTCACCCTCAGCACAGGGTGGGTTGGATTTCCCACCTGAGTGGATTTTTCAGCCCTCCCACAGCCTCCCCCGCCCGCCTGTGTTTATAGAGAAGATTATCAAAGGTGTATTTGTCAGGAATTTTGTCCTAAACAGCCTGGCGGCTCTTCCAGCGCCTGGAAAACACGAGCTGGCTGTGCTGGCTGCTCTGGGCTCACGAACACGGCGTGATTAACGCCCGGCGTGCTCCAGGAGCTGCTCGGGAACCAGGATCTGCCGGGCTCTTTTAATCAATTTGATAAATCTGCTGCGGGTGAGAAGCGCTTTGCCCGAAGCCTCGTGTTCTGTGTCCCTGCAGAGCCCAGAGCCAGCACGGGGTGACAAGGCCGGCGTGGGGACACGGGTGGGACCACGGGAAAGGTGCCCTGCGCCCCTGGGGACCCCCGGGGGGAACCGGGAGGAAGCTCTGTGACAACCCTGAGGGACAGCAGGGTGTGCTGGGTGGGATTTTACGATTCTGGGATTTGCTGAGGGTGCAGGAGGTGAATCCACCCACCCCCAAAAAACCCTGGAAAACCCCTGTTTTCCGTGCAGAACCGGTCTCTCGCTGTCCCATCGTGCTGTCCCCGCTGTCCCCTGGTCCCCGCAGCCGGGAGCCAGCGGTGTCTGCGTCTCCCAGCCGGGTTAGCCCGGCTCGGCTCGGCTCGGTGGGAAGTCGGAGAGTGCCACCTGGTGCTCCGAGGAGATTGAGAGCCACAGAATCCTCGGAAGGGTTGGGTTGGAAGGGACCTTACAGCTCATCCAGTGTCACCCCTGCCATGGCAGGGACACCTCCCACTGTCCCAGGGTGCTCCAAACCCTGTCCAGCCTGGCCTTGGGCACTGCCAGGGATCCAGGGGCAGCCCCAGCTGCTCTGGGCACCCTGTGCCAGGGCCTGCCCACCCTCACAGGGAAGGATTCCTACTAAAATCCTGTCTAACCCTGCCCCTGGCAGGTTATTTCTGTCCCCAGCACTCCTGGCTCACCTCCTGACCAGCACCACATCCCAGGGCTTTGCAGGGCCGTCAGCAGCCCCACTCAGAAGAGACTCCTTTTCCCTTCCCATCGCACTTCCCAGGGCAGGAGCCTGCAGTGGGAACAAAAAAAAAGCCGGGAAGAGATGATGTCAGCGCTGACAAAGTGTCTCTGTACAACAGCTCGGCTCTGATGTAACCGATACCGGCAGCTGAGCTGGGAAAAATCCTTTCTGCCTGCCCCCAGCCCGGCTGTGCCACTTCATCACCCAGAGCTCCACGGCACGGAGCAGATGTCCCCTGCCACCGACGGCAAACTGGGGCAGGCAGCCCCGAAAGCCAAGGGTTGCTCAGTGCTGACCTGCAGCATCCCAAGATATTCCCTCCTCGAGTCCCATGGAGGGATGGAAGAACCTCCAGGACACCCCTGGGAGGCCACAGCCTCTGACAGGGCAGTGCCTTGGCAGTGCCAGGGTCGGTTTTGCTCCTTTTTCTCCATCCCTACACCTTTTCCAAGGCCTGGGGGCACTGGGACCCTCCTCAGCAGCGTCCCCCACTCTCCACATCCTCTCACCGACCTTGTCCGAAGGCCTTTGCTGCCTGCTCCTGCTCCAGGGCTGGTTCTCCTGGGACACTTCTGCTTCTGGGGGCCCTGCACCTTCACCTGCTGATCAAAACAAGCCCAAAAACCAGTGACTGCCCCGAGCTGTCACCTCCCCTCCCTCAGGAGGGAATTAAAGAAATGATCCCATGCCAGCTCCAGATATTCCAAAGCCCAGGGACTCATTCCAGGCATGCTGGGCACTGAACTTGGAGGGTGCCTCATCCTCCCACTCCCCCTGGGCAGTTTTCCGTGCCCACCCACTCCTCAGGGCTCCTCCCACCAGGCTGCCCTCAAGGGTGAGGGGGGATTTCCCTTCCCTCTGAGCCCTCCCCTCACCTTCCAGGAGCTGCTGCTTCTCCCATTCAGCATCAGAGTCCACGGAGAGCGCTGGCTCGGGGCTGGAAATGCCTTCCCCGCCGGCACCCGGAGCTGGTGGGAGCCCATCCCTGCGGGAACAGCACAGCCGGGGGGGCTGGGTGAGGCCCCAGCAGCAGAGTGTCCGTCCCGACCCTCGGGGCAGCAGCGATGGCACAGCCGGACATGGTCCCACCCCCTGCCTGCAGAGGCCACGGGCTGCCAAGGGACAGAACTGGGGGTTCTGGAAGGTGCCACAGCCCCCAGAGAGCCCCCCGGGCACCTCTGGGGAGGTGGGAACAGCGCAGGCAGAGGTGGAAGTGGAGCTGCCAGCTGTGGGTACAGGATGTCCCAGCTGGGGCCTGACTGGAAACACCGGGCTCAGGTCAATTTTTAAGGAATTCGGGTGAAAACTGGGTTTTATGACACCCAACCGAGCAGCCTCCTGCAAACCCCAGCTGCTCGGGGTCAGCTGCAGCCCAGCAGGCTCCTCCCTGTCCCTGCAGGGCAGGGGGGGACACGCTCCCATGGGGACAGCCGGGTTCGTGTCACCCCCACCCCAATTCTTACATCTGCAGAGCTTTGTCCCCGGAATATCCCGGCGTGGCCGTCCCCTCCTGGCTGCCCGCTGGCTGCTGGGCCCCGGGGCTGTCCCCCAGCGCGTCCCCGGCCACCAGCAGCTCCCGCTCGCCGGTGCTGAGCACGAGGCAGCCTCTGATGCTGAGCTCCTCCGGCTTCCCCAGCAGCGACTCCGTGCTCTCCCCGCCGGCCCCGTCCCAGCGCTGCCCCGGGCTGCTGAGACCCCCAGCTGCCCCCAGCTGCTCCTCTCGGGGTTTCCGTGCCCCCCACAGGCTCCCCAGGAGCCCCCTGAGGAGCTGGAGCGGGGAAGGACAGCAGGGAGCCCAAGTGGCCGCGTGGTTCTTCCCCCGGGCATCCTCCCAGCGCTCCCAGTTTGGGGGCTCCCCTGGGTTGCTGAGCCCCTCAGCTGCCCCCAGCTCCTCCACTTTGGGTTTCCGTGTCCACCGTGGGACCCTCAAGAGCCCCCTGAGGAGCTGGAGCAGGGAGGGCTGGCTGGGAGCCCGGGTGGCCATTGGGGTGGCCACTGGGGTGGCCATTGAGTGACAGGTGGGTGCCAGCGAGCGGCTCAAACGGACACAACGGACACAAACTGCCCTGAGCCGCGGCCCTGGGGCAGTGACAGGGCTGGGACAGGGCTGGGGGGCCCCTCTCAGGGGACAGGGCTGGGAGGGGAACACAGGCACAGCTGGGAGAGGGAGGAGAACAGAGGTGAAGCCTCCCCAAAACCGACAGCGGCTCATCGCTGCCGCACCCCCGCCTCTGCCAGAGCCCCGAGATTCCCCCAGCGCGGGAGGCGGGAGCAAGGGGAAGGCTCGGGGAAGCTCCTGCGGCAGCCAAAGGCCAAAGGGAGGGAGATAAAACCTCCTCCATCCCGGCAGCTCTGTGTTCCTGCCGCTCCTGTCGCCGCCGTGTCACCTGCGAGGGCAAACCAAGGGCCCGCTCCTCCCTCGGCCGCTCAGGCGCGATTCCAGCGGTGTTTTCCCAGGGGTGCGGCCTCGGGCAGGGCAGGATTTCCCCGCAGCGTCCCTGTGACAGGGGACAGAGCTGCTCCGGTGTCCCTGCGGCGCTGCCGGAGCTCAGCTTTGCTCTGCCCCGGGACTTTCCCCCGGCTGCTGCCGCCGCCGGGCTTTGCTCAGCCTCGCCTCGGGACCCCCCGAGCTGCTTGGCTGCAGAGCGGGGGTTCTTTATTACCCCCAAACCCCCTCGTCTGAAAGCGCCGCGTCATCCTGGCTGCTCGAACCCGAGCTTCTCCCACCTTCCAGCTGCGCCCTCCCGATCGCTGCCCACGGGAAGGGCGTTCTCCCCTCGGGCTGGCACCACAGCAGGGCTGGGGACGCGCAGCTGAGCACGGCTTCCTTTTCCCATCCCTTTTCCCTTCCCTCTTCCCACCCCCAGCACGGATTTAGACACCCCCAAGTGCGCTCTAAAATGCCACGAGGATCCCGGATCCAGCGGCTCCATCCCCGCAGCTGCTGCACGTTTCCACCAGCAAATAGATTTCCTTTTTTTTTTTTATAATTCCCACCAGCCAAAGGAGCTGCTGAAAGGAGGAGCTGGTGAAAGCTGGGAACATTTCACACCGGTGATCACAAAGCCAGGGCGGCAGAGCCAGCTGGGAATTGTTGATTCCACATCCCGAGGGCTCTGCAGCAGCGCGGGCTCGAGGAGCTGCACGCAGCATTTACAGCTCTGCTCCAGCGATCTCCCGGATCCTCCCTTCCCACCAGCATTCCTCGATGTCCATTCTGGCCATTCCCATGCAGAGCTGGTCCTTTCCAACCGGTTTCCCACCATCCCTGGATTTCTAACCCTTTCCAGCAGCCTTTGGCAGACACGGGGAGTCCCCGCTGCCCACCCACGCTCAGCCCCCACAAACTCCGGACTCGCAGTTGTCCAGCAACCCCACACGATTCATTTCCCACACCTTTTGCTGCTCGATGGGAGCAGCAGGAGCTTTGTCAGAGTCGTTATGAGAGGAATTCCGGTTTCCAGCTGGAAACTTCTGCGTTGATGCACCACGGGAAGAGCTGCTCGTGGCAGAGGTGGTTCACACCAAGGAATTGCTCGGGAATTGGCGGCTCAGTGCCGCTTTCCCAGCTGTTTCCCGCAGCCAGAGCTCAGAGGTGTTGTGCAACACATCCGAGGTGAAGGGAAGCGGTTTGCAGGAAGGAGGGGTTGGGATGGGATTTGTGATTGCAGAAGCTCTCCCAGGCCATCCTGGGGACGCTGCATCTGAAGTGGTGGGGAGGAACAGCCGGGAGCAAACCCAGACTGATGTGAGGGGGCGGGCAGAGGCACAGCACTCGCCCTGCAGGAGTCACGACAGCTTAAACCTGGCCACGGCTCGCCCTGGCTGTGCCCAGGGGCAGCCACCACCAGCACGGGGCACGGGGGTCCCCCAGAGCCAGGGACAGCAGGCCCGAACAGCCACACTGACCCCAAAATTCACCCCAAGAACTAAAATTGCAGGTGGGACCTCAACCCCCATCCAAGACCTTCTCTGTGGGCACACCCGGGAGGAAGGCAGACCCCTCGCTGCCAGCCTGGTGGGCACAGCCCCCTTAGCTGATTCCTCGCTCCGTGATGATCCCTCCCTGAAGGGCAGCTCAGGCTGGGGCACCTCTGTCCCAGCCCCAGTCCCCTCAGCCGCTGTGGGAATCCTTTCCTTCGCCCTCCACCAGCTGCTTTTGCCCGTCAGTGCAGCCCCACCCTCGTGCCAAGGCCGTGTCCCCACACCTCCGAGGGGCCAGAGCTGCACCCTCTGCAGCCGGGGACCCGTTTTCCCTGGAAAAGCTCAGCCAAGAATTCCAAAATCCGTGGCTCTGGGGCAGAGGAGATGCCGTGAAGCCCTCCGAGTGCTCCTGCCACCGGGCAGACTGGTGATGCGATAATCAGCAGCCAGGCGTCTGCCCAGCCCCAAACCTCTGCTTATCTGGCATTTTCCAGCCCCAGCAGCGCCCCTGGCAGCGTCCCAAGGAGCGAGGAGAGGAAAAGCAGCTGGGGCAGAGTGCTGAACCCTCCAGGGCTGAATCTATCTCGCTCTCTCCTCGAGCTGCTGGGATTTCCCCAAATCTCGGTGGATTTCGGATTCCCGAAGGCGCTTGGTGGGGCCCCTCTCTGCCACCGGTGACTTTTTGTTCTGCTGGATCAACGCAAGTTCCCTGCAGGAACCAGAAACTCTCAAATGGTGACGGCTCCCGGCCGGGGGACAGGCGGAGGGAGAATTTTAAGGTGCAGCCGTAAGGAAAAGCTCCGAAAACTGCTGGAGCAGCCAGGGAGGAGCCGAAGATCTCGGCATGGAGGCTGCGGGGTTGGCAGGGGCTGAGCGGTGCCAACCCCGCACGCGGCACCCCCGGGACCGGGCGATGCTTCAGCTTCCCCCGAGCCCCCCGAGGAGCCCCCAGAACCCCCCAAAACCCCCCCGGGCTCGGCGCTGCCCCGCGCCGGGGTTGGTGCCTCTAGAGGGAGCTGAGTCCTGCGCGGCTCCGCGCCCGCTTCTATCTATGGTCAGCGGGGTTGGGTTTCTACTTGATTTTTTTTTTTCCTCTTCTTCTTTTCCTCCTCCTCCGCGGCCCCGCGCTCTTCCTTTGCCCGCGCCGCGCTCCGGGCGGGAGGCAGGAAGGGAGCGGCCGGAGGGATGGAGCGGATCCCGGCAGGGATGCGGTAGCTCCCGGGATATCCCGACCCGCTGCTGCCCGCCGGGACGCGGTGAGTGGCGAGGGGACCCCCGATTCCCCCTCCCCAGATTCCCCCGGGATGGGTTATCCCTGTTCCGCGGGCCTGGCCGGAGCAGGGATGGGCAGGGATGCACCGGGAGCCGCGGGGCGCGGGAGGGGGGACACGGCCGGGGGTCGCAGCCCGCACTGCCCAGGACGGGGACAAAGCGCTCGGTGCTTCCTCCGGGGCTGCGGGAAACCCCCGGGCAAGGGGTGGAGGTCCCGCTCCGGGCGGGTCGCTGCCCCAAAGAGGGAATTTCCCGGCCCCAAAATGGGAATTTCCCCTGGGTTGGGGGTGTTTTCTCCAGCTGGGTGTTGCACCCCCGCGGGGGTGACAGCCGCCCCCGGCACCGGGAGGGGACATCGGTGAGCAGAGCTGTCCCCGCTGAGGAACAGGTGACACGCTGAGGAGGGGGTGACATCCGTCCCGCCACGCCCGGGCTGTGACCTGGACACGGGCACGGGTTTGGGGGCGACCTTGGCTGGATGGATGCTGGGGGTCGTTTGGCCACCCTGGGGCCGCGCTGGGTGGGCAAACCCCAAAGTGGGCAAACCCCAAACTGGGCAAACCCCAAACTGGACAAACTCCCCAGTTTGCTGCCCCGGGCAGGGGGAGGAGCGGCCCTGGCCCGGCAGGGATGGATCAGGCACAGGAATCCTGCGGGATCTCTGTCCCGGGGGGATCACTGCCCTGCACGGCCCCATGGAATTGCCAGAGCTGCGAAAGGCCCGTCCCAGGGGATGCTCCCTGGATTTCCTGGCATTCACAGCACGTCAGGGGGTGATTTCAGAGCCCCGTGGCCGGGTTTGGATATAGGCATTGCAGCTGCTCCTGTGGATCCTCATGGATCCGCCTCCCTCTCCCACCATCTCCCCTGAGCCCAGGGCTCGGGCACTTTCCTTTGGAGAAAAGCTGGGAGAAGTGATGAGTGTGCCTTAGAGACACCCAGGAATTCTGTCCGGGAGCTTTAGGAAGAGGAGACGAGGGGGAAATGGGGACGAGTTGAGGTTTTTGTTTTATTGGGGAGGGCTGGGGGGTCCCAGGAAGGTTCATTCTTGGCATGGCAGGTGCCCCTTAATAAAGATAAGAGCCCTGTTCCACCTTGGAGGTGCAGCCAAATCCCATCCCAAGTTCTGGCTGCTGCTTTTAACCCTTTAACCCTCCTTACAAGACCCTCGGAGGGTGGATCAGACCCCGCAGCTTCTCTGAACCCCTCCCTTGAGCCCTGAAAAAATCCTGGAGAGTTTTCATTTCCTGCCGCCTCTGGGTGTTTGGGTGTCAGCTCCTCCCTCGCACCCTTCCCTGCTCTCCAACGTGGTGTTCCCGTAACAAAGGCGGAATGGGGAAGCTGGGAAGGAGGAGCGTGGGCAGCAGCTCTGGCACCTGGGGAGGATGGTCTGAGGCACTTTGTCCTCAGCAGAGGTGGACGGTGAACTCTTCTGGGCATTCACGTGGGTGTGAGGGGCCGGCAGTGGTTGGGGACAGCGGTGACAGCATCCTGTTGTCACAAGGGAGGACAGCGCTGCCAGGGCCAGGAGGAAACCGAAAACAAAAGTTCCTGCAGTGCCTCAAAGCGAAATGCGAGTTGAAAATCACGAGTCACCTGCCTCGGCTGGGTTCCTGTGCTCCACAGGCTGCCCTCGCTCCAGGAAGTGCTCGCTCCTGACAGCCTCACTCATTCCAGGCAGGAAAAGTCCCTGTCGCCCGTGGGGAGCCCTGGGTCGCGGTGGGACAGAGCCTTGGAGCCCCACAGACCCAGCGGGGAGAGCCCCAGAGGCTCCCGAGCTCTTCGCTGGGCGCACCCACACCCTCCCCAGCGTCCTGTGCCACCCGGGCCGTGGCACTGCGGGGTACGGGGGAAATTCCCGCTGTTCCCACAGCTCCAAGGAGCTGCTCCCAGCCCGGGAACAGCGCGGAGTCCTCCCAGGGCAGGCGGGCTCGGCCATGGCCTGGGACGGCAGAGGGGGAAGCACAGGAGGCTCCTCCGTGGAGGAGGGGATGGACACAGCTCCAGGGGATGGACACAGCCCCAGGGGATGGACACTGCCCCAGGGGATGGACACTGCCCAGGGGATGGACACAGCTCCAGGGGATGGACACTGCCCGGGGGATGGACACAGCTCCAGGGGATGGACAAAGCCCTAGGGGATGGACACAGCTCCAG
>VZRO01006641.1:8159-34115 GCA_013397915.1 Daphoenositta chrysoptera
TATATTATTATATTATTAATATAATATAATATAATATTATTATATATTATTTATTATATTATATTTTATTTTAAAATTTTTTTTTAAAAAAAAAAGCTTTTATTTTTATAAAGCTCTTGAAAGAGAAACTCCAAAAGGAGATCCAAGCTCAAACACACATTGCCAATTTAGGGATAAATAAATAAAACCAGGCAGGTTTCACCGATTCCTGAGGCTGTAACTTCTCTGCCAGCTCTGGTGCTACAGATACCAGCCAAAGAATTGATGGGAATAAAGATTTCCTTCTCCTAATACTTGAACAACTCTTTATTTCCAAAAAAACCCCCCAATATTCATTAACTGAGTAATTTCTAAGCAGCTTCTTGTCATACTCGAGGCTGAAGTAGTTACTGAAGAAAGATCAAGGGTTAAGCTGCAAGACTTTAAAAGAAATAATAATAATAATAATAAAAAAAAAGAGCTTCATCCAATTTTTTTCCCAAATTAAATCAAGAACATTCCTAATTAGTTTTTCCACCGGAGACATCTAGTGGGAAATGAAAGAACTGAAAGAGCCATAAGCTGCCTTCGCCCTTTCATTAATATTTGCTCCCAAATGCAGGTCAAATAAATCTAACTCACAGTTTGAGATGAGCAGCTTCAAAACTGATGTATTACTTTCTGCTCGGGTTTATGCCACCCATTTTGGATAATTACTCCCAGTGCTTTTTCCCTGTTGGATTCAGAGCTTCTTCATAAGAATGAAAGGAAAAGTTGGGGTCCTTGAGAGCTCTCCTGCTTTTAATAACTTTTTATTTCCCCTCCACGCCCAAAGATCCCTTCCAGCTTGGCAGCGCGAGGAGCTCGTTTGGGCGGGTTTGGCTCCATCCAGGCACACACAAAAGCAAAACCGTGTCCTCCAAAGCTCAAATTCCCATTTTAAATCCATTCAAAGCCCGAAGTCTGGTGGTGATGGTGCCTCGGGTTGGAATTTTTGTGTTCCAAGCCCTGCAGTGCCCGGTGTGTCCCTGGGCACTCCCTGGCGCTGGGAGCTGCTGCTCTCCCGTGCTGCTCACACAGAACAAACCTCGCTGCCTTTGCTCTCCAAGGACCCCTCGATCGGCCCAGAATGGGTCAACCCAAAGCCTCCGAAGAGGAGGGGCAAACTCGGGGTAACGACAGCACGGACTGAGGTTATAATTGGAGAATCAACCCTGATATCAAACGGACCAAACTCATCAAAGGGTGAAGGCGCCGTGACCCAGGGCCCGTCTGGGGTGGAGCCTTTGGGCTGCCCGGGGTGGAATTTGAAGGCCCTTCCAAAAACACCTCCTTTTATTCCCTAATTCCTGCCCAGCCTCTGTTTCCAGGTGGTCACTCGAGGCATCAGCCCCAGAGTGAGGCCTCAGGTTTAACTTTGACATTTTTCAGATCCAGTGTGTAACTCTGAGTCTCCTGTCCCTGGGAGCTGCTGCTCTCACGCCAAGACAGACACAACAAAACCTCTCTGGGTTTGCTCTCCAAGGACACCCAGACTGTGCAGGCCCAAAGCCTCTGAAGGGGGCGAGCTGAGGGGAAATGGCATCGTTAGCTAAAGTTTTAATTGGTGAATTGGTGCTGAAATGCAAATGGACCAAACCTATAAAGGTGTGGGGAACTCGTGGCTCGGGGTCCATCTTGGGGTCCATTTTTGGATGGAGCCTTTGGCTCCCAGGGTTCACCTGTGAAGGCCCTTCCAAAAACACCTCCTTTTATTCTCTAATTCCTGCCCAGCCTCTGTTTTTAGGGGGCCACTCGAGGCATCAGCTCATGCCCTGGATGACGAAATTCCCCAATTCCCCCTGGCCTGACTGCAGGAGGCTGAAAGGAGAGCTCAGACTGGAATTTGGGGGGATCTGAAGGTGGGGTTGTTCTGGAAGGAGGCTGCTCTGGAGAGACTGGGAACCCAGGGGTTAAACTGGGACTGCAACTGGGCAGAATCTCAGGGGTCAAGGCTTTGGAGAGAATCCAGGATCCTCCACAATGTCCAGGAAGGAAATCAGCCTAAATGCACCCCAAATCAGCCTAAATGGACCCCAAAGCAGGGTTGGGGTAACTCTGGCACCAGAGCTGGGTCTTTATTTCTTTATTTCAGGCTTTATTCAGCCAGGGAATCGCTCCAAGGAAGAGATTTCATGGAGAGCCAAAACCATCAGACAGCTCTGAGCACCCCCTGAGCAGAACCATTGCAGGGCAGGAGACAAATCCCCTCACTAACACCTAAAATTATGGTTTTATTTACACACAAAGTTCCACCATGGCCCCTCCATCATTTCCCTTCCTGAATTTCAGTGTAGCTGGGATTGTGGCCACATCTGCTGTGAAAGTGGGGGTTAAAAATGTGAATTTTTGAGTCTGTTTCGGGTTCATCAGAGTCATTTAATCACTGCTATTGATTTCTCTGTCTCTGTGTTACATCTCCAAATATTCCTTGCTCCGTGACTGGTAAATCCACCCAAAAAAGTCAGGCCAGCACATCCCACTGTCCTTTCTCTCAACATTTAACCTTTCAGAAGGTTCTGTCTGCAGAGATTTGCCAGCTGAGGGGTGGATTTGGGCTGCACATCCCCAAGGGAGGGCAGGCCCTGGGCACTCCTGGAAGTTTAAATTTTATCCTTGTTTATTCCTGCGCTTCCCTTCAGCACATTCCATGATTCTGAAGGGAAAACCTGTCCTCTCCCAGAATGAGGAGCTCCGGGACATCTGAAACACTTCTAGAGACAAAATAAAAAATTGCTTTTGCTTACTTCTCTGGAGAGACGAACTGAAGTCTTGCCAGATAAGGGGGAAACCTAAAGAGGAAGAAGAGGCTCCGTGGAGGGGAGCACTGGAATGTTTTGGGCAGGCAGACTTGTTCCACCTGCTGAAGAGAGGAAATTCAATTAAATCCTCTTTGCTTTGTTTCATTCCCCCTCAGGTCTTGGATTCCCTATCCTCACCTGCCCAGAGCAAAACGCGCCCGTTTTTCAAGGCTGGATGTGGAGAAAAGGTTGAAAATGAAAACCCCGGTCGGGTGGGGATGGAGGAAGGGGGGAATTTGGGGAAAGCAGAATTATTGGGGCCCAGCTGAAGCAGAGGCTGGGCTGGGCAGGTGAGGGTGATGTGGCACCAGGGTTTAGTCTTTTTTTTAGCCCTTTGCCACTGGGACAGCTGCCCTGGGGGACGGCAGGAAATTGCAGTTTTGCTTTTTATAAACTGTGAGAGGGAGAGAACATGAAAACTCTGGGTTTGCCTCTGCCCAGCCCCATCTGGGGTGGTTAAATATCCTGTAATCCCAATAATTTCTGTTCCTCACCTCTCACAAGCCCAGAGCACGTTTCAGTGTCACTGCACAGCGACACCAAGTTGGATAAAGGACATTTTGGGGCACAGCTCCTGTACAGCCCAAAAGTGCTTCTCTTTAATTCAAGTTTTTTGGCAGAAGGTGGTTTATCTGCAGTGACTTTGTCACAGAGCCCTGACACGTCCTCTACAGGTGTATTTTGTGGAATTATTCACACTTTGGACCTTCCTGTGTATCAAATTAACAGATAAGAACAAAGCAAACAGCCTCAGGTGAAGTCAGACTAACACAGCAAGGATTGATCCCAAATTAATCCAGTTTATAAAGAGCCTAATGCAAAAATGTCTCAGGAGAAGAAAATCTACCTGATGTGGAAATAAAAAGGAAAAAAGGGGCTGCTTCCACTGTAACGGGGGGGTTCCTCCTCCAGCTAAAGACTGATAACAAAAATCCCTTCATGCCACAAACAAACATTAAACTTAGGCCGGTTTTATGGCAAAATGTATAAAAAGAGATTTTCTGCCTTGTAAAGCACAAGTTCAAGTTACAAGCAAGACCCTTTTATTGAGTATTTATTCCTTTATTTCTGTTCATTGCCATGTCCCAGCTGGGGCACCTGTGAGAGTTTCCAGGGAAGCACAAACTCACCCCCGTGGGTTGTTCCAGCAGATTATGGTTTGTAATATTTCCCCCAGCAGAGCTCTGTTAATGGGAGATGCTGGTGCTGCACTCACCAGCTGGGAAAAAATTCAGTTTCTACCAGATAGTGTGAGGTTCAGCTTTTCAGGGCAGGGAAATCCCCACTGGGATGGGAAAAGCTACAGCTGATGAGCACATCCATAAAAATAATAAAAGAGGCGCTGGTGATTGTACTGAGATAATGACAGGAAATAAAAAGATTTCGTGCACGGAACACTCCGGAATATTTAATCAAAATGCTGCTCCAAAGGGGCCTCCAGAGTGAGAAAGAACCGTGGCAGGTTGGAGCTGCAGGGATGGGATCCCTGTTTTGGGATCGTGGAATGCCCTGAGCTGGAAGGGAGCCACAAGGAGCACCCAGTCCAACCCCAATCCCTGCACAGACACCCCAAAATCCCACCCTGGGCATCCCTGGGAGCGCTGTCCCAATGCCCGTGGAGCTCTGGCAGATTTGGGAATGTCACCGTTCCCTGGGGAGCCTGGGCAGTGCCCAGCACCCTCTGGGGGAGGAACCTTTCCCAAAATCCCACCTAAATCCCCCTGACAGAGCTCCAACCCTTCTCTGGGGAGCCTGGGCAGTGCCCAGCACCCTCTGGGGGAGGAACCTTTCCCAAAATCCCACCTAAATCCCCCTGGCACGGCTCCAGCCCTTCCCTGGGTCCTGTCATGCCTGGAATCAGCTCCATGAGCTGTGTAAGGCTCTGATCCTTCCAAGGTGGGATTTTTTCCTTGCCTAAGGTGGCTCATGAAGGCTCAGACCCACGGAGGAGCTGGAAAAGGGGTGCTGCAGGTTCAGGGGACACTGAGCAGCTGGAAAAGGGGTGCTGCAGGTTCAGGGGACACTGAGCACCTGGAAAAGGGGTGCTGCAGGTTCAGGGAATTCCGAGCAGCTGGAAAAGGGGTGCTGCAGGTTCAGGGGACACTGAGCAGCTGGAAAAGTGTAAATTCAGTGTTTGTAAGTGGAGAGAGGTGGGAGAAAGGGCTGAGGGAAAGGAGGTACAGAAAGGTGTCTCATGGCACACAAAGGACAAGGAGAACTCCTGGTCAGCTCCAGGGCTGAAAATCCAGCCCTGAGGGAGCCCAGGAATGCCCCAGGAGCCGAGCCCCTCACCTGCCCTCTGTCCCTTCATTCTGGGTAAATCCCCCTAAGAGAAACCCAAAGGTTCCTCCAGTTTGTCCCTGTTAGAAAGGTGTAAATTCCTCTAGATTGGATATTGAGGAGAAATTCTTCGCTGGGAGGGTGGGGAGGGGCTGGGATGGAATTCCCAGAGGAGCTGGGGCTGCTCCTGGATCCTTGGCAGTGCCCAAGGCGGGGTTGGAACACCCTGGGACAGCGGGAGGTGTCCCTGGGGGTGGCACTGGGTGAGTTCTAAGATCCCTCCCAACCAACCCATTCCACAGGACAAACTGGCAGCACCCAGTTCCAAATTTCAGCCATTTAGCAGAAAAAAAAACCCCAACCAAAACCACTTCCATGCCAGGAGTCCAGAACGTGCTGGGGCTGAGCCTGCTGGACGCTCCTTCAGAGGGGTTAGATCAGAGCCCAGCCAGGAACCATCCCCTCCCTTCACTTAAAAACCAGTTTTTTTGCTAATAAAGTGTCCCAGGCATTGGGTTTCAGCCCCGTGTTTGCAGGGATACACGGGTTATTTCCAAGCCCAGCTATTACCAGTGCACACGGTGACATTAATATGAGTAAATGCAGGAAAAAGGATGAAATAAAACATATCCTATTGAAGGAAATGAGAGCTCCTTAAGAAAGAAAAACACACATAGGAAAGACGTGGGCATATCAGGATACAAATGGGACGCTGGGGAGCTGCAGATTCCACAGGCATGATGTTATTGGAGTGGTTGATACCAGAGCAAGCACCTGCAGATATGAATTACATCCTTGTTCAGACCACGAACATCGCAGCCCTGACATCTCAGGAAGTGCTTATGTTATATTTCAAATCCCCCTGCCAACTGCAGAAATATCAAATAAATCAATCACGGGGCTAAAAGACATTATCTTAAGGACTTGCAAAAGCTGAACAAGCCACCTCTTTTCTAAAAGTAGCCCCAGCTTTTAAATCGTTGGGGTTTTTGCTGTTGTTGCACCTGAAAGCAGGGACGGGAGTGCTGTGAGTTCTCTGCTGTCCCCAGAGGCAGAAATGGCACAGAAACAGTTAAAATGTGAGAATAAAGAAGCAGAATAGTTAAAATGGGAGAATGAAAGAGGTTTTGCACAAGTTAAAGATAATTTCTGCTGCCTTCAAGAGGGGACACCTCATTTTACACACGTGGAGGGTGCTGATGTACAAAAGGGTTGTGGAAATTCAGGAGGGCTGTGGAATGGTGTGAGCGAAAAAAGGGAGGACCAGGAGTCCTTGTGATGCCCATCAGACCATGCAGACTTTGCTTTCAGTGTATTTCGAGAGGAAAAAATTAAATTTTGTATTTATTTCAATGTATTCCTGGCTGAGACAGACAACTCAATCCAGGAATCAAAAGTTTTTGTGATAGAAAGATGTTTTCTCACATGGATCAGGTAAGAAAAGTATTAAAACCAGACCAGAAACCTAGTTCATCTCAAAGAAATGTAACTGAAAATGTCTAGTCTGTGTTGAAAAATTCAGATTTTCATGCTATTTTTTTTTTTAAGTTTTTCAAGTGACAAGTATCAAAATATAAACTCCAAGTTTGAATTTTTAATAATTCTGAAAGCCTTAATAAACAAAGATTTCACCAGTGTTACAGAATTCGGGATTTTCAGAACACTTTCCAATTTAAGAGTTCCCCCATAAGCTCTTATTAGATTAATTTGTTATTTTTCCTTGCTTGCTACGGGAGTCTTAATTACAATTGCTCCAAATACAGCTCCCATCCATCTTAATCAACAGGGACTATTTGGCCGTGCTGTTAAATCATCTGGTGTAATCACTTTGAAAAAGTTTGTTCTGCACCGAAAAAATGGCTGAGAGAGGAAGCCAAAGGAAATCTGTCTGTGCACATTCATCTTCCCCATCCCACCATCCACAGGGCTCAGAGTTCTACAAAATCGTGTTTTGAGGCACAGATTCTGGGAAATGTTCAAAAAAAGGCTTTGCTGCAATCAGAATGAGTTGGTGGATTAAAATCCAAGTGGCAGGAGAATCCAAATTTCACAGGGTGAATTTTTTTGGGTGGGAAGGGGCATTAAAGCCCTTCCAGTGCCACCCCTGCTGTGGCAGGGACACCTCCCGCTGTCCCAGGGGCTGCAAGCCCTGAACATTTCCATTAAATTAAATTATCCACTCCCCCCTTCGTTATGGGATGACCTCACAACCTGGATGCTGCGGTAACGAGCACAGGGTAATTAGTGAGTGTTTAATGTCATTGCAGAACTGAGATGGGGTTTGGCCAAAGCCTTCCCAGCCCTGTGCCAATTCCCAGTCACCAATTCCAGTGCCAGGCCCTCAGCAGCACCCCCAGCTTCATGGGCCCTCTTGGCAGGAGCAGGTAAAAATTTGTCTGTGATTTTTTTTTCTTAAAAAAACCACCAAAACCCCACTTTTGAGAAATATTAGATAACAAATAAAAATGGAGGAAGCATCTGCAGGGCTTGACCTTCTCTTCAACCTCTTATGATCTTCAAGTACCAGAACCTTTGAGTGAGAAAATCAAATTTAATTAAGTTTTGCCTGGTTTTGTTTTTCCTAAGCTGTGATTGAAGGTGCAAAACAAAAGGTTTGGATGTGAAAAATTCTCTCTGTGCCCATCAAACCAATGTGGGTCAGGTTCCTCCAATTCCTCCCCACAGCCCAATTTCAGCCACTCCTGAACCACTCACTGCCCTGCCCTGGGGTCTTTTTGCCAAGGGAGTTTTTCCTTCCAGGTTTTATTCCAGTTGATATTTTCCTTGGATGTCCTCTGAGGAAACTGTGTGAGCTGAAGATGAACAATTCCAAGCTTTCTGAGCCCAGCTTGCTCTCAGGTTCTTGAAACCTCCAAACCAAAGTGTGAGCTGCAGCCTGTCAGAGAAAAAAAGTCATAATCATAAAAAACCTGTTGATCTGCACTGCTACACCTAAGGAGTACATTTTTCCTGATTCTGAGAGTTTAATTTGATACAGGAAACCTTATCAGGAGCCTCCATGGTGGATGGGGAAATGTTCCCCACACAGGAGGAAACACAATCCTGCTCCAGCTCTAAATGGTTCACGTTGTCCCCTTAATCCACCCAAATCCCTCCATCCTCTGCTCTTCTCAGAGGTTCCTCTCCTTTTAATCCTCAAAAAGCCTCCTAAACCCAGAGTTTCCGAGGAAGTTTCCCTAATTAAGATTTCATTAGCAGCTTGCACACAGACCCAGAGCACCTTCGGCAGCGTCACTGTCGGAGGAACGGGACAACCCCTCACCCCAGCTCGGATCAAGGGGTACGAGGAGAGAGGGGGAAATGTAATGACAAAACCAAAGAAAGTTCAAATTTCCTCAAAAAAAGTCCAGCCCCCCTTTCCCCGTGCTCAGCTGCAGCAAGGTGAAAGGCTAAATGTGGACAGAATGGGAATATGTGAGTGGTTTCTAAGCTTCCTGGGGGGAATACTTAACAGCAGAAATATGTTTCCCCTGGAGACCTTCCCCACCATTTGGTCCAATTTCTTACTCCAAGAACTGAACCAGCTCATGATGTAATGCTCCAGGGAAAACATTCCTCTCGAAAAAGAGTCTCTTCCTAGGGAGAAGTTTGAAGAAAACATCTTAATATTGTTTAAACAGCTTTTGGCACAGGCACACCAGTTGTGCTGCGCTCGAGGCTGAAAGCAAGGCTGGATAAAGAGATGGAAATGGAAAGTTTTAGGATTTAGTTTAAGGCTTCTCCTCGACTACCAGCCCGAGTTCCCAGTCCTTCATGGAATGAGGAAAAAAAAAGACATTTTCAGAAGCAGAGATTTGCTCTGCTAATCGAAGAGAACAATTTAAGGCTCAGGCTGTCCTGGGTGTCAGGAGGAAACCACAGGTTTAATTCTGCCTCAAGCCTGACCATTCCCTTGACTCCTGAGCAAAGGAGCAGTTCCAAGGCACCCAACACCACGGGGATGAAGCTTTTTGCAGCTCTGGGAGGGGGCACCGTGCCAAGGAGCAGGGGAAGCTCCTGCCAGCCAAGTTTTCCTTGCTCAGCTCACATGGACACACCTTCCCGTGCTCCCAACTGTTCCCGTTCTGGACCATCCCTCTGAACAAACCGGGCACGTTTGGGGCTGGAAGAGCTGGGCATTGGTGTGAAAGCAGAGCAGGAAGCTCTGGGCACACAGAAATTCAAGAGAGGCAGAGCAGGAGGCAGCACACCCCAAACCCCAGGCAGGGGGTGCAGGAGAAGCCGGGACAGCAGGAGCTCTGTGAGGAGCAAGCTGGGAAAAACCAGCGTAAAATGAACATTTAGGGATTCTGTTCCAGAGCTGGGATTGTGTCATGCTCAGCACTGATATCAGCTCCATGCACACATTACCTACTCCTGAATAAACCTTGCAGAGTTTTCCTTGCAAAACACAGCCTGGGCACTTTAGGGGTTTTTGTTTTTTTTCTTGAGGAAAGAGTAAAATGAGCTTTTTATTCCTCATTAAAATTTGTACCCACACAATTCCTTTTTCCTCAATGGCACACCCGAGGCCACTCAACAGCTCCAAATCCCGGTTCAAATGTGAATTCCCTTAGAACCTGAATGGATTTGCATTAGTGGAAATTATTTACTGCCAGAACCCAGCGTTTCTGACCTGCTGAACGTGGGGCTGAGGGCGTTTGTTTGTCCAAACTTTTGGGTGCCACGGGCAGGTTATTTATGGCAGGGTGAGGTTTCTATCTCCAGTGTGATTTAAGGGATGGGGATCTTGGATCCCTCTTTTCCCTGATGTTCCAAGACAAAGAGCAAGGAAAGGGAGCAACAGCTCAATTCCAGAACAGCACGAGCCCAAACCCAGAGCACAGAGGGGACAAAAACCCCAAGGGTCCAATTCCTACCTTGTTTAGGTCACTGCACCATCAGGGCTTTTGAGGAATGGGCACCCTTTGTGCTGCAGCTTCTCTCAGACTTTGAGCCACTTGGTCATCTTTAAAGATTTCATCAGCAGGATTTAAAAAATAAGGCTCAATTAACTAAAATATTAAGCTTTGCACGGTATCTGTTCAAAGGGGGGGTTGCTTGTAGAGAGGGAATAAAAGCTTTTTTTGTGGAGGGGTGGTGGGCTGGTTTGATAATTCAATTTTAGGTCCTTCATTGTTTGAATCCTCAGAGACCTCGGGGCGCAGTGACTGAATTAAAGGGTGTTTTGTTATTATTATCAATAAATAGGATGGTGCAGACCATAAAACACGCTGCACAACGTGGAATGTCTCAGCTGCAGGGTGCCAGGGCTTCCCTGCACTGCCTGGCAATGCTGAACCCAGCAGTGAAGCTCCATGAAGGATTTAAACCCAACTCAGGGGCGTTGGAGGCTGGTCCTTCACAGGCTTCTGTTGAGAGCTTTTACTGCTCCTTTGCTGGGGCTTGTGGCTGCAGATTTTTCAGGTTCTTGGTAGACCCTAAACTCTTAAAGCCTTGAATCACAACTATTTATCACCCATCAGGGAGCTACATAAAATGTATTTTCCTTCAGAGTGACTATTCTCATAAAAAAACTAATTTAAAAAGAAAAAAGACAATTAAGAATGGTTTTTAAAAACCTACACTACAGCCCAACTTAACAGGGATCCTTAAACCTGAAAAGTCTGACCCCCCAAAAAATTAATGCCACCTGCAAGCTGTAAATATATGTATTATTTAATTTTTTTTTTCCTCAAGTATTTTCTTTGGCTGCTACATTCAGCTGAACAAGGCCTAAAAATTGTCAAACTAAATTCTTGTTTAAGAGTGGAGCTCTAACTACTGCCAGTTTGAGTGAAGCACACAGCCAGGTTTAGGGAATAGGTTTTATTTATCTTGGCTGCGGCGCGGGGTGGAACATTTTCCATCCCATCCGAAGGCAGTCAGAAAGGGCTTGAAATATTGCACAATAAAAGCCATTCATTATATCTGTCTCCTCTGCCTTCCAAAAACAGAGCTGCCTGACCAGCCCCAGAGCCGGGCAGGGGGCAGGAAGATGGGAGTCAAGGGGTCACTGGAAATAACCCAAGACTAACACCAGGATTTTCGGGTCTGGCTTAGGGAATCTGTTCCATGCCCTCCCTCCCAGAGCACACAGGTTTTCCTGCTGCCCCCTCCCAGCCCGGCTAAAGTAGTTAATTGCTCTGTTATGCACAATTTACAGGAGTTAATTACAAAACTAATACATTAGGCTGCTTGTCTCCCGGCCACGGGCCCAGCTCCAGCTCCTCTGCTGGGACACGGGGAAATTGGACCTTGCTGCGACTTTAAACATTTTGGTTTTACCTCCTCGTTTTAAAACTGTGCTGAAGGAATACCCCATTATTTTATATTTGTATTTATATAAATATTTAATACATTTATATTTAATAAACATTTATTTTTATCTATTATTCACCTACCTGTTGGCAGCTTGAAAATGCAATTTCTGTCCCTGCCCACTCCTGCTCCTGTGTGTTGAAGCCATCCTTGCACTTCTCCAGGGGGATTTCCCCCCTTTCTCCATCTCCTTGTCCACAGCTGGGAGAATGCTTTGCTCTTTGCTTCCTTGTCCATCACTAAAGTCTCTCCAGGTCTAAGAGAGCGAGGATTCACAGTGAGGAGGAGGAAGAGTGGAGCACAAAGTTTTTAAATATTTTTAAACAGCAACTGGCCCGGATGAACCCTCAACAGTGACATTTACAGGCAGCACTCAGGAGTTTCAGCATCTTCTGCTGCTCCATCAGTCAGAAGAGAGTGGAGAAAAATCAGCTGAAGACCAGATTTATTTATAATTGGTTATTTTAAAGGGAAATAAATAAAAATGGCATGTACAGTTCTTGCTATTTTTTCCTCTGCTTACCATGTCAAGATGAGAAAACTTTTACTCCTCTTAACTCATATGGGAGAAACTTGGTCATCTTATCCCATTCTATAACTTATGTGGATCTTAATTAAGGCATAAAATAATTCCTGGGAAAAAATAACTTTCCTTGAAAACCTGCAGGAGAATTCAGGGGTGAGTACTGTTCTTTGTACCTTGAGCAAAGTGAAAAAGAGACTTTTCCAGCTGTGAAAGAGCTGCCAGATATCCAGCTCTGAAAATCTATCACTGCTGCACTTCACAAAAGTGATGTGTAATTACTCTCACTTATTAACAACATCATAATTACAGAGCAGCAAACAATCAGCCTTTCCTTGTCCTCCCTGCCAGTCAGAGCAGTAATTACGTGGAATTGCTAAATGCAATTATTCACCAATGCACACCCCGGGCTGCCTGGTACCTGCTGAAGTCACTTAAAGTCCACACAAATTAAAGTAGGGAAGTACTTTCAAACACAAATTCATCTTTATAAAAGCCCTCCGAAGGAAGAAGAGCCTCCCTTTGGAAGAGTAAGGAAAGAAAAGTGGTAATGCCATGGATTTATTTAGATGCTGCTACAAAACACAGGCTGAGCTGGAGCTCAGCACACAAAAATGGGATAAAACCACTGAAATCTCCTTCAGGCAGAGCTGGAAACCAGAACCACAAACTGACAAAGTCCTGACACCTCTCTACTCCCACACACCTTGATTTTATTTCCTGCACCACCACTGAGACAAGACACAACTCCAGAGAAGCTGCTGGTCACTCTGAGGGAAGGGTTAATTTTGGAAAAGCAGATGTGAACAGGGCCCAGCACTGCTGTTCCCACTCCCTGGTGACCCACAGGGGAAGCTTCCAGGTTCAGGAGTTTGTTGAGGTTTATTGAGGCAGAGCAGGACTCGGGTGAGATGTGGGTGTTTAAGCCCCCCAGACGCTGCCTGGGCCTCGCAGGAGGAGCTCTCCCAAATTCCCAGTTCCCCCAGCTGAGCCATTCCCTGCTCCCCCAGGGCTCCCATCCCAGGCTCCTGCAGTCTCCACCATCAGAACAGCCTCCAGAGGCCAGCCCTGCCCCAGGAAGGAGCATCTGGCATTCCTGACAGGGATTTGTTCCATCTGCTCCCAAAGGCCTCCAGGGATGGAGATCCCACACCTCCCCAGGCCCTGAATCCCCTGCTCAGCCACCACTGCTGAGAACTTCTCCTTGATGCTTAACAGAGGTGTTTTCCTCGGATTTAAACACATTTCTTGTCCTTCTCAGTGCAGAGATGGAGAACAGATTGTTGCCCCCAGCTCTGCACCTTCTGCATGGCTGAAGCCTTGCTCAAGTCCTCACCAGATAAAGGAGAAAAGTTATTTCGAGGACAAATTCTACCCAGAGAAGGACAAAAGGAACTAAAAAGCACCACGAAGAAGTAGAAATATCTCTTGGGAAGAGCTGCAACCTCTTCATTTCTTGTAGGTTTCCTCACTCTACAACTTCCATCAAGCATCCACAAATAATCCCAACAACCCTTTCCCACCCAGCTGTGCCAGGAGGAAACCCCAAGCTTTGTTTTCCTCTCCTTTCCCTTGTTTTTCTCTTCCTGCCTTCACTCCCAGCTCCAGTGCACCCAGAGCCCCTCGGGGAACCTCCCAGTGCTGCTGTGGCCGAACTCAGCAGCTGGGATTAACCCCTCGTGTACCAAAGACAGGGATTTAGTGCCTCTTGCTCCAGGTCAGCTCTGGGATCTCGCTATTCCAGTCTGACATTCAGGATGGGACAGCCCCAGAGTCACCAGGGCTGGATTTGGTACCTAAAAGCTGCACAGAGACCCTGAGAGCTCAAGTACAACTTGACTCTGTTAAAACACAAAGTGATTTCCATATAAAACTCACACCTGATTCCAGTCCATCATCGTTTCACTTTTCCAGTTTAATTCCAGTGCATGGTTCCTGCTTTGTTTTGAACAGTAGAAATAGCAGCTATTTTTCTTCATTTACTCATTTTTAAAGCTTTAACGTGGAACCTTAGCCAGCCTCTCAGAGATTTTATCCATGATTTTACTTTCCAGTTCCCTTCTGAGCAGAAAGCTCAGCCCAGCCTGCCCTCTCCTGGCAGCCAAGCACAGCATCCAACCCACGAGCTCTCCCAGTCTGCTTCCAAACCTAACCCCGAAAGCAAATCCCCAAATCAAACATTAAGGCAACTGTTTTTGGAGGGATTTAAGACACGGAGATGTGGCACTTGGGGACGTGGTTTATGGGCCACGGGGCAGTGCTGGGCTCTGATCTTAAAGCTCTTTTCCAACCTCAATGATTCTGTAACTCAAACAGCACTTTAAATAGTGGAGTTTCTTTCAAGTTGCTTTAGGAATTCTTGTCTTGGGAGAAAGAGGCATAAAAATCCAACTGCTCTGGTTGCTTTCAAGCTCTATAAAAGCAGCCAAGTACATAAAGGATTTTATCCCACATCACTCATGGTAAAACCCAGGTCACAGAGGGGACTGTGCTGGACAAAAAGCCATTTCCAGGCTGGCACTGGGAGCACTGGAACAGCCCGGGATGAAAAATGAAAGCAGCAGCAAATCTTGGAGCAGAGCACCTCCAGTCCTCACCCTTTATTCCCGTGTTCCAAGCAGAAAATGCAAACAGGGAGATGACAGGGCTGGAGGCAGGACACACACAGGGCTGGGAAGGGCTGGAAATGAAGCACAGCTTTCCTGGTGAGGAATGGTTCTCTCCCCTCAGCCAATTCCATTTTCCAGATGAATTTTATAAACAATAAATATTTAAAAGCTTTTTTTTTTTGTTTAATGACCACCTTTTCCATCAGAAAACTCATGAGCTCTGTCACAAAATCCTGCTCTAAGGAACTCCACCTCTGCAAGCCTTTCCAGAAGATGGAAAGAGGTTCCCCACTTCCTTCTCTTCCCTTTCAAGAAGTGATTCCTTTATTATTTGCAGACAATCTCTTTTTAGTGTATTTTTGCAATCTAGAAGAAAATATATGCAGATTTCAACAGCAAGTCATAGGGAATGGTCAAGCACATGGGAAACAAACCCTTGGAGCAATTGTAGCTGGAAGGACACACCTTAAACCAGGGTTTAACTGCTAAAGACAAACCCACATTGATCAGGGAGAAGTTTTTATTCTCTTCTTTACCTGCCAAAACTGCACCAGAGCAGTGCTCTGAGCCAGTCTGCCACACAGGTCAGATCTTCCAGCATTTTAGGCATCAAGACAAGGAAAATGAGTTCTAAGTTACCCAGAAAATGAATAAGAAAATAAGTGAGGAAATATAAGTGGGAAAGAGAAGAAAACTGTACTTGAGAGAGAACACAAGGCTCTAAGAGCCGCCTTCACTTCAGAAAATCAGAGATGCCCGAGACCTCTTTCAATTGTAGCTCAAGAGTTTCTGCGTCTTCCGAGTGTTTTTGGCTAATCCTGTCCTTCCCACACACAGAATTTGTGGTTCTCCTTCTCTGGGTGACAGCCCAGGGCTTTTCTGGAGCTGTGGCTTCACAGAGGCTTCTCCTCCTCCCCCTCCTGCCACCAGGAGCAGCAGCAGGAGCAGCAGAGCCCTGGTTCTCCTTCCCTGGGGCGGGCAGGACGAGCAGGCTTTGCTCCCAGGGGTGGATGTTCTCAGATCCTGCCAGGACGGATGTGCTGGTGCTTCTCCTGGATTTGGGAGGAGGGGCTGGGAGGGGAGGCTGCCTGGGGAGGTGAATCCAGGCCAGCCCTGCACTTTCTGCATCCCTGCTCAGCCTCATGCTGCGCCTCACCCGGCCCCCAGCGCTGCTGCTGCTGCTCTGGGGAGCTGACAGAGCTTCCTCCACGCTGTAGGAGCAAACCCTGGCATCAGCACCACTCATCTCCAAGTTTTCAACAGCAGGGAAGGAGAAGGCACTGCTGCTGCTTCTTCTTCTTCTCCTTGCTGGGTCACATCTGACAGAATCCTTGTGAGGACACTCTGTTCTCTGGGCGTGCTCCTGTGGATCCTGTTGGTGCAGGATTTCCAGCCCGGGTAGGAGATTTCCTGGTGATTCCTCCTTTTCTATCAAGGAACTGCTTTCTTTTGCTTCTTTTTCATGTGGAGTCTCTTCACCTTGCTGGAAATACTCAGAGGTACCAAAATCACCTTCTGCAGCTGGCACCAGCATTGAAAACTGGGGGGGATAAAAATAATAATTCTTAATTTTTTTAAAAATACAGGTAAAAGAAAATCCTTAAGAACCTGGTTTCAAACAGCTGAACTGGTTACTGCTGTTCCCCTCACCACATCAATCTCCCAAATTGAGAGGGAGAGAGAATCCTGCAGGCTGGGATCTGTTTCAGACTGAGGTTGTTTGGGAGAATGCTGGAATGGCCAGGGTTGGAAGGGACCCTACAGATGACCCCATTCCAGTGGGATGGGACAGCTCCCCCGGGCTCAGCTGAGTTCTGAACGCCCAAGGATGGGGATTCCTCACCCTCCAGGCTGCCTGGTGCAGTTCACCTCTCTGGTTTTGCCCCAAACCTGCCCTGAGCCCATCAGTTACCTGAGGAGTGGTGCCAGGAGCAGCCTCCGGGCTCCCTGGCACCTCAGAGCCTGCAGTGCCAGGGCCTGGGCACGCAGCAGCTGCCCAGAGCTCCTTCCCTGGCATCCTTCCAGCCCCTGGCATCCTTCCAGGCCCTGGCTCCCGGGCAGTGTCCTGGCAGGCACTCCTGGATTTGGGATCACCCAAAGCAGCACCCTCTGCATGACAGCAAGCACCTGGTTAGTTCAAGGAATCGACAAAGTTTTTTATGTATTACAAGAAAAGCTTCGTGGGATTTTAGTTGTTTGATATATATTGTTTATTTTATGTATTACACATTATTTTATTTATTTACTTATGGAAAAATAACCTTGCAAACAACTATTTCAGGTAAACAGCAAGGAAAAAATCCAACAGAAAACTCTGCACGTCCCTGAACTCTTCATGCCCAACTCACCAGCTTAAAGACTATTTTGGGTACTGATATTTTCATAAAGAAGTGGTTTTTTGTCAGATTTACACTGGAGTCCAACAAGAATTGAATTTATCAGTTGGACATTATTAATCTGTCAGATCCTCCAGACTCTGCTATTACAGAAGCAATTAAAGGAGCTCGTTACCAACGCTCTCAAGGTAACAACAAACAGGTTTTTTATGTAATTGTTGAAATAAAACATCAGAAGAAACAGAGAAAAGCAAAATAAAACCCAAATTACCTGTAAAACGTGCACCTGCCTTTGGTGAGTTTGGAGATGAGACAGAAAAGAAAACCTCTGGAATTTCAGGGATAGGGCTGAGAATGGGTTTCTTGGAAGCCATTTCTCTTTCCCCATATAAAGGTTTCTTGACTTTTTTCTTTCTTCTTTGCCCAAAGCTTGGGTATTTTGTTTTCTGAAAAGATGGAGGAGATTAAAGCACAGTGAAAGTCTGATTGTCCTCTACAATATTTTCCAACAAATAAGTGATCCCATCACTGGATTTTGATGGATGACAGCTGTTCTCCCAAATAGGAAGATTCCACTTGTTCTGCCACCTACAGAATAATCTAAAAGCTCAAAGCAAATATTTAAAATAATTACTTTTCTAACGTGGCTCTGCAAGAACGTGGTAAGGGAAGAACCACAAACTCATTTGTTGGCCCTCAAGTCAGAGAAGTGGCCCACAAACTCCTCTCTCCAAGAAGATCCTTTTTGCCCTACAGGAATTCAAGCCCTCAGGTCAGGAAAGAAGAGGGACGGGGCAGGAAATGCAGGGAAACAAGATGGGGGTGAAAAAGAAAATATTGGCAGCAGCAGGAAGATCAAAATAATCCTGTAGAACACAAGGAGAGAGAAATAAAATTTAAAATAAAATTAAAATGAAATTAAAATTAAATCTAAAATTAAAAATTAAAATTAAAAATTAAAATTGAAAGAAAAAAGATAAAAGCCACCCAATAATCTCCTAAGAATTTTGGTGCCATTACTGCTCTGAAAACGTTTCTTGTTGCATTCTTCAGCAGCTAAAGAAAATAATACCCCCCATTATATCAAACAGATTGTGAAATCCTCCCAGAGCGAGCTCTGCTGCAGTTCCTTTTAACAATGAAATGTCATTTTGGCAAGGGAATCACTCCTCTCCTGAAATTTCTCTTTTTTGGAAATGATNATTCTCTCTCCCTATGTTCTACAGGATTATTTTGATCTTCCTGCTGCTGCCAATATTTTCTTCTTCTTAAAACCCCACCAGAGCTGTCCAACACTGAAGTCTGAAATCATTTCTTGTTGTTGTACAATCAATTCTGTGCCTTAAAATTCCAGCAACCAAAACATTTTGTCAGATTGTTTGGAAAAGCTCCTGGAAAATTCAATAGAAACTGTCAATTTAAGTATCAGGCTGTATTTTTAATAACTGGAAAATCATTTTCACTGCAAAATCTCATTTCCTGAAGGCACTAACAGGAGGTATTTCCATATAGTGGATATAGGTAATCCTCATACCTGAGGCTGGAAAAACACTTTTAAGCATCAAGAGGGATAAAAGAACAATTCTGCCTGAAGAAGTTCCAAAAAACCAAAATAAATTTTATCACTAAGGATAAAAAACTCACCTTCCTTTTAGTAGAAGAACGAGTTGTTATCACGTCAGGTTTGTCAGTCTCTGCTACTATAAGTGAAAAAAAAGGATTTTTAATCAGTTTCAATGCAAGTTAATCACATTTTGAGGAAATTATATAATTTCTGGTATTATGCACTTCAGCCACCTTAGTCTTGAGGAGAAATTTAATCTTGAGGGCTATCAAACATGGCAAGATAAAAAAATTATATCTTGCTCTACAAAATACAGGAAAATTCAGCTTGTGAGGATTTGGTAACAATAATCAGCACATTCACAGCTTTCCTAGGTAAATATGCACAACCCACTTTCAATTCTTTTGTTGTTGGCTTGCTACTTAAAAATCATCAAAATTACAGTATCAGAATCAAGATTCTAAAAAAAAAAAATTACTTTAAGCAGTAAAATTTTCACAGAAAAATGCCACAAGATCCAGTTAACCTAAAGTCAGGTAAACACTGCAAAGATCTTCAGAAGAAAACATTTCAATTTAAATGCCAGCATTTAAATTTCAGCACAACTGAAATATATCCTCTGTATTTATAAAAAACAAAACAAACATACAAATAAACCAAACCCCTCAACTCTCGATTTTCAGGTACACAAAGATTCATTATTTACAGATAAAAACCACAAGTTGGGGTTACCTTCTGCATTTTCAACAGGTGAAGGGGCTTCTGCAGCAACAGAACCTTCCAGGAATTCTTGGAGAGGCTCAACACCTTCCTTCAAACAAAAAAATGCATTTTGTAGCAATAAATTACACCAGGTTTATCCTGAAAAACACCTTTTCCATCAGTGTTTGGAGCAGACAAAGTGGTTTTATTTTGTTTCCTTAACGAAAACACCTTTGCTCTGTGTGGCAGAAAGAAACAGAGCATCAAAATATAAGAAAAAGTGAAGGGAAAACCACTTTGAGGTTCAGAGCCTTCTAAAACAACAGAATTGTTGTTTTAGACAACTAAAAATTCCTACAGACAAAGAATTCCTACAAACTCCACTTCCCAGTGTGACTCCAGAACTCCAAGCAGACTCTGCTTTCATATTTCAGCAATTTCTTTGCAAAACCAAGCAGGCTGGGGGGTGGGATTAACCAAGAATTGAGCGTTCACAGGGAAGAGAGGGGTTTTTGTCAATTAAAACACCAAACTCACATCATCCCAGCCAAAATCCAGGAGGGGCAAAGGCTCTTCAGGGAGGCCTGGCCCTGCACAGGGGCTCTGACTCCGCGGGGAGGCTCCTCTGCGGAGGGGGGTGTTGGCAGGCAGGGTCTGGTCAAAGATTTCAGGGCTCAGAACCTCCCCAAAAGTCACTTTTTTCTTCGGTATTTTGGAGTTCTGACTCTCAGTTCCCTCTGTTGGAATGAAATGGAAGAGCTGAGTGAAGGGGAAGGTGGCACAGGGCATAGGTTTTGGAAGGGGTTTTAGTATTTCCCCAAAAATCCCCATCCCAACAAACAGCAAAACACCACCTTTACAGGGCCTGTGAGGCCAGCCAGGATTTTCAGTCTTGTATTTATTACACTATAAAAAAATGAAGGAAGAAACAGACTAAAAATGACCACCTGCTCCCCAAGGTTCAGTTGAAAAGTGTAAAATTCCTTTAAAAATCGAGGATTCCATTCTGATGTTCGAGGCTTCCTGAAGCTTTGGGGTGGGATTAGGTTTTTTTACCAGACATTCCTTTCCTTGGTAATCTTGTTTTCCATGTCATCAGCAGGATGCCACAAGGAGGTAATTCAGTGATTAATGCATATTAATAACCAGATTCAGCAAAGAGGCAAAATCTTATGATCCCACATAATAATTTACATATTTAAAAAAAAAATAAAGAAAACTCAGAGTGGTTTTTTTTCTTAGAAAGGGGAATCTGACCTGTTTGCAATGTTTCAAAGGCTTTTACATAATTAGAGATTGCAGCACCTCCTTCTCTGTCAGTGGCACTGTTGGAGTATTCCTGTCAAATTTAAGTGATAAAATTCAATACAACTTAATTAAAACATTGTCCTATAAGCAGCATTTAATTATCATTTGTTTTGTTTCAACATATCTAATTGTTTGCTGCATGAATAAAACTCAAAAACATTCATTTCATGGAATGGTTTGGGTGAGAAGGGACTTTAAATCCCACCCAGTGCCCCCCCTGCCATGGGGACCCCTCCCACTGTCCCAGGGTGCTCCAGCCTGGCCTTGGGCACTGCCAGGGATCCAGGGACAGCCCCAGCTCCTCTGGGAATTCCATCCCAGCCCCTCCCCACCCTCACAGGCAGGAATTCCTTCCCAAAATCCCACCCATCCCTTCCCTCTGGCAGCGGGAAGCCACTCCCTGTGTCCTGGCACTCCAGACCTTTGTAAAGTCTCTCTCTGCTTTTCCTGTCACCCTTTCAGGCACTGGAAGGTGCAATCAGCTCACCCCAGATCCTCTCACAACAATAAAGCTCCAAGCAAAGGATCCAAGATGACCAAGCAGCATGAAATCACTTCCAAACCGTTCCCAATCCACACCAATCAGTCCCCAAAGCGTTTTTCAGCTCACCCTTGGTGCCAGCGCCGAAGCAGCCTCAGGGCAATGCTCGAGTTCCCTCCCTGGGGTTTTTTTTAGGATGGATCTCAGCAGGGAGCCGCTCTGGGAGAAGGGAGTGCTCCCTGCTCGGGGCGGGGTCACCGGGGTTTGGCTCCCGTCCAGGGCTGCTGGAGACCAGCAAGAACAGAGAAATAAAATAAAAACCACTCTCAATTTCACCGAAAGAAATGTGAAAACATTAATGCTTAGTGAGAAACACATCAAAGAGTACAAATCTAGGAACTAAAACGAAGGGAAGAGTCCCAAAAATGCGGATTTTCTGAGAAACCACTATTCAGGATGCATTGAGATGGTTTAAACAAACAAATGCTCCCATGCAGCATTCCCAGGCTCCCACCTTCCACAAATCCAACCTTCCTTGTGCTGAGCTCTGCCACAGCATCACTGCTGGTGTCACCAGAGCTGTGCTGACACCTGGGGGCTTCAGAGCAAGGACAGCTGTGACACTGAGAGGCTGAAGGAAAAGGGAGAAAAGTGTTAAAAATATCAGTTATAAAAGTGCACACATCTCAACAGATCCCGTGCAGAAAATCCCCCAGAAATCCATCAGTCTGTAAATTCTGGCTCTTTTTGTCCCAGGTGTATATTTGCTTTTTTTTGCAGAAATTTGTAAAATATACACAAAAAAAGGAGCGTTGCATGAAGAAGTTACAACAGGTTTTTACTGCATCCTAAATTGTAGACAGGATGACAAATCTCAGCTGAAACATTTCCTGACAAATATTCCAGTATTATTATTTCCTAATGGGAGTTTAACAAAGGTTGTAACAGTGCTGAATCCTCTTACCATGGCCTGTTTCCAGGACATCTCCAGTTACAACAGTCTCCAAGGATTTAATAGGATTTTGCTGCTCATAAACCCAATCCTAAAGAAAAAAGTCACAGGATTTTTACAACAGCACAAACTACGGAGGGTTTTAATCCCACACACAAGGATTTCAGAGTTTTCTCAATCATCCACTTCTCCAGCTGAATTTATTTTCCCAAAACACCCAGGCTAAATGCTTAGAAGGAAATGAAAATTCTTTCATGGCAAATGCAAGAATTGTCTGTTTTAATGAGTAATTGAGAAGTTTCTCCCCAGTTCAAGGCACCTTGGCAGCAGCAGGGCCAGTGACAGTCACAGCTCGCTGTGGGGACAGGATGCTGCAGATCCTGAGCTCCCTCCTGCTGCTCTTGGTCCCATTTTCACTTAAATTTTCCTTCCAAGCAGCTCCTCTGTTGCCCAACATGAACTTTTCACTCCACTGCTCCAGGGTTGGCTCTTTTTGAAAAGGTGTTTTGTTCTGAGCTGCAGCAATTAAAAACAAACAGAACCCAAACAAACCACAAACGTCAGGTTTTTCAATGAATTCTCTTTTTGTGTTTCTTCATCAAGAGGTGCAAAAAGTCAGGTGATGTTCTAGGCAGGGAGAAGAACACATTTTTTAGATCTGCTTTGGAAACAGCATTACCAGACCTTCACAACAAAGTAAGTGATTCTTTTCATATAAATGTTACTAAGACCAGTAGTAAGAGAGAAGTAAAATAAAAACCATTCTCAGTTTCATGGAAAGAAATGTGAAAACATTAATGCTTAGTGAGAAACACATCAAAGAGTACAAATCTAGGAACTAAAACTAAGGAAAGAGTCCCAAAAATAAAAGTTTTCTAAGAAACCACTATTCAGGATGCATTAAGATGGTTCAAACAAAAAAACAAACCCCAAGCCAAGCACAAACACCTGGGCCAAGCCTTATAAAGGAAGAATATTTTGTTTTATAAGAAGTGCTTTTAGTTTCATACCTTTTAGCCTAAAGGAGGAGCTGATATTTAAGATAAATCACTGACCAGAATATTTAATCAACTTACAGGGAGCTCCTTCCTGGGAAGCCTCCCCCAGGTGTGAGAGCCCAGCCTCTCCCTCAGCTTCTTCCAGGGATCCAAAGGAGCTTTGAAAAGCATCGATTTTGTCCTTCAGCGACCTCACATTCACGTGTTTAAAGGGACTGATCTGCCAAAACAAAATTAACCCCATCAGGCATTTCACCCCTCACCGTTTGAGCCTTCATGTTTTGTATTGGTACTTTCGCATAAAATACAAAGAATGTTGTATTTAGTCTGGCTACAATTGTAGCAGTGTGGTAAAAATAAGGAAAAAAGGAACTTGACTCGGAAATCTGTTACATTTTATTACATTTAATCTGTTCCTCTAGTCCAGAATTTGGTTTCTGACAGCTCAGGATAGATCAAGCTATGAACAAATCTGATTAACCAAGTCACTTATGCTAAGATTGACTTCACTTGGAACCAGCAACGCTTTCATTACCCAAAAATCAAGCACGGCAAACACAGGGAAGTAACAAAAGTTAAAATATATCAGCAAGCTCAACAGGAGAAGAAATTCCAGAAACCTGGAACATCCCCTTATCCTGAAGCCAGGTGACCAAGGGACACCAGCAAATTAATGCCATGGTTATCCCTCCTGCTGGGATCTTCCCAAGGCTTGCCTCCCCTTCTCCCAGCACAAGCTGGTTCCTGGAGGGAATTAAAGTCCTTTTTTTTAAAAAAAAAAGTCTTTTTTTTTTTAAAATCAGCTTTTTGGGAAGGACTCTCACCTGTGTGAAAGCTTCTTTCTGCCTGTTGCTCCTCTGCTGGGCCAGGTACCTGATCAGGGTGTTGTTTTCTGGTGATCCCCTCAATCCAATGGTTGATCTTCTCCTGAATTTTAGTGAGGTTGGGGAAGGCCCTGAAAAGGAGACAACAACAGAAGTTAAAAAGAAAAAGTACACCACCAGAAGAATATCTTGTAATACCTAAAGCTTTAACGGTCATTTTTTATCCTTTTAAAGGATTAATGCTACTTATTCTAGGATACAAAGTTACCTGCTCAGCCTGAAAAAAACTCCCTGAACGATGAAACTAAGTGTCTAAAAGCAGGTTAATATTTAATTAATCACAAACCAAATCTGTCTTTTAGTTTTCCAGTTGCTTGTTAAAGAAGTGTCTACCAACACTGGCAGAATTTGTCTTGTGAAACTCAGAGACATCCCCAAGTGAAGAGAGATGAACAGGGAGCATTCAGCTATGTAGGATATAACCTCTACAGTCCAATGGAATTATCCTATATATGAGATATCCTATAAAGATGTTGTAGGAACAGCCTGTCAGAGTCTGCTCCTGGGCATATTCAAACTCTGATCACCTGAATCTGCCCCAAATTGGAGCTTTTGGCACGAGTTTGGACTAAAGGACCTGGAGAAGCCCCTCTGAGAAGGACAAAAGTCACTTTGTCACCCCAGCCTCACCTGAGCCTCTCTCGGTAAAACCTCCCTGAGCAATCCCAAACTCAGCCGTTGTCACAGCAGCAAAATCAACAGGGCTTTTCCTCTGTTCAGACAGTCCAAAATCAGGTTTTCCTTCCCCTTTGCCCCTCGCAGGAGTGGAATTGAGGTCATTTCCCAAGGGGACAGCTCGGCTGCTGGAAAAACCCTTCGTGTCCAAAGGCAAGGGGGGGTCACCGAGCTCTTTCCCCCCGGGTGCCCCAAAACGGCTCCCAGCAAACCCCCGGGGCCGAACCGAGCCCTCCTCGGGGCCTCTGGGGCACTTCAGGGCACGTTTTTGTGGCCGAGTCTGGTTCCCATCGGTGAAATTCTCCTTCCTGGACGGTCTGATGAGTTTGGATTTGGTCACTTTGCAGCTCTTCTGGGCTTTGGACAGAGGGAAAGAGGCCTCTTCTTTCTCTTCAGGACAAGCACTCTCATTTTCTTTCACTTTCAGGGGACTCTTAGATCCTCTGAGCATTGTTTGGGACTTATTTTAAGGAAGATTCACTCGGCCTTTGCTCCTGTAATTACAGATTCCTATTAAAAAGAATAATAATTATTATTTGCTAAGAACAAGAGCTCACTACCACGCTCAAGCTTCTCCCAAATCCACATTTTTCCTGGACAAGGTGTTTAACAGTGGGGTGGGAAGGGGAATTTATCCCCTAAAAGCTGCAGGGAAAGGACACAAGGGGCTGGGACCAGAAAGAAAAACACAGAGCATTAAAAACCTGCATTATAAACAGGATAAGGAGACACAAGGCTGTGATTTCACTCTGTCAAGCTTCACATTAGTATAAAATACATGTACAAAATAATTAATCACAATCACACAGTGACTGGTTTGCTCTGTTACAACAAATATCAGCACTTTAATACTACTTTTAATAACAGTAATTAGTACCAGCAGAAGGAGAAGGCAAGTCTTGGAAAGAAACCAGCAGAAGAAACAACACTAGTAATACATTTCTTTTTAACACCACTAACTTTTAATTAGGAACCTTAACAAGCTAATACTTTTTCCAGTTCATTTCTTGAATTTGAAGTTAATGACATCTAACTCAAAAACGTGACTCTGAAACTTCCCTTCTGCAAATACGTGCCCTTTTAGAGAAACAATTCCCAAAATGAAGCTGCTTAACAACGCGAGGACAACCTTTTCCTTTCTTATTTTTAATTTTTCTGCTTTCAGGCCCCAGCAGAGGCGGATGCCCACAATCACAGGCACCAGATGAGGGAAAAGCACCCAACCCGGGGCTGCCCCGGTCTGTGCCGACCCCCTGGGCGCTCGCACCCCCAGATCGCAGGCCGCACCCCCAGAGCACAGCCCACACACCCCCGAGCGCACCCTGCACCCCCAAAACGCACCCCAAACCCCCAGAGCGCACCCCGAACCCTTCAGAGCGCACCCTGCACACCCAAAACGCACCCCAAACCCCCAGAGCGTACCCCGCATCCCCAGAGCACAGCCCACAGCCCGTGCACCTCCAGAGCGCACCCCGCACCCCCAAAAAGTATCCCCCGTACCCCC
>VZRO01006641.1:35084-47565 GCA_013397915.1 Daphoenositta chrysoptera
ATTTGGCGCGGGCGGAGGCGCTCGGTGGCTCTAGGGGGTGGCAGCCTGTGGGGTGAGGGCTGTGGGGGACCCTGTGTGGGGGTGCCGTGGGAATAATCGCAGTTAATTGGTTGAAATCTCGCTAAAATCGTCTCGAGACTGAAAGCAGCGGTTTTGAGGCCCAAGCAGTGCTTGTCCAGCAGAGGAAAAGGCGCTGGGGTGCTGTTCCGCGGAGAGTCCGTGATGGTGTTGTTTCCATCCACAGTGCAGAAGTTGATGTGACTGTGCTGTAATGTGTATTTCTGTTAATTCTGTCCATGATCCCGCTGTTTCCAGGCGGATCTCGGGTGCAGGAGTTCGTGTGACCGCGCTCCAGCCTTGCTAAATTGTGCCCGTGACCCTGACTTTCCCCTCCGCATCCTGAGTGCAGACAGTTCATGTTCCTGTCCTTTAATCCTCGTTTTTAGGGAGGGAACTACATTTGGGAGAGGCTTGGAACAGAACAAATATCAGTATTTGTTCTGAATTATATTCTTACTGAATTATATTCAACTGAATTATATTCAACTGAGTTATATTCTTACAGCACCAACATTTATTCTCTCGCTGCTGTTGCTGCCTCAGTTTTGGTGGGAGCTGTGCAAGTCACCCGATTTTTCTGTTCCAGCACCAAATTTGGGTTTTTTTCCCTTGATTTTTGGTCAGGACCCAAGCGGATTTTGCTCCCCCTAATAGCCCTGATAAATCTGGAGAGGCAGAACTTTTGGAGCTCAGTTCCACGGGTTTGTTTTCATTCACAGCCTCCTCTCTGTGTCTCTCCCCCAGGTCGTGGCTGTGTACGGGACTCTCTCAGATTTGCTCTCTGTGGCCAGCAACAAGCTTGGGATCAAAGCCACCAGTGTTTACAACGGGAAAGGGGGGCTCATTGATGACATTGCTTTGATTAGGTAAGGATCAGCCAGGAAAAGGCAAAGCAGGGCTGTGGGTGAAGAGACTAACCTGGTAATCCTCCTTAATCAATAACCACTGCTTTTCCCTAAAAACATAATTTCCAGCCAGGCTGCCCAAAGGTCCTGGCATGTCTTTGGAGCTTCAAACCATTTATTGATTCAGAACTTGATCCAAGCTGTGTTTGAGGCCTTTTCTCCTCCTCCTGGGTTGGTTCCAGGGCAATGTTTGTGCCATGAAATCCCCGCTGTTCCAGTCAGCCCTGGAATGGGGGGGTTTCTACCAAGAAGACAAATTCTGTCATTGCTTTGGCCTCACAGAATAGTCCCAGACTGGGGAGAAAAGCAATTATTTTGTAGGAATTAATTGATTACACAAGTGGGCCTTACCTGGCTGCTACAGATAAAATCTCTGGTGAAGTCAGTCCATTCCAATCCACTAGAATCTGCAAAATACAGATAAAAATCAGATACAGAAGTTCCAGCTAATGGCCACTGGTCCTAATTTACCTGAAAGTAATCAGGAGAGGTTCCAGTGTCAATTAGATGAACAATAAATTATGATTAACTTTCTTTTTCTCTGCCCTCTCCTCTCTCAGGGATGATGATGTTTTGTTTGTCTGTGAAGGGGAGCCCTTCATTGGTGAGTCTGCATTTCTTATATTTAACCTTTTATTTAATAGAGTTTCTTTTGCTTTCATACAAAGCAACGATTTTATTTCATGGTGTTTTCAGAAGATACCTCTTTCCATAGGGAGTTAATTAAGGAATATTCACAGTTTTTCCAATAATTTCTTTGTTTCTCCTCTGCAGATCCTCAGACTGATGGGAGAGCTCAGGAGGAGCTGACAGGGTCCCACACGGACTGGCTGACTCTCAATGTGGGAGGCAGATACTTCACCACCACCCGGTAAAAACAGTCCTCAAAACCTTCAACAACTTCATTTCAATAAGGCAAAAGACCTTCAAAAATAACTTACTGTGAAGGAGGAGGTCTCTGACTCCTGCAGCTTTCTCTGTATTTTGTATTTGCCACCACAGTTTTGCAAGAAATTAATTCTTAAACATTTACAGATGAAGGAAGAATAAAATTGGGCTGCTTTTGTTTCCTAGGAGCACTTTGGTTAACAAAGAACCTGACAGTATGTTGGCTCACATGTTTAAAGACAAAGGTGAGTATATTGAGATAAACTTGATTATTTTTAGGCAATTAATTAGCAGAGTGGGCAAAAGGCACTGTCAAGCTGAGACTCCTGGCCATAAACTGAAATAACCAAAATATCTTAAAGTACCAAATCAGGACAGAGAATTCTTTTTTAATTACTTTATCTCTCTGTGTTTATCATCTCACCACCTCATGCTGATCATCTCACAAACTGCAAACACAGCTCCCATCCATTGTCAGTGGTTTGGGTCCTTTTTTGTTTGTTTATTTGATTTGAGGTTTTCCTCCTCTTCATCTTCCTCAGTTTTGGCAGCATTGAGCAAACTGTGCACGAGGCAGCCTTGGGGAGACAACCAGGCCAAAACCTCAGTGCTGCTTTTATCTAGCTGTGATTGTTGTGTGTGTGATAATAAATTGAGTTATTCAGAGCAGGAACAAGTTCCTTTTAAGCTGATTTTTCCCCCCACTCCTCTTTTCCTCCCTTCTCTCTCCGAACCGCCCTTCCAAGTGGAATATTTGCTATTCCAGTCCCCTTTGGTAATAAAAAACTCTGAAAACTGAAGCAAATGCTCTTCTATGACTACATCAAAAGTAATTTTATATATATATATGTTGTGGAAACAGATGCTTGGGGAAATAAGCAAGATCCTAGAGGAGCTTTCCTCATTGACCGCAGTCCCGAGTATTTTGAGCCCATTTTGAACTATTTACGTCACGGACAGCTCATTGTAAATGATGGCATTAATTTGCTAGGTAGGTATTACCTGTCTGACATCTCCTGAATTATTCCTCCTTGGAATTAAAGCTTTGCCCTCAGGTGCCCGTGGTGAAGCCAGAGGGAGCTTTGTGTGCTCACCCCCGTGGTTGGGAGTTTTCCTTTGGTGGATTTATTTTCAGCAGTGCAGCTCCATGTGCTTGCTTTAATGAGGATAGGCTGCTGTTTCTCCTTGGAGCATTAAAAATCCGTACTGGGTTAATAGCTGGAATTCTGGAGTTGATCTCTCTAACCTAATGCTGGTGTTGGATATCTGGAATTCTGGAGTTGATCTCTCTAACCTAATGCTGGTGTTGGATATCTGGAATTCTGGAGTTGATCTCTCTAACCTAATGCTGGTTTTGGAAATGTCGTGTCTGAGTTGTTTTTCCTTTTAGCTGCAAGCAAACTTTTCCTCTCTCCCCAGTTACCTCCAGTGTAATGTGTGTGGTTGTTCTCCAGTGAGGGGAGAGAAGGGTGCAATCCTGGATCAGCAATTCCCTGGAATAACCAGCACTGCTTTCCTTGCAGGGGTTTTGGAAGAAGCCAGGTTTTTTGGCATCGACTCCCTCATCGAACACCTGGAGGTTGCTATTAAGGTACCTGGCTCTCTGTGACAGTGGGGTGCTCGTCCTGCTGTCCCAGGGAGGGGGTGACAGTGCTGTCCCTGTCCCCCCCCTCTCCCCAGAACTCCCAGCCAGCTGAGGATCACTCTCCCATCTCTCGGAAGGAGTTTGTCAGGTTCCTGCTGGCAACGCCCACCAAGTCCGAGCTGCGCTGTCAGGTGAGGAAACTCGGCTTTGTCTGCCCAAAAAACCTCAGGAATTCCTTCCTGGCACCTCATCCAACCCTGCCCTCTGGCAGTTTAGAACCACAGCCTGTTTTAAGGGCAAATCCAGATCTTGAGAGCTTTAAATTTATATTTCACTGGTGTTATGGAATGGAGTAAATGATCTTGGGAGTGTTTATTTGTATAGAGCCATGGAATGGTTGGGGTTGGAAGGGAGCTTAAGGATGATTCAGTTCCACTCTGCCATGGGGACACCTCCCACTGTCCCAGGGGGCTCCAGCCTGGCCTTGGGCACTGCCAGGGATCCAGGGGCAGCCACAGCTCCTCTGGGAATTCCATCCCAGCCCCTCCCCACCCTCCCATTGGGAATTCCTTCCATAAATCCAACCTCAATTTCAGCTTGAACCCACCACTCCTTGTCCTGTCATTCCAATTCCTGAGGAACAATCCCTCTCCAATTCCCAGATTTTCCCTTCCCTTCCCACACTGGGAGTACTTTGAGCTCTCCACACAATATCCAGGATCATTCCCATCTTTCCAGAGCCACCTCCCACTGTCCCAGGGTGCTCCAGCCTGGCCTTGGGCACTGCCAGGGATCCAGGGGCAGCCCCAGCTCCTCTGGGAATTCCATCCCAGCCCCTCCCCACCCTCCTAGGGAGGAATTCCTTCCCAATATCCCACCTAAACCATCTCTAAATCCATTGCCCCTTCTCCTGGCACTCTCTGTCCATATAAAATCTCCCTCCCATCTTTTTACCAGCCCCTCTCAGGTACTGAAAGTGTTTCATTCCTCTGTTTATCTGTACAGATTCATATACACAACTACCCAGACACGTAACTCTTTCGTGCCCAGACCCCCCCTTCCCCTCTGTGACCATTTTGGGGGGGTTCATTGGCTTTTCCAGGGTCTGAATTTCAGTGGGGCCGACCTTTCCCGCCTGGACCTTCGCTACATCAACTTCAAGATGGCCAATCTGAGCCGCTGCAACCTGGCCCACGCCAACCTGTGCTGTGCCAACCTGGAGAGAGCCGACCTCTCTGGATCCGTGCTGGATGTAAGGCTGCTGCCCCCCGGGGAGCCTGCCCTGCCCTGCAGCTGTCCCAAAAAACGGGGATTGGGACAAAAAAAATCAATGTTTTCTGCGGTTTTTGCACTTCAAGGCGTCCCCTCTGCCTCACAGGAAGAGGGGGTTGTGATTTGGGGGGTTCAGGTGCAGTGCAGAGCTCACAAATGTGGGTTGTGCTGAGTTTTGGCGTTTCTCTTCACACCCTGGTGACTGCCATCCTGTCTCTGCCAGTGTGCAAACCTGCAGGGCGTGAAGATGCTGTGCTCCAACGCAGAGGGAGCGTCCCTGAAGGGCTGCAACTTCGAAGATCCATCAGGCCTTAAAGCCAATTTGGAAGGTAAGAAGGTTTTGCCTGTTAATTACTCCATGGAAACAGCCCCGTGCCTGTACATCCGTGTGGCAGAAATTCAGCTGTGTTTGTACAATCCATGCCAAGACCCCACAGCTCTGGGCTGGTTCTGCCTAAATCATCATTAAATTCCCAGTTTACCCAGCTCTGAGGAAGCAGCAGCTGGAGCTGCTGCCTTTTTGGTGGTTTTGCTGCCAGCCCTGCTGTGGGGTGTGTTTCAGGTGCCAACCTGAAGGGTGTGGACATGGAGGGCAGTCAGATGACGGGGATCAACCTGCGAGTGGCCACGCTGAAAAACGCCAAACTAAAGAACTGCAACCTCCGGGGAGCCACGCTGGCAGGGACTGACCTGGAAGTGAGTTAGGGTTCATTTTATGCTCTAATATAAACAGAATTTGTGGGATTGCTGGCTTTTGGGTGAGCTCTCCAGCTGCAAAGTTGAATGGGGTTAAGGTAAATGGAGTTAGGCTTTGGAACAGAGTTCTGGGTTTATTCAATTAACATTAATTTTCCTTTTCCCCTTCAGAATTGTGATCTGTCAGGTTGTGACCTACAAGAAGCAAATTTGAGGGGCTCTAACGTGAAAGGAGCCATCTTTGAGGAGATGCTGACACCCCTGCACATGTCCCAGAGTGTCAGATAGGGGCCAGAACCTCCTGGAGAGGAAGGAATCCAAACATCCATCGTGACTTTCTTCACCTCCTCCCCTTCCTGAGTTCAAGTCATGGTTTTTAGCCACCTTGCATTTGCAGTAGTGCCTAGGTAAACTCTTTTTGATCACTTTTGGGGAGGGACTTTTTGTTTTCAGAGGTACCAGCAGAGAGTTTGTACCTCTGTGAGCAGAGTGAGGAACTGGGCTGGTGCTGAAACCAGAGTGTGGCTGCTCTGGGGGGAAAAAGGTTCAATGGTTTCATTGTTTAGCATTGCCTCACTTTGGAATGCATTTTAATTTATAAAGCACAATATATGCAATTCTATTTATTGAATCTGTAGCTGCAATATGGATAGAAAAGGTTACTCCTGTACAGTAGCAACCAAGTCCAGGTTTACAGCTTATTTGCAGTCTGTGTCCCTGCCAGGGGTGGCTCAGTGTCCCCAGGGCTGCTCAGGTGGCAGCTGATGGGAACATCCCTGCTCAGAAATTGGATCTCTTGAATTAATCCTCTCCAAACGAGCGTGGAGGTGCACTGTCAGTCACAGCTGGTGAGAAAAATCCTGTTTTCCCACTCCAGGCTGGAGTTCCTGCTGAGTTTCCCCCTTGGTGGTGAACTCAGCAAAGAGAGCAAAGTGCAGAGCTGTCACCAAAGCCGAGCGAGGCAGAGCTCCTGCTCCACCTCCCCTCCTGAGCTCAGCAGCTGAATTTTCCCTGTTTCCCCTCCATGTACTATGCAAAGAAAGCTTTGGGCCTCTCCCTGCTCCACCTGGGTGCCTCGGGGGGGCTGCCAGAGCCTCCTGCCCGGGGCTGGGTGCCCCCCGTGCCCTCCCACACCCTCTGGGCCGTGCAGAGGGCAGCAGGAGCTGCTCCTGGGCTGAGCTGGGCAGGGCAGAGGCCTCAGCACCCCGGGGTGGGGACAGGGAGCTGCTTCCCTGCAGGATCCCTGCACTTCTGGCTCTCCCCACCTTTATTTTACTTTCAGCATCCCCGGGTGGGGACAGGGAGCTGCTTCCCTGCAGGATCCTTGCAGTTCTGGCTCTCCCCACCTTTGTTTTACACACAATCAAAAAGCACATGAAGAAACTATACCAAAAAAAAAATTTAAAAACCGAGAAAAGGTGCATCAAGAACTTACCTCAGATGCTTAAACCACCCCAAAGTGAAAACTGACCTTGACTCTAAGGAAATGAAGCTTTTGCTGTAGAAATACACAGGAGGAGGAGGAAGCAGTGGATCCCAGCTGGAGTCCCGCGGGAGCAGCTGGAGCTCTGCAGTTTTTTGGGGGTTGTCTCTCCCTTGCAGTGCAATTTCCTGTCCTCGAGTCTCATCGTCTCAGTTGTTACAAAAATGCTGCTTTGCCCCCAGCCTGGGAGGGTCTGTGGTGGTTTGGGATCAGCAGATGATGAGTTTGGGGGGAATTGCAGGGCTCTCCCTCCTTTTCCAGTTGGTTTGACTCAGGCTTGTGATGTGAACTCGCAGGGCTCAGAATCCCAGAGCCACGAGGGTCAGAATTGGGATTATTTCCTGCAGATCCCTCTGGATCAGGCTCTAGGACAACACTATATCCTTGGAAAAGCGACCTGTAGATTCCAGGGGAATATTCCAGTGTGACTTTGGAGTCCTTTCTCCCACCTCACGGCTTTCAGTGGGAATGTTGTGTCTGTTGCAGTAGAAGAAGATTCCTAGGGCTAGAGAAACAAATGAATTATTTTTCTTTATCATATTTTGTAGCTGGCAGAAGTAAAACTATTGTATGGAAAATATAAAAATATATATATCTATTTTCATAATCACTGTGTATAAAATCTCTTTGAACTTTCACTGAAGCACTATGGAATAATCACAGCATGTGGCACCATCACTCAGCTGGATTTTTGGGACCTCTTTTGCCAGTTCAGAGCTGTGTCAAGAGCTCTGTGCAGAATTTGCAGGTTCCAGCCTAATTTAAGTTGCATTAATAAAAGGTGTGAAAGAGAAAAGTGGCTTGGTTGTCTTCTTTGGAATAAAACCCCCAAATCTTACCTGGTTTGTGTGAGAACAACACGAATTTTTTGGTTTTAAGCAGAAAATACCTGCTGGGAAAACAAACGTGCTGTGGGGGTCCCTGCAGTGTTCTGACCCATTAATTGGGAAAATTTGCATGGAACTTTTTTGATTTGTCATTTCTCTCCAAGACTTCTCAACTTTCTTGTCCCCACCCTTCATATTTGCTTAATAAAACAGTTGGAGGCAGAATAATCAAAAAATCATGGAATATCCTGAGCTGGAAGGAACCCGAGGATCAGAAAAGTCCAATTCCTGTGGATGCACCAGAAACCTGTGGAGAGAAAATCGTTCAGAGCTGTTCAGGGCAGATAATTAGAGCCAGCTTAAGTGGGGGTTAATGAGGTGCAATTATTGGGCAAAGCTCTCTAAATGTCCAAACCAAATCCCCTTTCTCTTTAAATAAAGCTCATTTTTGCAAGGTTCATCAGGGAGGGAATTCCAAGGGGAATTCCCTGGGTGAATCCAGGTGCCCAGGCAGGAGGAGCAGGGACATTTCTGCCCTGAGCCCGGCTGTTCTCACAGCCAAACTAAAATAACCTAACTAATAACCCAACCTAACCTAAACCCAACCTAACCTAACCTAAAATAAATAAAATAAAATAAAAGTATGTTAAAGTACCAAATCAGGACAGAGAATCTGTGGGAGCCCTGAAAGCAGAGGATATTTCCCTGCCTGTTTTGAAGGGTTCTACCCCCCTGGACAACGCTGTCTTTGACCTTTATCCATGGAGAAAATGCCAACTCTTTGGGAAGAACTGGAATCTACTCCAGTGAGAACTAAATAATAGAGTGTTATATGAGGTTATCACAGGGTGAAAAATCTAAAGGTGTTGGGTTTATTAATGGAGTAAATAGATAAAAAGCAAAAACTCCAAGATGGAGGATTGCTTTTGTTTCTAGACTTTCTTCTTCTTCTTCTAATACCCCATATTCTGCAGTAGAAGGAGTCTAAAAGTTACTGGATGAAAAATTCNTAATTACTTTATTTCTCTGTGTTTATCATCCAACCACCTCATGCTGATCACCTCACAAACTGCAAACTAAAACCATTTTTAGTGGTTTGGGTCCTTTTTTGTTTGTTTATTTGATTTGAGGTTTTCATCCTGTTGCATCCCCTCAGTTGGTCAGTGAGCAGGAGCAGCGTTGGGGCAGGAGGGGTGACTCTGCCAGGAGTCACCAAATCCTCCCTGAATTACTGATTTATTAAATGACTTTAATCCGTTAAAGCTCTGAGAGGTCGTGGGAGCTGGAACAGAGGATGTGTGGAGAACAGGGAATGTGATCCATCCAGGTGGCACAGGGAACAGGGCAGAGAAGGCAGAGGAGCTGCCAGGTGGGTAAAAAAACCCCAAAAATACCATTTCTGCAGTCAAAATTACTGAATTGACCTCCTGCCTGCAAATAAATCTTGATAAATGTGCAGTGCACAAACTCTCAGGATTGAAAACCAGGGAATCGTGGAATGGTTTGGGCTGGAAGAGGCCTTAAGGATCATTTCCATCAATTCCATCCCACACATTTCACTGTCCCAGGGTGCTCCAAGCCTGGCCTTGGGCACCTCCAGGGATCCACAGCTGGGAATTCCACCCCAGCCCCTCCCACCCTCACAGGGAAGGAATTATTGCTAACATAAACCCAATATTACGCATTCCTTCCCAACCCAACCCTCCTCTCTGTCAGTTTAACCCCATCCCCCTTCTCCTGCACTCCTAAAAATAATTTGGGAATCCCATTCACCCCGAGACTCCCTCGTGCCCAAAGATTGACAATCACAGCCTCGTCCAGTTTAATCCCACCTGGCATTTCACAGAGCAAAGAACACCAGGACACCTTGATTGAAATATTGAGGAGGAGGATTTCAAACTGCTCTTGGCATTTGTGCAACCACAGGCTCCTGTTTGAGCACCCAAAGGGAACCTTCATGCCTGAAAAAAAAAAAAAAGTTGCCTGGATCGTGGATTCTCCATCCCTGGATTCTCCATCCCAAGGTCAGGCTGGAGCAGCCTGGGATGGGGAAGGTGTCCCTGCCATGGCAGGAATGGGAATAGAGGAATTTTAGATCCTTTCCCACCCAAACCATTCCACGATTCTGAAAAACTGAGCTCAATTCCTCACCCATTTCACGCCCTCAACAAATTCAAACTCACCCAAGAACTTCTAGAGAAGGAACCAGAAGTCACTGACAGAAAAGCTCCTGCATTTCCCAGCAGGATGGATTTCCCAGCTGGATGGATGTGCAGGGGAAGATTCAGTGTGGGATTTACAACCTCTTAAAAGCAGGGCTGTTACTTTTACGGCTCTTAGAGAAAAAAGCTGAATTTAATTGCAGCCCAATTATGGGCTTTACTGGTGCTGGGTGACAGCAACACCCAAATTTCACCTGCAGAGAGACCTGGGCAGGATCTCCTGCTGGGAAATGGTGGCTCTGGGGATAAAAGGGGAGCTGAGAGCACATTTGTGGGACATTTTCCAGAGGAGAAGAGCTGGACTCACTCCACAGCCTCTCTCAGGCAGCAGGTAACGTGCTGGAGCAACATCCCACATTCCCTTTTTATTTATCCAGGGCTTGCAGATGCTCCTATTTTAAAAAGCTTGGATTAGAGGATGCTGCAAAGGGCAGATTTTAAGGAGCAGGGACATCAGAGCAGAAAAAGCAGCTGAACCCATCTGCCAAACACCAGCGGGGAGTGCAGCCTTTGAGGTCCCCACACGCCCGGAACTCCAAAATCCTCGTTCAGCTCCTCACCCCCATTTCTCAGATGTCCAATCCCTTTCTGGTGAGCCAACCCCCGCTCCGAGAGGCTGCAGATCAGAGCAGGAGCAGGCACAGGGTGGGGTTTTTGGGGTGTGAAAGCAGTGCCAGGAGCTGGAATTCCAGGATCCTCGTGGATCAGCTCAGCCCATCCCAGGGCTCTGTGGTCCGTGTGTCCGTCCCTCCCCACGGTACCGGGGGGGCTCGGATGCGCCTGTGGCCCCTCGCTGAGAGCAGAAAGGAGCTGTTTTTGTCTCTGGCAGGATGGAGGAGCCCGGGAGGATGGTGGCCAGAGCCCTGCTGGGCGTGCTGTGCCTGGGGCTGTGCCTGGCTCAGCACTGGTCCTACGGCCTCCAGCCAGGGGGCAAGAGGAGCCCCGGGGAGCTGCTGGGACCCCTCCGAGAGGTGGGTGCTGGGCTGGAAAAGGTGCGAAAAAATGGGACAGAGTCTGGGAATGCTGAAAGCAGAGAATATTTCCCTGTTTTGAAGGGTTCTGCCCCCCTGGACAACGCTGTCTTTGACCTTTATCCATGGAGAAAATGCCAACTCTTTGGGAAGAACTGGAATCTACTCCAGTGAGAACTAAATCATAGAGTGTTATGTGAGGTTATCACAGGGTGAAAAATCTAAAGGTGTTGGGTTTATTAATGGAGTAAATAGATAAAAAGCAAAAACTCCAAGATGGAGGATTGTTGTTGTTTCTAGACTTTCTTCTTCTTCTTCTAGCACTCCATATTCTGCAGTAGAAGGAGTCTAAAAGTTATTGGATGAAAAATTCCACAGTTCCTGTGTATGTGACTAAAGCATTTGTCTAACATTGGTAGAAAAGTGAAAATATCTTTCATTTTAAGCTGTAATTGGATGATTTACCTTTAAGAAGGCCGTGTTACCTTGATACATTTTCATTTCTGCTGCATTCTCTGCTCTGAGCTGTGTCTGGGTCACGCCGGTGACTTTACTTCTCTGCTGAGACTCAATAAACGATCTTAAAGCAGAGAGTGCTGAAAGTTTCTTTAGAATCACTGCCCCATCAGGGGAAAGCCTGGCTTTAGACACAGCTGAGTCAGGGGCTGGGGTCCACACCAAAGTTTGGAAAAGAAGGGGGAGGTGGCGTTTGTCAGCCTGGCACGAAGAACCAGAGGGTTTGGGCATCCAGCTCCGGGGCAGGGATGCAGCTCTGAGGTCCAGGTTAAGCCTGGTGCCATCCTCGGCCTGAATTCCAGTATTCTGGTGGGTTATTTTATGAGAAATCCTCCACCTCCCTTAAAATTTCGCCAATTTGCACGTGGAGGATGCTCAGCAGTTAAATGCCAAAGCACACCTGGAAGGTTCTGTCCACCAGTGGTTTTCCCTTCTTTCCCAATCAATATTTCATGTCTAGGTCCTCCCAGTTCCAGCAGCCAGTTTGGGAGGAAAAGGTGAATTTCAGCTGTGCAGGGGAAGATTCACCTCCCTCTCTAACCGGGATGGAGCTGTCTGTCATCACTGCGGGAATTCTGAAGGTCGCATCACTTCTGTGTCCCTTTTCCAACCCAGATTGCCAAGGAAATGGAAAAATCAGGGGAGGTGCAGCAGAGCGAGTGCCCAGGTTCGTTCCAGAGCTCCGGGATCAGGGATCTGAAGGAAGCCATGGTGAGTAACGGGGTTTTTTCTGTCATCACTGCGGGAAAATGGAAAGAAAATACATGAGGGGAGGGAAAAACAGTGATGGAGGAGGAGGAGGAGGAGGGATTGAAGTTCAGTTCGCTGGCTCTGCCCTTCTGATGGAATCCCAGGATGGTTTGGGTTGGGAAGGACCTAAAATCCACCTCATCCCACGGGCAGGGACTCTCCCACCAGCCAAAATCACCTGCACTGGTCTGGGGCCCTGCCAGGACAGGGACCAGCACCCCCAAGCTCCTGGGGGGGCAGTGGGGTTCCCTCCCTGGGTGACCCCAAAACAGGACCCTCCCTCCCCAGAGCTCCCCGGGCCAGGAC
>VZRO01006643.1:723-77848 GCA_013397915.1 Daphoenositta chrysoptera
CCCCCGTCACTGCCGGGGCTGCACACTGAGACCCCTGTCACTGCCGGGGCTGCGCACCGAGACCCCCGTCACTGCCGGGGCTGCACACTGAGACCCCTGTCACTGCCGGGGCTGCGCACCGAGACCCCCGTCACTGCCGGGGCTGCGCACCGAGACACCCCTTCCCCCGCCGTCTCTCTCACCTGCAGCGGCCGGCAGTCTGTAGATGTCCGTCGGGGCGTACATGGGCAGGTGGGCGCGGTTGCGGCGCAGGTAGCGCAGGATGGACTCCCGAAGCGACGGCGGGCCGGGTTTCTGCTCACGGCGTTGCTCGGCGGCAAGGGGCTGCCCAGGCAGTTGCAGGGCAGAGCCGTCAGACAGACGAACGGGACTCCGGGCACACTCCAGAGCCACGGAGCATGGCAGCGGGGTCCAAAAACGGTCTGAAAATGTGTCGGGGCTGGGACACAGGGGGCACTGGGGCACGGAGTGGGGCTCACACTGGTGGCACCCTGGGGCCAGTGGTGCTCGACTGCTTGTTCACCTCTCCCTCACAAATGACCGGCCACAGGTGCAAGGGTTGTGTGAAACAAACCCGTGTGGAACCCCCGGCTGTCCCAACACGGCCTGTCAGAGGGGTGTCGCCAGAGGAATTCCTCACATTCCCCCTTTCCCACCCCCCCATATTTACTGTGGCTTTTAACCGAGTCTCGGCACGGCCCAGCTGCAGCCAGAGCGCCAGGCCATTATTCCTGACAGACGACAAGCCCTGTTCCGGAAGGTCTGGCACAAGCACGTGTGCCCCCGGCATGCGGCAGCATCCAGCAGCTGATGGAGGTGCAGACCCCAGCCCCGCCATCTGCATGTTTGCATCGCCGGGGCTGCGCACGCCGGCACAAACACACGGCTGGGATCCCTGAGGGGTAAACATGCCCTGCGCCAGCGGCCCCGCCGGAGCCCGCGCTGCGAGGGCAGCCTCGGGTGACAATTTCAACACAGGCTAAACACACGGCCCCTGTCCCCAGAACATAACTGGCTTTTCTATGCAGTTCTTGCTTCAATAAACTAACATTTCTGTAGATATTACCCCTATTGCGTGACAGATTTCCACTTTCTCTGGACACTAACAACAAAGATCTGACTCCTGTGCACTTCTGCCCACAGTTCTTAAACATCTCTTTCCCTCATTTTTACACTTCACTAGGAATTTTTCTGCATGCTGAAATGAACTAGAATATGAGCAACAGGAGGCAAAGACAGTAGGTCTCTTATTTCATACAGAAATACAACCAGTCTTGAGGCATTTAAGAGATATTCCATGAGCACATGGTACCTACTCTGAATCTGGCAATGTGCCCAGAAGGAACACCCAATGAAAACACAAATTTAGTAAATATAGTTAAAATCACCATGAAAAAAAATATAAGTCCAAAATGCCAAATTTTCATTCAGATGCAGATACCATCACCTATGTCCATAGAAACCAATCCTGACTCACAGATCTGCTTCTAGTCCATGCAGGGAGATCCTCTGTGTCAGAAATGCTGCCACAAATATGGGGTAAGGCAAATGAGTCCTTAATTTGCAGGGCACCAATTCCCCTCTCTCTGAAGTTGTTCACACTTACAGCATGAGAAATATGTTTGAATGATGGCAAGAAAAACACTTCACATCAGGCCCCCCATCCCACACAGAACCTAATTTTGTACTCTTTTATTGATGTCTTCCAAGAGAACCCAAATTAAACTGCACCAAGGCCCTTTCTGGGTCAGGACAACAGGAGGCAAATTGCTCTGAGCCCTTTGGGGAGGAGGCAGGGCTGAGCATGTGTGGCTGCAGCTGGGACATGGCAGCGTTGGGCCCTGGATATGGGTGGGCTATGGGCTCCACAACCTCCCTTCCTCCTGCCACCCTGCCTCCATTTACACTCAGTTCTGTTTGTTTTCTGCACAGTTAAAAACTGCGTGAGCACGTGTTTGAAACCCAGTGCCATCGTCTGGAACTGCATGGGGTTAAACTAAGGCAAAAGTAGTGTGAGCAGGGGCAGGGTGAGCTGGTCCCAGGTAGTGAGTTGGGAGCACCGAGATCAGACCACAAATTCTGTTTGGGATCAGCCAGAAGTTCCTCAGGGGGTGGGGGAGGCAGCTCTGGGGGCTGCTGGACACCTGCTGTTATTACTTCTCCCCATGGAGCACAGTGACTTTGGATTTTGGGCAGGCAGTTCCAGGCTGCTGAGGCTTTATGCCTCTGTCTATGGTGCTAAGGCCAAAGCTGTAAACAGTATTAGCAAACATTTCAATTTCACCCTTATTCAGAAAATCCACTTATCACTGAAAAAGCCAGTTGCTTTCACCCTTTGGACTACAAAAGCCATTCCCTGTGGGTAGGTGTTGAAAAAACCACGGGCTCAGCTGAGACAGGTGTAGGATAGCCTGTAGCATGTTGCTATTAGAGAACACTACTAAATGCAAGGGGATACGTGGATAAGCCAGGCTTCAGATTCCACTGGGTACTTGTACTAAATTGCAGCTATAATGCAAAAATGCAGTGAAGGAAAACAAAGCGAGTTCAAGTTCTACGAGCAGATTTGAGAATACGCCCAAACAAGAACCCTGAACAACATGCTGTACATGGCGACCCCTCCTGTGAGGTACACAGTCAGCTCAGGCTTCCCCGAAGAGAGAGGTAAACAGAAACATAAAGCTTCAGGATAAAGATGGGAGATGAAACCAAAGTGAACAACACTAACAAATTACCTAAATAGTAAAATGCACTCGCCAGTCATTTCTCTTACCTGTTCCGACATCAGGGTTTGCCGCAGTTCCTTCTGCAGATCAATAAACCGATCGTGATAGATGGCCATGGACCAAGGTTCCCTGAAGTAGCTGCATAAAAAAGAAGAAATTTAGTTATCTTGTGAACCTCTCATTAACCACTAATAAAGTATTTACCTGCTTTTTTGCCTTTATAAATTACAGTTCTGGACCCATCATGATCATTTGTTCATAAAATGCCTCCTTGTAACAGCATGGTCAATCAATTCTTTTAATGGATGTTCCTGATGTACAGCCAGCTTCAGTAATTACATTTAAAGTGGCTTAATTCAGAGCTGTGGCAAGACCCGGTGAAGAATCCTGATTTTATCAGAATTTAAAAGCCTGAAGACCTGTAAAGAACGGTGTCTCCATTATCTGTCCTCATTTGAGAAAAGCAGATTGCAGGATTAACTGAACTGCTGCATAAACAAATTAAATTTGTGTAGACAATGACACAAATGTTGTTCATCATTAAGGTTTCTGGATTAATAAAAGCCAGAAAAACAGGCCACCACAGCGCTGCAATATGTTCTTTGCACTAGTGAGATGAAGCTAAATTGAACCGATTCTAGGAGGAAGCTCTTGTAACTTTTTCTTTCAGTGACAGGATTCACGACAGCATTCACAATAGCATTCTTCCATGAAAAATGAGGAAAAGGATGGAGAGGACATGGCTCCCTGTAGAATCTCATGGCTGTAAATATCACTGGGGGCAGCCAGATTACAAAGCTGTGATTTACTTCTCTTTATAATGAAAGATAATTTTTACAGCTCAGGTGAGATGCTCGGAGTGTAATTCTTGTTAATGCTCGCTGCAGTCAGGAGATGCCCTGCGCTCATCCTCATAATGACTGAGCAGATGTCAGCAGGGTCACCCAGGAAGCTGGGAGAGTGGGGCATTTGCATGGTTGCCACCAGTGTTCACACTTTGGGAATGGCAGCAGGACCCTGGCACTGCCCTCAGGAGCACATGAACCTTCTCGCCTGGTTCAGCTGCGTGGCCTGTAAGTGAACACCTGCATAAGGCAACTTAAACATGCTACCCAAATGTAGTAATTCTGAGATACCTGTCTACAGAGAACTAACATGCAGTTTCCTCTCTGCAGATTTTACTTCTTCCCTGTCCAAGGGCAGGTTTTCCCCCTCCTGCTCTGAACAACACCTCAGCTCTCCCTCACACCACTAAAACGCTCTGTGCACCTGGCACAGCTTGGCTGGACGTCCATGTGCGTGGCCCCTCTCTGCCCCGGAACACCCGTTCCCCTCTCTGTGCCAGGCTGGCTGGGGCAGAATCTGCACGGCCTCCAGCACAGGAGGGCTCTCTTCCATAGACGTTTTCACAGTATGGAAATATTTATGGACACTATTCCAAACACCACATCCTTGCTATGGCAAGTGCTGCCCAGCCCAGGAGTTACCAGGACTGATGCTTGCCTGCTCATTTGGATATGCAGGTTAGAAAGGACGAGCTCAGCTTCAAGGATCCTTATTTCAGTAACTGCACACCCCAAATGTGTGCAGAGAGCTGGAGAAAAATACACTATCCCATAATATTTAAAACCCCTTCAATTTCAGAAGAAAAACCCCACCCACAAACCTTTAACTCACTGTTGATAATAAATAGCAAAGAGAGAAAGGGAAGTGTTATTCAAGAATACATTAAGGTAATTAAAGACTCTGTTTTTACTGATATGCCATGGTAAAAGCCATGTTCCACTGGCCAAATGTTTAGTCTTCAGGCTGGCATCTTAATTTTGACTGTAACCCTGAGCAGATGATTTCCTTTCTTGACTGAGGCCCACCTTCCAACTGCCTTACCTCAGTTAACAGGTTCACTGCCTCACTGAGGTGTTGCATTAAATGCTGTTTATAAATGTTTCAGGGGTGCCAGTTCCATCTATAGCCACAATTTTAACTCTTCCTGTCAATATCCACAGATTTGGAGCTCAAAACCTGAAATGTTTTGAAGCTCAAGTCCAGTTTGGAATCTTTAATGCAAATAAAATGCCTGGTTTTGGGGAGAAGAGAATGCCTTGTCCATATTTTCTACATAAGCTGCCAGAAGGAGCTCCCAGTAACCAACATTTACTCCCAGACTTCCTTCACTTCCCTTCACCTGAAGAACACCAGGGGCCATTTGGAGATTCACCTCACACAAACAATTCACTTTCTTTGCCAGCTCTGTGCTTCTATCTATTTATCTTTTCAGTTTGAATCACCTTTCTCAGGGGGCACACGGTGTTTTTGACAGAGCAGCTCTACATATGGCTGCGAAAGGGAAGCTTAATAATGAAAAACCCCATTTGAAACCAACAAGTTGACTTTCTGAGGCTCATTCTGAACTTTATTACCACTTCAGCAGCAGTCCCTCAGGGCAAACCGTGGAAGGCTTCAAAGTATAAAGCTCTTCAGTGTACGAGATGGAGCTGGCACGCTCCCAACAGGGGCTCAGCGGCTCCTCCGCTATCATGAGCACAGCATCTGCCACATGTGTTTGCACCATTTAGTCTTTCATAACCTGCCAGGGTGATCAGGCTAAATATGTACAAGATGACAGTGTTTGCCAGGAGCATAATGGGTGCGTAAACTTGGTCACTTGCTAGCGGGGATCCCTGCTGGAAGCCTTTATGCCAGCGGCAGCAATTGCAGGAAGGCGTTTGTGACAGGTGGGATGGAATGGGCTCCTGCAGAAGACAGTGAGCAACATCCTTTTCGTTGCTAAGGAGCTGGTCTCACCTTTCATTAACAAACAATATTTCAAGTCTGTTCACCTCATTTGTGAGGTGTAGCCTACATTAGATGAGAGGCGAGGATGAGTGGCGTCCTGCACAAAAAGCACAGAATCCTTCCCTTTGCAAGAGATATAAATAAAATGGACAAAGCTGGGCACTGCTAGCAAGCAAAAATGGAGCGTGCACATGGCTGTCCATCCGAGAGCTGCCTAGAGTTACTCTCAATTTCATTTGCAGGAACACACCATGGTTGGAGAAGCAGCCTCTGCCCCTGTGGAAGATGGTTGTATGTCCTGGCAGCAAGGACCCAACATTGACCTGCCATCTGAGTCAGGTCTGGTGGCATGGGGTGTCACACTGGCAGCAAGGTGTAAAGCCAGAAAATCTTAAAAACTGAATGAAAAACCTTCAGAATAACACCCCTGTTTTGTACAAGGACAAAAGAAAAAGCAAGTCACAAGCTTAAAAAAAAGAGATGAGTAATTTCAGCACTGTGGTACATCCCCTACCTGAAGGGGAGTTTGGACATGCCAAATCCCCCGTGCTCTGGCCCAGGGTCCCGTCCCAGGGTCCAATCCTGACCCCTGAGCTGCTGCAGTGCCATCTTGCTGCAAGGAGGCTGGGATGAGGAGGGGATTTTCCACTGCTCTAAGGGCAGGTGGCACCTCGTGATGGTGCCTTTGAAAAATCACTCTGCAGACTGGCGTGTCAGTGACTACAGGTTTGGAGGATGATGTGTCTGTGGCTGTTCTTATGCTACTCAGCACTTGCATGGAAACAACAAATCCAAATTCCACTCCTCACATCCCTCCTACCCCTGTTCTTCCACCAACACACACACACTGCAGGGTACTTCAGAAACTCCGACAGCCTATGATGTGGGTTGAATCTGCAGCTCTCAACAAATGTCTCTAAGCAATCCTGAACATAGATCTCTTGAAATCCCATTTGTTTCTTCCCAAAGCCATCCATGAGTCACCAGTGCCCTGCCCTCTGTGCCACTAAGCCCAGCGGCCCTCTGGTGATGGCTGTGCCCTCATCACCAGCACTGTGAGCAGCACCATGGCTTTTAGTACACAATACAAGCAGAGTCATTGATCAACTTAATCTCCTGGTAATCTGTAAGGAGTGGAGAGTCTCCTTTCCTCTCTGTAGCTTCCCGAGCTTTGTACAACATGGGGAATTTTCCAGATAGATGTTCACTTTCCTAGGCTGAAATTTCTTTTCGAAGAAGAAATGTAATCCTTGAAACTCAAAATTCTCCAGGCTCTATCAGCTACATCTGGAAGATACTCTGTCCCTTCTCAAACCCTCAGACCTCAGGACATACAAAGGCATTCCCTGACGTGTGGATGGCTCTGGTGGATTACGGAAGCTGAGTCTCTCAGTGGTGCCTTTGGCACATGATGGCCAAAGCCCCCCAGTGCTGGGGAGCTTCTGCTGAGAGCCCAGCCAGGCAGAGAAAGGCTGCTGCACACAAATCCCAGGAATCACCCCAGGAGAACAAGCACAGAGGAGACTGAAGCCGTTCAGCTGACACGGGCTCAAGTGAAACGCAATTATGCCAGGAGTGCCTACACAGAGCGGGGACTTTCACTTAGGAGTGGGGAAAGTAAAATATTGTGGAGGGATGGAATGCAATGCAATTCTAATTTTCAGGCCATCCTGACAATACTTCCCAACTGCAGCTTGCAGATGAACAAAAGTCTTTTCTCCAACACAAGCAAACCAGACAGAACATCCCATCTTGCCAGGAAAATTCAAAATGCGTTGTTTTGCAAACAATATATGCATGTCTTTAAGACTCTTAATTACAAAGATATGGTAATACCAGCAAAAGACACAAAATACTTCCTGATATACCTTGGACAGCTGGACCAGGAATCATAGTGTGTTAATATAAAGACAATATAAATAAAACCACTGAGCATTTTCCTGCATTCCTCTGACCAATAATTTCAAAAGACATCTTGTTTACATAGGTAAAAAGCCAGATCAAATTGTGTAAAATCCCCTAGAGCACCACCTGAGAGCATTGTTCTTCTGAACAAAAGACATAACACATTCCCTGGCCTGCAACTTCTTAACATTCACCTACAACTGCTGAACAGTCAAGCAAATGTGAACCAACAACCTGTTTGTAGCAAGAAGGGTCTTTACTTCCTTGCTTTGCAGTTCTGCTCCCTGAACACCTGCTTGTCCAGGGCGTTTGAGTATCTCCTCTTACATTTAGTGATCCAGGACTCTGTTACTGCTCTGACCCAGTAATTAGTGAAATCAGCAGCCTTATGAACAGCAAATATGTGAGTGAATCCACTGAACAGATTCACAAAGTAACAGCAGTGCTCATGAATTCACAAGCTGACATTTCTTTTGTCCCTTTCGAGAAGGAAATCCTGGAGAGGAAGCCTGTACTTTTTTACCTCTTCTCACAGAACCTGCAATGTCTTGCCTTTGGAAGATGACTGGTTTAAAACCCATGGTTTACAATCCCCTTTTAAACATAGCTGCAATGGCAAACCACAGCAAAGGACAACTGCTCTTACAATTCTTGTTCCAGAAAAATGGCCATTGAATCCAGACCTCGTTGAGGGCGATACTGTTCCCCCCGGCCCAGACCCAGCCCCCCCAGAGCTGCTGCAGGGACCTACTGACGTCAGGGGGTGACACTGCACCACTCACCAGCATCCTCCCTTCACAAACGCCGGTGATCCATCACGACTGATAAATCAGCTCTGATTGCTGCAGTTTTAATATCCTGGAAATGTTACAGCCCTGTACCCAGAGGCACCTTCAGAAAGCAGATCCTGGTATTGAGATAATGCAGCCCTTTCCCGTTCCCTTAAGTGTCCTCAGGAGAGACTCTCCATTTTTCCAGCACTGGCATTTGGTAAAGTTTAGACACCTTAGTAGCTCACAGCAGTTATGGTGTACTGACTTTCACTGAACTGATCTCTAAACTTTCTAAACTCTTTAAAGCTGACACAGAAATACTGCTATCTGTGCTCTCTCTATGACCACTTTGTGGCTGACCCTGAAATCAGGCTAGCTGCATTTTTCCACATAGTACTATTTCACACATAGTGTATTATGGAAAACAAGTCAAAGGAAATTAAACCTGAGGCACAAAATCATCAAACAGGCTGTGTGCAGGGGTATGACTGCTATTCTGCAATTGTTTATGGATTCAGAGTTCAATCATTCATAATGGTTTGCATAATTACTGATATGAATTGGCAAGGTTTGGCTACAAATTAGTGTGGTAGGGTTCAGCCAACGAGCTTTTACTTACTAATTTGAATGTGGCATTTCTTAGTAATGTGGCTCTTTGTCAGCAAGTTACCTGCTCCTTTAAAATTACATTAATATCTAGAAATCTCCACCATTTGTATTGATTTGCTCTGTAAGTGCAGCTGTACCAGTGCACCGCGGGGTTAGCGGTTAATTCCCGGAGCGAAAAAGCTGTTAGTGCTTTGATATCCCTTCAACACGTTCCTCTTTCCTTACCCTGACTCTCTCTTCATGAAAAGCACACACATTTCCCTCTAATTAGGCTGCAGAACGGACAGAGCAGCACTAGTCCCTCTCAGTCAAGCTCACTACCTGCTATACCGTTCCTTTCTGGTCTTTTTTAACCCTGCAGAAAAACATCTCACCGTCTCCCCGATGAACAAAAGCCTAAGGTGGAATCCTTTAAATGTAATCCCAGTGTGCTAATGATGTGGGATCCAGCAGATTCCAGACAGCAGCAGGGCATTCTCGTGTTCCTCTTAACAAACAACCACTCTTCATTTCAGAAAGCCTGGGTTAAATCCAGCTTTTCTATGTAGCATGCATTTCACGTTTAAATAATCACTGATTATCCAGCCTCTAAGTAATGAAGTTCTCTCTACCTTTTAACAATAATGCTGAAAATACCAAATGTTCTTCTTTTCCTTAATGTATTTGTTATATTTTGAGGTTTATTAGCATTGAGTCAATAAACAGTCCAGTGTGGTATCTCTGCTTAACAGTCTCACTGAATGACACACTGCTAAATAGAGCACCTTCAGCCTAATGTTAACACCACCAGGGTGTGGGAATTGAACTTCAGTGGAAAAACCTAAATGGTTACTTCAAAATAAGTGAATGCTGTCCATACAGCTCAAAACACTTTTGAGCATTTAGCTTGTACAGCCAATATGAAAATGCAATGTGAAAACAAAAAACAGGGTTTGAAGAAGAGCAGCCAAGGAAACATCCACTGCTGTTATCCATGTAGTGCCTGGCTGGATTTTCCAAAGCCTCTCAGGGAAAGGGAGCCTGACTCCCTTCACACATTCCTGCTGCATGTTTGGCAGCCTCATGTTCTATGGCCTGTCAGTAGCTGGTGCATTTGAAGCTGTGCCACTTTGTGAGATTTTCTTCAGGGTGCCCACCTCTTGGACAGCAACACCCACCATGGCCGGGCACCACACAGGCTTGCCAAGAACCAGCTGGCATGGATCTCTGCAGATCCATGCATGGATCGCTTGTTCCCTTCCTCAGTGAAGACTGAATCCTACCTGCATTCTGGCAAGGGGAAAAACATTCCTTTGTGACTACAATTCAACTAAATCCCCTGTGCTTTTTGTCCCATGCACAAGTACTGTCACATAACCCACCCTCACACCTCCTTCTTGCCAAAGAGCCCTGGTCATAGCTGCTGGGGCCTTCTCCCTCCTCATGGTGCCCAAGACCCCTGTGCAGAGCAAGCAAAATGTCCAGTTTGACAAGTCCTTAAAATGCTGGACACCAAGCTATTGAAACAAGAAGTAACAAAGCGATTTTGAGCTCTGCCTAGATGACTGTGCCTGTGAGGTTTCTCTGCTCATCACTCATTAAAACATGCACTGCCTTTGTGCACTCCTTCCCAGGCCTGACCCTGTGCCCTTCCCCTCTGCCACCATTGCTGTCCTGTGCCGGGTGCTGTGTCACCTCACTGCCACTATTAGTGCCACATGCTGAGACACAACCAGCGTCTTCTGCAGGTGCTGGCTGACAACGAGTTCATGAATACACAATTATGAAATCCCAAGTAAAAGCCACTCACACCTTATTTGCGAAAGGAGCTCCTTAAGTATTTTAGAAACTAGTGGGTCAGATTTTTATGCATTTATGTTAGATTTGATTTTCATTAATGCCAAATGAAGCTTACATGAAGCACTTCTATCTCATATTAAAGGCATGATGCCAGTGAGCATCCATTTGGTTGCCAAGTATCAGGAGATCCCTCTAATTATCTGTTTTGTACTTAAGATGCAGCAGAGGGAGATTCCACTGCTCTGTGGACATGTTCCATAACTTGGCAACTGCCTTACAGCTGCCTTCAGCTCAGGAGAACACAAAAGGGGGTCACTGTCTGGTTGCATTCCTCCTCTGTGAAGCAGCGTGGAGGACTGATGACCAGTAAATCTATAAACTTCAAAAGAAAAGAAAAAATGGTTCAGAGACCTCTTTCCCCACCCCTCTCTTTTATCTGCTGCTAGGGCAATAATAATGGAAATAATCTGAAGGCCTTTCAGTAAGCGAGGGAGGACAGGAGCATGGCATACAGTATGGTATCCTTCAGGTCACACCACTGGAATTTGCTTTCTTTTTCCTTCAGGAGAAGACACCCCATGAGAAAGAGCCTTGCTCTTGGGGACTCAAATTATAGTTGACTTTTTGAGATGCAGCCTGATGGGAAATGAATAAAAACTGCAGAAACTCCTTCCTGAAGTGGATTCCAAATCTAGTGAGTAATGCCATGCAACTCACAGGTGACGAGTCTTTGGTTCCTACGTTTTTTCCTGCCCTGGCATAGAAGAACTGCTCTGTCAGGCCCCTCTGCTCAGGAACATACTGGCTGGAGGCCCAGGTGGAAGGAGAATACCCACTGCACGGCACGAGGCAACTGGAAGGGAGGCCAGTGTGTGCCCCCTGCTTCACCTCCTCCAAGAGCCCAGGTACTGAGGTCAGGAGGCAGGGCAGCAGACCAGTCCTTCCTCTGGTTGTGGGTCAAGTCCTGCAGCTTTCAATCCTGCTGAACTCACTCACACCCAAATCAATGGAACTTTTCTCCAGACAAAAGGAAATGCTATTTCTCTCATTATTCCCATTAGCCGCGGCTCCAGGCACCCGACCGGAAGGGGTGACTTTGTCAAGTTTGCTGATCTCGGGGGCCTGTTGTTAATGCTAATTTGAGAATGGCACTGGCACATTCTGGCCAGGAAATCTGGTACCATGGCGTTAACTTTCAGCTCTGACACCGAATGCAAATCAGTGAGGAAATTCACTGCTAGGTGCAGTCTCTAATTATTTAAAAGATAATTTGCATGCTACACAGAAATAAATTAGCTCCCAGGTGACAGCTGTTCCACTGTGTCCATTCCTGGAACGAGATGCCATGCTGGGAAATCTAAATGCAGACCAAAAGATTAAAACCCTGCACTTTCTTGCCTCGTAGGAAGGCTCTTCCCAAAAGAGAGGCATAAAGAAGAGAGGAGGGGAACGGATGTTTCAAACCAACAGGTTTACAAGCTTAACTAACAAACCACACTTTCGCAGTCTGTATTTTCTTTTCACTAAGGGCACTTCTCATCTTGCCAGAAGATGTGGATGTAAGTGTAATGTGTATAGTTTAAAAGGAAGGTTTTGAAATCCAAAGAGAGGAATTCAGTCCTAACCTCAGGTTGATGTTCATGTGGGAACCTTACAGACCACGTGAACAAGGCCCAAAACAGTTGTTCTTTTATCACACTCATAGAAATCAGTGAATGCATTTTCCTATTCTGTACCAAAAGCCAACCAGACACCCCTTTTTCTCCACATAAAAGTCTCAAGACAACTCAACAAGAGCTGCTCAACCATTTTTCAGTCTAATGGTTTTCTAACAAACAGTCTTCTCATGGCTTGGTTTTAACACTGTCTATTGCACCCTGCACACACATGTACACACATTCTATGTGATGCTGTACTGTGGGGATGTAGATGTGATATATTATGACAGTGCAGTATACTGCCAGCCTTCCTCTGTTGTTCCATGTCCTACTGAAAGCAGCAAATTCCTGTGTCAGCTTGCTGTGTGCCAGGACTCCTTTGTGGGGGTGCCAGGCAATTTACCTGTTACACCTGCTGGACAATGCTCCCTCCTCACAGGGCAGACATGTGGAACAGGGACTCCAAGCTGAGATGAATGTGAATGCATGTGTGTGTGAAAGTGCCACAAGAAACACACAAGCCAGGATTAAAGAGCAGCATATGTTCACTGCTGCAGAGCAACATATGGGATTTCATTCATATGACCAAAGAGCAAGAAGAGAAGGAACAAACCTATCTAAAGATAAGGTATAAAGAAGACTGAAAACGACTGGAGGCAATAAAATAACCAGATAAGAAAAACCTGGCAACTGTAATTCAGGAATTCTGCCACAGGCTAATGAGAGGTGAGATAAAATAATGAGGCAAAAGGTCCCAAACAACATCACTGTCTAAAAGCTGTAAAAGACAAGTCCAAAATTAGTTCATCATCACTAATTAAGGAGAGCTTAAGGGATGTGATGAGGCCCTGAAATGTGGAGTCCCTCTGGGCAGCACACCAGTGATCCTTTGGTCAAGGTCAACAAAATACTGCTACCTGTGCTGCAGGCTGAAATCCCAAAGCAGGATGGTTTATTCCTCCAGATGTTGCTACTGATGTGAAACGTGCTGGTACATCTAACAAGTGATGCTAACCACACCTGGGCAAAGAGCCACAGCCTCAGTGTGATTCACAGAAAAGATGAGCTCACAATGTGTGTGCACACTGTAATGCCACAAAAAGGGCTGCTAGTACCTTGCCACAACCTGAATATTGAGTTCCTCCAAGTGCTCCAAATGTCTGACCAGCATGAGCCATGACAAGGAAAGGAAATCTCCTGCTGTCTTCGCCCATCTCTCATACACTTGTGTCACCCTCCTTCAGTTTCTCCTTAACATTTCCTGACAGTGTGCTGTTCAGGTGAACTTCACGTCTGCTGTGTCCCATTCCTCTCTTGTAAAACAAACCCACCATTTGCTATAAATCAAAATCAAACCCTATAGCAGCAATAATTCACAAGCATGTTCTGGACCACAGTACATCCTTTACAGCAAACCTTTACAAACTGTTACCTAAACAACAATGTTGAGTCTGAAAATTTTGCTACCATTTGTGCCTTTCTTCCAATCACTTATAGATATAACAAAATCAAACCTGGAAACGTTTCAGGCACCATTATCAGCTTTGTATAACAATAAAAACTGATAATTTGCTCCTGAGCCTGGCTTTGTGTCTCTACCCAGCTGATGTAAGGCAGTACTCCATCTGTGACATTTTATGTTTCAAAGCGCCATTCGTGAGGGATTTCTTCAAATGAAAATCAAAAGCAATGTAACATTCTCTCAGAGGAGATGGCACATGACTAGAACTAACCAGGCCCTTCAGTCTCTCTCATTCCTTCAGGATTTATCACCAGATGAAAATAGCCAAGTTGTTGAGCATGACTTATCACCATGAGTTATTTTAAATCTCCCTAGAAAGGTTCGACTTAAAAATTTGATTCACAGCAACAAAAATACTTTTAAAAGCGACTTTTGAACATGAGTCTTCAGTAATAAAGGATTGTTCATGTTCAGCTTAATGATTAACCTACTGAATATTCTAAACGAAAGTGATAAAGACACTGACATGCTCTTTCAGGTGAAAGATAGTCAAGTAAACCATTGCTCCTCCTCTAAGTAAATCTCAGACACACAGCTCTTTCCAGGAAGGTCTTCAGGACTTGCATTTTTACCAACAATTTTGCTAAGTACTGGAAAATATTTTTAAATCCGTTTTTCTACCTCTTTTTCCAAGGGAAAACAGCCAAAAGACAAACCATAATAAGATAAAACTAAAAGTCTGGCAGAATGTAGATTTTGTGCACAATGTAGAGCTTGTCTCACCTGTAGAGGTCTGTGAGCTGCCTGGCCCTCCAGCGGTAGCACAGGTCATTCAGCAGGCGCTCATGCTGTCCGTACAAGCAGATGTAGTTGGAGACAGGGAAGGGTTCCTTGGAAAAGCAGGTTATGCTATCCACCATATTGTATCTGTTGAAGTGCATGCTGAAGTAATTCCCGTGCCTTACCTCACCAGTTACAATCTCCATCCCCTGGAACAGAAAACACCAGGAAAGCTGTGGAGATGGAGGGAACACCTGACCTGGCACATGTACAGGGTCAGTGAGGGATTCCCAGCCCATTGTTCCCACTGCTTAATGTCCACAACCCTTCTTTTAAAATCAAGAGACCACTCCTGGCACAGTGGGTCATCGGGCACATTGCTGTGGCTTGGACACAGATTTTCCGTGCGGTTTAGTTTGGTTACTGCCCACCCCACTGTGCCAAGTGCCACTGCAGACACCTGGGGGACCTGGGCCCTCCAGCTGCGCTGGCAGTGTGACACCAGATCCACAGGGACCTGTGACCTCCTGGAGCAGCAGCTGGAGTCAGGAGGGATGCCCTGGGGCATACCAAACAACACTGGATAGCTCTGTTTGGGTAACTCAATTGAACACTATTCAGCCTCATTTATGACACCGAGCACACACATGGGATATCATGTTTACTGTCAATAAAAGAACACCAATATTGGATGTTCATGCTCAAACTGTAGTGCTTAGCTTCAGCCACTTAAATCAATCACTTAGACAAAAATGTAAACATTTGCTTCAAGCCTCACTTTGCAGTGGGATGATCAGATAGCTCGAAGCTATTTTTTCAAGCTGTATTCCTGTTACAGTTTTATACATTTCTACAACCTGTTGCTAGGCTACAGGAACCTTTAGTATTTCCACATCTAAGCTAGTACCTTTCACTAGCTTCTCTTACTTCTTTCTTGGAAAATTCTAGGATTTACATGAAGTTTCTGGAGTGGCTTTAAAAAGATGGTCCTTTTCAGGTAATCAGCAGATAATCAGGGTGGCAGCAAAAGAATTCTAATCATATTCTAGCAATTTGGAGTAACAAAACCAATTCCTCTCTCTGATAGTCCTTTCTGCTTTCTACTACACGCTGCTTTGGATGGCTCATTCTGGATCTGAAAAACAAGGTGAGCTGTGCTTTGATTCCTCTCCCTAAACCATTTTCTTTTTAAAAAGCCCATTTCTTTCATTGCTGTCCAGGTTTTAAAATCAACACTGAAGCAGCTTTCTAAAAGCTGCTCTTTAAATCAACTGCAAAAATGGGCTTGATGCAGAAATTCCCAAGGAAAAAGGTACAATCTGTGTGAAAGAGGATCTTACCTCGGTGGAAAGTCCTCTCTGGTGTAAAAAGACATGAATCTAGTCCTTTTCTTGCCTCAAGTCAGGCTGTGCAGTAAAAGAACCACTCCATGCTTGTATCCTGGGACAATCTCCCATGTAGCCCAGCATGGGGAGTGGTTCCCTGTGCCCTGTTCCAAGACAACTCTAACGGCTGCAGGACTTGCTATTTTCTAGCAGCACAAAGTATCTCTTCCACAATACTACCTGCTGATCCAGAAATCAGCTGAATTTCTCTGACAGACTGCCATCATCTGTATGCACTTGCAGAACCATATTGTAGGGAGCAAAGAGGCTATTAACTGAGGCAGAAAGCATGAAATCATTCTAATACTGTCCTGTGTCCTCTATATGGAAACCAGGCATCTTTGGAGAAAGCCAAACACCAGGAAGCATGGAAAGGAACATCTGAGAGGTTCACTTAGTTCTGTGACTGCTCCTGGTTCTCCAGCTGTACTTGGTGAATATGGTACCCCCAGGCCCAGCTACCCTAAACAGGAACATCTTTTCAAACAAACGGGGGGGATGAAACAAGAAGAGTTCCATTATTTAACTTACATGATCACATGGGTCATGTTCTACATCCAAGGGCATGGGGATTCCTGGCTTGGAAATGTGCAAGTAGTTAAAACCTCCAGGAAGAACACCACCTGCCATAAATGAAAATATGAGATTCATTAAGTCATTAACAATGAAGAAAACACTGTATTTTTTTGTCCTCCTCCTGCCATCATCTTTTTCCAATAGTTATATAAGGAGCTTTCAGGGCTATACTGCCATGAGATGGCACCTGAGGTGAGAAAGACTTGTGAGATAGACTCTTCTGTACTATAGAAGAGCAAAAATTCCTCAGAGGGGATGGAAGTGTGACAGAAATCCAGCTGGACATACCTTGAACTTTACACCTTCTGTATGTGGGGATGAGTCTGTCTGAGCTTTCTGGCGGCTCGGAACTGGGCTGAGGGGTTGGATCAAAGAGACTCAGCATGGATGCCGCAAGCTCGAAGCCAATCTCCTTGGAGTTGAAGTTGCTGTGTGTCAGTTCGTCCCTATAGTATCTCCTGGAGAACTTTGTCAGAGGACCTGCAGCCCTGATGCTGACATCATTGGTATGGAATCTGGCATCAATCACAAGTCTTCCATCAAAAACAAGGCAAGCATCATTGATGGCCTTAAAGGTTTCATAATCCACTGTCCTGTAGGCAAAGCTAAAAAATGCCTATAAAGAGATGTAAATAAGTGAAGATTACTGTATATTACTTACTAGCTGATTTCATAAATCAAAACCCAGACTTTATTCTGAACGTTATTTTAAAAAAACAAGAATGTGAAAATACAGTATGATTTTAGCAACACTGGCACAGCAGACAGATCCCTCTGATCCAATATTTACAGCTACCCAAGTTAAAACTAAGACAGTAGAAAGGAGAATTACTAAAGTAGACTAATTTGTTTGTGGTTATTGGATAGTTTAAAAACTCCAATATTGGCTACATCCAACAGCCTGGGTTGCTGTGTGTATTTTCTGTGTTAGTACAAGCATGGAACATAGACCCTTTGTGAAGTTTGTTTTCTTTCAAATGCTCAAGGCCAATCTGAAATCCCAAGGAACAGAAAAGCACAATGTATTTGGAATTTAGCAGGATAACTGTGTATTACAAGTGTTTTCCCAACTGTTGAGCCTGTTTACCAACAAACTGAGTTACTCTGGCTAACCAGCACAGGGACAGTCAATGAAATGGAAAAATCAGAAATAAACTTGTTCAGAGGAAATGTCATCCTCATTCCAGCTATAGCAGCAGAATTTCAGTCGGTGGAAGCTGCAGAGGCCAAGGACCCTAAGTCCATGAATTCCTGCTCTAAGTCTCAAAGAAAAAAGCTAGTGATAATTCTCTCCTTTTGTCTTTGCATGGCATGGGCACAGCCCCTCTCCTGGGCCACAAGGAAGCAGAGCTCCTGTCCCCACACAGAAACTGGGGCAGCATGACCAGCACTGTAAAGCAGGTGGTGCTGGGAGGAGACAGCAGACATGGGAGAAGCAATGACCACAAACAGCATCCTCAAAGCTTTTTCTGGCAAAGGATAACCTGAGAGCTGGCAGAACACAGTCCCTGAACGAGTGTAAAACAAGAGTACCCACTGGACACTGAGCAGAGACAAGGCTGAGAGATGCTTTGAACAAGACCACAGTCTGCAAAGGGCACAGATGAAGACTATCTCATCGCTTCAATGGTTTGTGAAGCCCCAGAGCCCTCACACAGAGTTTTTCCCACCATCGGTGCCCTCAGCTTTTAAAACCATTAGATGACAAGTTGCTGCCCCTCCAGCAAGAAATATTCCTTTACAGGCTAAGGAAGGGGTGGAAGGGTCTCAGATGAGCACATTTTCCCTTGCTGCCTTCATCCTGAACAGCCCAAGACGTTAATTGTGCCAGGATAAAGCAGCATCTATAATCTGTCCCACCCTTAGTGCCAGCTCAGGACACAGCTGTGACCGGGGCAAAGATATTACCCAGTTGTATCCCCAAAGAGCTGTCCGGGGGACTCAGGGCAAGTGTCAGATACTCAACTGGCTCGATGAGGCAGCTGAAAGGAAAGGCACGGAAGAGGGAAGCAAAGGGAGCTGGAAATTTTGACAACACTGGCATAAGCAGAGATGTGGCAGTGGAGGAGCCAGAGTCCCTGGGTTTGTTCATAGATAAACCGAGTGATGAACTGTGCACAGCTAAGGGAATTCTGACCATCTCAGAGAGCCAAAAATCAAGGAAGCTCTGCCCGTGAGAGCAAGAGGACCACACAGCCCCACATCCTGCCAGCTGACAGGCAGGACAGTGTCACCGGAGGGGAGGGGAGGGCTGCAACCTCCAGGCGGGAGCCATCTGTCAGCCCAAGCAGGAGGGAGGGAGGAGGGAGGGAGGCTGCTGCTTTAGGGAAAGAAGAGATTTTCTCCTGTTGTTTTTATCCTGCAGGACTCAACAAATTATGTCCCCAAGAACTGCCAATCAACAGTTGATACTGGCTGAAATCCCAAAAGGCCCAGAGCTGCTGCAGAGCCGATTCCTGCAGAGCCTGGTCTCTAGTGAGTGCAGCTGCCTTCCTGGTGGAGCTGCTGTACAGACACTGCTCTTCCTCTGAGTCCAGCCTGCCAGGTGGCTGGAGGCAGATACAGGAGCCTTGCACAGCAGCTGAACTGGTTTTGGAGAACACAAAGCCCTTGACATCACAAGTAATTACAGGTCTTTCATCTTAGAGGCTGTGAGAGACCTCGAGAGGGAAGGACTGTGGATGGAGGAAGGACAAGCACGGGGTACGAATGGGCAGGAGAGAGAAACCCCAAGGCAAGGGGGGTCTGAAGGAACAGTGTAGGCCACGCAGGCAAGGTGGTGGGGAAAAGAGGGTGGGGGCTGAAGGGGCGCTGGTCAGTGGATACAAACTTGAGAAAACAAGAACCACACTGAGATCTTTCTGGAAGGATAAAAATAGACTTCAAGGAAAGAGGAGAGAACTTGAAAAGCTGCATACAAGGAGAGAGTGGGAGGTATGTCACTACTGATATGCAGACCAAAGTCAAGACACCACTATGGATAAAAGTGCTGTATGAGGTCTTCACCCCCACCATAAAGAGCTTAACTATCCCTGTGTTAAAAATAAAAGGGCTGTGGAGCAGGGGGACCAGCAGGGACCCCAACAGGGACCCCAACATCTGGGAAGCTCTCTGGAAGAGGCACAGTTAAACCCACCAGCTGCACAAAGGAGAGCACACACAGCGGGGAGTGCAGAGGGGCTGGCAGCTCCATACGGATGCAGGTTTTGAAGTGGCTCTGACAGAAGCACTCACTCCTGTGGATTAGTCCAAGAAAGGAAAACAGAACTATCCTGACCCTTAGGAAAGGCTAGAACCTGTCCCCAGTCTCAGAGCAGAGACACACCTGTGAACATACCTACAGCTTCCATAAGATATTGGTAGTGGAAGTGAAAAATCCTGCAATCACTGATGTAGAGCGAAAGGAACCTTTTAAAAATATGTTTTCTTTAAGTTACATACTAACCCCGTGTTTTTGGCTTCTCCTATGACAATCAAATGTACATAACTGTAGACAGGAGTAACTGCACATTTAAATAAGAAAAGGATTTCTGGAATTACTTTGAAAATGTATTAGGAGTATTTGTCACTCAGCAGTGAACAATTACTTGTGTGTCAGGTGACTTAAATACATTTTAATCCAAATCAGTCAGGGCATTAACAATAGGTTTATTTGGATTTTTAAAAAACAATCCTTGAGACTAACAAGTGAATGTTCAATCTCCTAGAGACAATGAGGAAATAGATAAACCTGTGAGGCACCATCTACACTTGATGGCTTTTGTGTGAAAAAACCAGCCTGAAGGAAAGGCACAGGAAGCAAGTACTTACTGAGCATTGCAGTCGGAGCGGGTTTGTGGCCGTGGTGAAAGCAGCCCAGGTGATGAGGCCATGGTCACCCTGGCCCCACTGTGCCAGGATGCTGTCCGGGTGCACGGCCACACCTGCCCCTGACAGGGCCTCCCCCACCACGTGCTCCAGGGCAGCGTCACTGAGACAGGGACCGGCAGAGCTGAGCGGAGCCTGCACGAGATGGATGCGGGAACCATCAATCCCAAGGGATAAGAGGGTTTCTACCGTGGTGTAAATGTCAATTGTATTCCCATAGACAATGATGTTCCCTAAGAGGAAAAAAAAGGGGAAAGATTTCTAAGACATACAGTGAAAACCTTATTAGTATCACTCAGATGATAATAACATGGGATTGCTCTCTTTAACCCTCTTATTTCTCTGATGCTATGAAGCAAACAATGTTACCTAGCAACAGCAGCTAAGACAATTTAGTGAAGAATCTGTACAAAACATCCCACAAAGTAGGCAAGTACTTAACACAAAAGTATGATATTCATCCTGACCCCATAATCTGAAATTATTTTGACTGAAAAGCCTCTAGGAGTAAATAAATAAATAAATCACCATTTTTATTTTGTTCTCCTCTCTCCCTAATTTCACTCAGTCAAAGGTCTGATGCGGGGGGAGCAGACAGAATCAAATTCAATACATCATGCAGAAAACCCCCACAAACCATGGAAAGGCCAAGTTATAGAAAACAAGCCCTTGTGCCACGTGGAGGTCACCAGTGCTGCCGCTTGCTTCTGCCAAAGCCTGATCTCCAGAGAATGGGGTTGGTCCTGCAGCCGTACCTGTCCCTGGTGCTGGGGAGAGCTCGGCATCACTCTGAAGCCAGCTGCACATGGCACAATGCCCAACCCAGAGCCAGCTCCATCCCTGCTCACTGCTGGGAGCTCTGTGAGTTGCAGGCAGCCATCCATCCGAGCAGCTGCCGTGACAGCAGCATGTAGGAACTGCTGCTCCTTCCACAGAGCTCAGCAGCAGCACAGAAACCACTCCTGAATCCAGCTCCATCCTCCTGCCCCAGGCAAACGGAGCTCAGACCTGACCCACTCCTCCCACCAGGCACTGGAGAGCTTCAGGGCAGGGCCCTGCTATTCTCCTCCTGAACTAGTGCCACTTCAAACGGCACAGTCAGAGCTGAGCAGGGATAGAGGAGGGGAGGGTCTCTTCTGTGTGAGCACAACGGGACTCTCCAGCCTAAGGGCTAAAGCCCTCCTGGCAATAAGGGAGGCAGAGCTGGGATGCAGCAGAGCAATTGTGTGTTTTATCTCAGGATGGTTTAATATAAAACGCATAAACATTGCCCTGAGCAGGACTGAGACGTGCTCGTCTCCTCCCCATTCCCTCTGCCCCCCCGCTTGGAATAGGAACCATTTGTCTGCTCTGTGATCCACTAAGCCTTTGAGTAATCCAGGCGAAATGGCCCAGCTCGTGTAGGGAACTCCTCTCCCGGGGGCTGAGGACCCTTCACACGAGGCCCAGAGCCCAGAGCCCAGCCCTACAGGCTCTCTGTGCACCACATGCCTCACAGCCGTGCCATGCTCAACTGCTCCAGCCCCAAGCTGGGGGTCCAGACAGAGGCAGGAACACCTCCACCCGCCTGCCCGTGTCCACATCAGCTCCTGTGTTTCAGATCTGACCTGTCAGCACAAGGATGCCTCCCTCAAAAGCACCTTCCCAGTGCTTTCACGTCCCACACCTGGGCAGTGCTGCAACAAACTCACTCGTTTATGTCAGCAGTGGCATTTATGTCTCGCCACAAGTGACAGCATCCCCTATGCCCTAAATTGTATTATTTCACAGGCTAAACTAATCTCACTGGACCATGTTTTACTGCATGAGATGCAGGGCAATACTAAACTGAGCATGCACACAGCTCCAGCTCCCAAGAATATTAATAATAAAAATGTTAACAGATGTTCTACTATTCCTCTTTGACAACAAGGTTATTTTATTTGTCCCTACCAGTTTGCCTACTTGTAACTGCCAAAGAAATATCTCTCTTCATAGCTGCCAGAGAAGAGACTTACCCCATGAGTACATTGCACAGAAATGACAGAAAACATGTTTTTACTATTCACAGCAATGACCAGAGGGACAGAAGCTACAAATGTATAAATTTGAAAACATAAGAAGAAAGAGATCTTACTACTTCCATAAATATCATATAGAATACAGGAATGCTCCCGTGTGTCCATCACTGACCTGACTTCCCAAGCCAGAAGAATCTATCCCATAGCTTGTGCCTGCCAGGATACCTGTCTGCAGCTGCACTGGCCTCAGGAGAGGGCCAAAAGAGAAGACAGACATAAGCCTGATAGGTTTTTCCCTGCTGCAGTAGGGTGTAATGCAAGAAGCAAGCCAGCAGAACCTGTGGGTAAAGACCAGCTTTGCTATACTCATTTTGATTAACGCCACGTGCTGACAGTGCAGGCCAGAATGTGGTGTGCAGGTGCCGACAGCCTCAGCTACATTTACATGTTTTCAATTTGCAGGGAGTGAAACATCAGGAGTGAAGAGGATGCCGTGGCTGGAAAAGGAGGATGAGGAGGGCTTTCCTGAGGCACAGCCCAGCAAAGTTCCATTTGGACTCCAGGGCAAGGCTGGGCAGCACCAGCCCCCTCAGAGAGAAGCTCAGTTACTGCATTAGACACTGGCTTTAGGGGATGTACAAGATCAGATGCGAGTCCTACATTTCTCAAGGAAAATTAAAATTCTGGTTTATATGGTAATATTAAATACAACTGCATTAGATCAGGGAAAGCAATGCTCCTTTATTGACCTCTTGTAAATCAACAACTTACTGCTTCTGCTTATTACAATATTAGTGGCTTTTTAGATGACAGTGCTAGTAGTCTAGGAACTGCAGATATTCATTATGGACTGAAATTATATCCACTGAACAGAGAGCAGTTCCTCAGGATGCTTTTATTATTTAACTACATGAAAATGTATGTATCTGTGAGTAAACATAATAATCTTCTACAGAAAAAACAGCCATAAATAAAGATCATTACAGTAGTTTTATCGTTTATTACCTGAATGTCAGCGTCCTGCTGCAGAGCAGACTCATTAATTTTCCACAAGTGGAAGCACAAGATTTCGGTGACCCTAATGTGACCTGAATCTTTGCAGTTTGCAAAAGCTAAAGGAGAAACCCAGTGTGAGCTAAAGCACTGGTGGCTCCAGTTGGTGATTCATGCACTGGAATTTTAATGCAAGAATATTCCTATAAACACGCTTTTAATAAGGCAGCAAACTATGTTTAGGTGAAGAGAAAAAAATAATTGCTCCATTTTGGGCCATTAAAGCAGTTTTGTTCCTTACTTTACTTCCACCCTACTTTTAGTTTCATGGAAAGTGCAGAGCTAATAGGAGATGAATTTCAATTAGTCCCAATTACAGCTGTAATAGGTTCCATGCATTAGGTGGCTGGGTTTCATCAGCGAAGCCACAGTGGCAGCCACGGGGCCAGTGCTTGCCCTGCTCCCAGGCTCTCAGCAGCAGAAAGCCCTCCCAGAGCCCTGGCACAACTCTCAAGACTGAAAGAACGATGTTTGTAAGAAACACAGCTGGAAAAAGAAGCAGGGTGAGGAGTAAGACAAACAGATCAGTTGGAGAAAGACCTCTCCAGCTGGGCACTCTGCATAGTGGCAGAGAACGTGAGGGAAGAGCAAGGAAAGGGAACTGAAGCCAGAGCAAGGGGAAAGGGGAATGTGTCACATCTCCAAAGTCCCCCCAGACCAACCTCATCAGGAGGTGTGAAGTTACCTTCTCTACACATGAAGCCAGGCCAGTGCCTCATTTAGAGATGCAGCTTCACCCTGCAGCCAAGGCCAGCAGCAATAACAAAATTAAGATGAACATGGGGATGACTTCGGCACTACTGCTGGAGAAGGGACACTCATGCCAACGCAGGCGAGACACTGCGATTGTGCCATTTGCTGCAGAGTGACTGGTCCTCCCAGCTGCTCCTGGGCACATCCCCGCGCAGGGGGACTGGAGCATGTTCCAGGACTGGGCACTCGGGGATTTACATGAAGGACTAGCAGTAGCAAACAGGGAAACTAACAATCTCATCTGTCTACGCAAAGCCAGCTGCGGGTACCAGCTGGACACCAGGTATGGCCATGTGGGCAGGGGCTGGTACCAGATGGAGGTCAGGTGGAGCTGGACTGCTCCAGAGGCTCCATTGACATGCCCGAGGCCAGGAAGCTGGCTGAGAAAACACTGCCATGTTTATGGACCCTTGTACTGATCACAGCAAGACCTGGAGAATGATAAAGGAATTTCCAGTGTCTTGAGAACTTCCCTAAAGGACTGCCAAGCAGGCGTGAACCTTGCACCACACCAAATCACTGCCAATTCTCATTACACTCCAAACAAGGCAGGTAAAACACATCTTCAGGAAAGTCCTGCTCTTGCACTCCACCAACAGGAGTTCCCCACAAAGACAGCTTTCCTGCTCTGAACTGTCCTAACGCAGAGCCAGCAGGAACTGACATTACATGAACTCATTGACTCTTTGGTCTCTGTTTCTCTAGTTCAGAGTTGACTCAGAAACCCAGATGGTCCCAGATATTTTCCACAGCACACACATACAGTGGATGGACTAATGAACATATGAACAGAGCACACACAGTGAGACTGAGGAAATACAGAGATGGTGCACATCTACAGAAATGTCTGATTGTAAGGGTTAAAAAGTACCAGGAGCTTGCAATTCTATGTGAAAATCTGTAACTGATGCAACTGAATACAGCACTGATAGAGACTTCCTAATTTAGACTTGTTTTCCTTGTGTTATGCCACAAATCTAGATATTTTTCTATACAGCAGAAAAACACATCCACTAATTAAATTATTATTTAATTGGCTAATTAATGACTCCAGACAGATTTGCATTTGGGACTCGTTTTGTTTTATATAATAACTGCAGGTAATTAATCTGTCTCAAACCTTTCTTTCCCAGCTAAATATGCTGGGTATCAAAAATGACGAAAAACTGTAAATTAATCTGGAAAACAAAGCACAGCAGATGAAAGACTTTGTTAGAATGCATCAGGCACCAATTATACCATGGAATAAAGGAAACAATAAACCTAGAAAACATTTCTGTAAGTGTGTGTGTTAACGAAACCCCTTACCTTTGGAGCTGACAAGGTTCTCCTGCAGCCAATGTGCTGCCTCTGAGCAGTCCTGGGCATCATTGAGAGTGAAGTGATTGGAAGGGATTTTCCCCGTGTACCTCTGTGGCCACTTCCTCGTGACTCCACTGATATCTGCTCCCACAGGAGCCAAGGCCTGGAGAAATCAATCAGTGAGTGGATATACGGCACAGACCTTGGAGATGTTAAAAGACAGCAACACTCACTTTGGCTGCCCAAGGGCTGCCATCCTGGCACATCTCAACCCTTCCTCACAGTCAGCAGCAGCAAACACACCCATGGCCACAGGGAACATGGATCCACGCTGATCCGAGTGTACACATGTGTGAACGTGTTCCCTGCTTCCCGTGGGATGTGGGTGACCACTTCAAACAGCACTGCCAGTGCAAGTGGAGGCACATGGCAAACACCAAGGGACTGCACAGCAAACAGCAGAAATGTCCCAACACACAGCAGGGGATCTCAGCAGCTCTCTGAAACACAGATCGCTTTAAATAGCCCTTGGAAAGTCTTTGTGAAGCCAGACTGCCTCCACCTGTTGTCAGCAAAAATCTACCTTCTACAACAACAGATTTTGACCCAGAGAAAGGGACCAAAACCTGCTTGATGGTTCAAACATAATGATTCAATAACACATTCACTGTAGAATGCTCCTTTCCACTAACAAACTCAATCTGAGCTGTACTAAGCAAAAAAAGGAATCTTGTCTCTGACTTCCTCAGCACCACTGAGCCACATGCTGAACCCCGTTCTCACCGCCAACCGGATCAACTGAAATACGTTGGGTCATGTAAAACCAGCCATGACACCTAAAGATCTTACTCAACAAGTAAATCTCTAAATCATAACAGATAATGTTTTATTAAGCATTAATTTGACTGCTTACCAAATAAGGGACAACTTATAAAAAGGATGGACCAGAGTTTCATGTAATAAAACAGAAGCCACTAATTTCTTCTTCGTTTTGTATAGCTTAAAAGTGAGAATAGATGATGATGGGATTTCTTCTCAAAGACAAATAAAATCTGCCTTTTCCCTTGCTTTATCTTTCTCCCTCACCGCAGTTACTAGCTGTAAATTATTTTGCAAATCAGAGTTACCTCCAAACACCTTTTCCTAGGAGCACTTTTCCAGCTGTCACTTCAGCTTTTGTTTCATCCCTGCTGAACAGTGACCATGGGCTGCAGTTTAAGCGAGGCTCTGCTCTGAGAAGGGATCCCAGACCCCAGAGCCTGCTGCACACATGCAGCCAGACACCGCAGTGGGACATGGTACAGCACTGTAAAGCTGCAGACGTTGCTCACATCCATCTCCTGGTTTTGAAGGCAAAATGCTTTGTTCACAACTCTTACCCCAAACCACACAGGTAAGGCAAAGCTCTGCAACAAGGGGGCTTTACCAGGCTGCCTGTTTGGTTACACAGCCTCATGGGGACACAGGAGCCAGAAGCCACCCTGCCCAGGGAGTCTGAGTGGGGCTGGAGCTCAGCTTGATTGCAGATCTTACATGCAGCTAAGGGTCTGTTCCAGTCTCACTGGAAACTCAGCTGTGTGCTACAATACCAAGCAGCATCACGGACGTGCCTAGGCATGGTCATCACGTGAGATGAGTAATTAATTTGATAAGGAATTCTCTCCGTTTCCAAAACTAGGTCAAATGGTGTTAGACCAGCTGGAGTTAAGTCTCCTGTGGTTGGGGCCACATGTCAGTTGAGCCTGCTCCTTAGCAGGTTTAATGGTTATGATGGCAAAAACATGGGCAGCTTTGCCTCATGCCCACCCCTGAGCAGTAACTGCTGGTGGGAAATTCTGTCCAACCCTCCTCTCCTTCGCTTTGGCAGTGGCACCGACACAGCCCAACCTGCCGCACTACAGGGCTGCAAACTGCTGGTGCTACCCTTGCAAAGGCCGCTCTGCTTAATCCCAGGAACACCATTCACTGCAGAAAACCTGGGAATACCGTGCTGGATTGCACTCTGCACACACCTCACCTGGTAGTTCTGTCCCGTGCACAGTACCAGGTAGTCGTACGGCACTTTCTTCTCCTTGGAAACAACAACGTACTTGGCAGTGCGGTTTATGCCAGTCATTTTACCAACAACAACATTAACCCAGGAACAAAGTGACATCTGTGCATAATCTTCATCATTAAAACAGTGGCTGTGAAGAAAGAATATCTGTAAGTGACATTTCGGCAGCTGACAGCAGGCATTAGACATCTGGTGAGCTCGGCCCAGGCCCGCAGTGGTTCTGCCCGCTCCCTTGCTGAGTTTACTGAAGTCTATGGTAAAAGATCAGGCATTAGGAAATACTCAGTTACAAATTGACAACTTTCTGCTGAAACCAAACAATCCCTTCCAATACTGGGCCTTACAACCATGTAATTTAAGAATGAAGTCAGAAATACATGCTTTACTCTGCTTTTCCTTTGCAGGTTGATGCAAGGTGGAGGCTTTTGAACCTGCAAAGAAAATGCTTTAACAGTCCAATTCTTCCTCCAAGACAAGCCCTCCTTATTCAGCTTTTCCCCACTTTCCTTCCTTTCTATTCAGCTTCAGCAGTCATAGCTATGGTGAGACACAAATGCAGGGAATGCACCCTATGATTTTAGCGTCCGTATTTCAAATTATTAGTCAAAAAAGTTTTAAAATAAATACAAAGCTAGGAAAATGGTTGTCAGAGCTAGAAGTAAAAGGCAGAGATCTCAAGTCTCTACTTTCCAAATTTCTGACCCTTTTCCAAATGAACTTTTCCACCATGCAAGAATAACAAATACTAAAAACACACTAAACTGGTCCTGAGCTCTGGGATGTTCAGGGTGTGCATGGAGCACACATCACAAGCACTGTCCTCTGGCACTGTGAATTCAGTATCAGTACCCTAAAATCACATGTTGATTTTGATAGTCTCGGACAAGATTTGCTTTTCTCAAGTTTCAGGGTTGTTACAGCCTGTTCCAAGCAAAAAGCATCAGACATCCCTATGTGTGAGAGAAGTACCAAAGATCTGGAAGCTGCTATTTTAAAATGCCAATTTTAAAGCAAAATCCAAATGGAACAAAACCCCTTTTAATGCCTCAGTAATGAAAATTACAATTATTTCCAAAGATCTTTTAAGGCCCAGAGTATGCCTTCACCAGGTATATCCAACACAGCAAATACCAGGACACCTACTCACTGTTGCATTTGCACCACCCTCTCTGCTTAACAGTGTTCTACAAAGACAAAGATTCCAGAAGATAAAATACTTCCATACAGATGTACAACAGACACATCACTGTAAAATGTGAGGAGGACCAGAGACAGAACATTCCCATCTAGGTCCATCATAACCCTTGAACACCGCTGAGCCTGGCAATGGCCCACCATGGAAATGCACAGGAGCTTGCTGGCCACTGTACAGATCCAGCTGGGCTCAACTCCATACCTCCTGGACACTGAAAACCTGCACCAGGCAAAGCCTGTTCAGTTAGGTTCTTTCAGTAGAACTGGACAAGCCCATTTGTAGCTTTGTAGAGCAATAAACCAATATGATGTAATGAAAAAGAATCCAACAGGTTTAAAACATGCAAAAAAGATGAACGGCTGGTGTCACACAGATGTCTGGCTTATGAGACCAGAGTAGCACAGCAAGAAGAAGGACCATGAACATACTATGTGAAAGAAGCTGAGTCTCACCCCTGCCAGGACCTCAGGATAGGAATGGGCAGTACAGAGACCCTGGGCTTCACCCAGGCTGAGAGATTAAGTCACTACAGAAAATACATTCCACCTGCCAAACTAAGCTCATGGCCACTTAGAGGCCCAAGAACCTGACTTTCTATTGATACTTAGTGATGAAAAATATTCCACTTTCTCCCACAGGCCTAAAAGTGATTAAACAGAAGGGGTTGGGCCCGTGCTCAAGCATTTGATGCTTTTCTGTGGCACAACAACTGCAGCAGAGAGTGTGGGCAGAGACCAGCACTGACAGCTGCTGCTTTGCCATTAACACCAGGACACACATCCCAACACAGAGCTCCCAGTTCCACATTAGTTGTTGCTACCAAATTCCCAAAACTGGCATTCAGGATGCCACAGGAACAAATACAGTTGATTTCACAACCTGGGGAATTTTAGGATTGAACTACCAAGCTTTCTGAGGCGCTCTGCATCCTCTGTACTCACAGATACCAGAGGCAAATAAATAAGGGAAGAAACCTACTGACAGTGCTAAACTGTAATAATGCAGAAATCTATAAATAAAATGGACATTAAGGACAGAGGAAGGTTTGCAAAAGCACCTTTATAATTGAGGTGCACAGCTCCCAGGAGACTGACACTCCAAAACCACTGGGATGCTTTCAGAAATCATACCCTGCAGAGTTCAATTTTCACTCTTAATCTGCTTTCAGATTTTAACAGCTAAATCTGGTGAGGCAGCTCTGAACTGCAACTTTCTGTGAGGAAGGATGCTTTGTTGGTACAACTCTTTTCTACAGTGAACTTAGGAAAAAGAGTACATGCATTTATTTGAGCATATAATTCCTTTCACAGCTAGATTTGCACTTGAACACACCCCTTTCTACAGTACAAAAATTAATACAGGTAACTACTTACGAAAAATTCCTTTTCAGAGTAAATTTCAAATGAGATCAAATGGTTTTAAACAGGTTCCCATTATATACAATACATATATATATATATATATATAAAATATACCATTTTTACATCTTAGTAGAGATTTAATTTGTAAGGTCCAACAAGCAGACATGGAGCTGTTTTGTCATGTAAAGAGCCAGACCTTTAGTGCACTGCTGCTCACTGAGGAAAAGATTTGGTAAAATACAATGTGAAGGCTCCAAAGAGTCACATGCCAAATCTAAATAACTTAGTGTAAGTTCATTCCCCAACCATTAAGAATAACTGATCCATTTTAATTCTATGCTTCTCAATGTTCAAAACAATCACGTTCAAGTCCACAGTGATGAGATATTCCAAAATAAAAACCAAAAATACTGTATTTAAATGAGAGAATTACATACTGTGAATTTTAAAGAGGTAAGTAAGATTTTATCTGACTAAATAGAAGCTATTACATTTCTTGGCAAACAAGGAAGTCTGTGAAATGTTTGACAGTCCCCAGGCAGGGCTCTTCAACCGTTTCGCTTCAGCTGTGCACAGCCCTGGTCTGGGACAGCACTGTGGCTGGGACTGGGGACAGAATGCCACAGCCCAGGGACTGGCACTCACAGCCCAGGAGCAGCAGAACTGATGCAAAACAGTTCTGCCAAACTGATCAAGAGCAACAATTCCCCCTGTACTCTGCAAAATCCCCACCAGCACTGGAGGGCTCTGCATCCCACCACATGCTGCTCCGAGTCAGTCTCTGTCACATTACTACCAATAATTTTTGTACATTCTTTGGTTCAGCATTATTTAGAACAAAACTCATTAAAGTTAAAATCCAAACAAGATTTAAAAAGCGAGCAGACATCTTGTGTCATTTGTCTTCAACCTGGAGATCTAAACAATTTTAAAAAAGCCTTGGAAAGCAGAGACCCCTGTCCTGGTATAACACTGTGGACTGCTGTCCTGAAGTTACTGCTTTGGCACTATTTTCCTACTCATAATTCTACCCAACTCCTCTTGCAGGTGAGTGCATGCTGGATAGACAGACTGGAGTAATTTGGGGCTCTCTACGGATGTATCTAAAATTTAGGACAAGTTCACAAGAATTACAAAGTGTTATGTTTTCTGCAGGAGCTATGGAAGTGTTTAGATGTGAAGTCAAACCTGTTAATTAAAAATCTTCTATGCTTGTAGCTCTGTGAGTCTTTTCCTGGAAGGCCATGAATGGAAATCAAGGTCAGGTTGTTGAACTTCAGACGTGGCCTGTGGAAAGAAAAACAAACAGCCCCAGTTGGAAGAAATTCGGAGGGCACGTCAAAGGAACAGCATAGCTCAGAATTCCATGTCCAGGAGGATACAGAGAGCAATTCCTTCACACAGGGACAAAGTGTTTCACTTTGCTCAGATGCAGCTGTCTCTGGATACAAAGAGACGAACAATTTCCACCACAGCTTCAGTAATGCCAGGGCAAGGAGGGGGACAAGACTGACAGTATGTTGAACTAAATGTGATCTGACATTTGAAAACAAATAAATATTACGAGTGATTAAGCCTTCTAATCTTCAAGGCTTTCTGTAAGTTAAGGATGGACTGATGCAAATGGTACAAAGGAATCAGAATGTTTTTTATCAACCAATGTTAATTTGTTATTCATACATTTAAAAAATATATTCAAACAAAGTTAAAGGTCATATTTAAACCAAGGAATTTCAAGGTTATGGCTGCCCCTCTCAAAATGCATATTAATAGTTTAATTCTGGATTATGGATTATCTGTGGTAAATCTCCATGCATACTCAGGCCAAGCACAAAGTAATAAATAACCTTAATGTAACAGAGTGCATATATTTATACAGATTATGGGCCTGATTCTCATTTAAATTAAGGTCACTCTGCAGAGGTGGATGTAAATAGAATTTGCTCTTCATTTATGGCCATCTTATGCTGGCTGAGTGATACAAAGTGGTCTTTATGTAAATGAGAGTGAGCCTGATCCACGAAGCTGAAGGCAGAGTGTATATCTGCACATAGGGAGCACCGCTCCTGTGCTGCAAACAACAACGACAGTAACTTCACACACCGACACAGCACGGCTCCTGGGCATTTATTTACATGGGATTAATTACATAAACACCCTACAAATCTTCCTATCCTCAGAGCAAGGAGATTTCCTTTCAGTGTGGAGCTGAAGTCATCTGTACAGACTGCGTGGCCTCTTGCCAACAGGTGCTCAAATCCAGGGGCTACAATAACATTACGTTTAAATACTGTTAATATTTAGGATGGAAATCTTGTGAGCCAGCATCAGAAACATGGCAGAATCAAAGTTCTAGGCACCATTAATGTGCCTCTTTTGCATGACTGCACGATGATGCACTGTATTGATCTGGTCACATACCATTTTCCTCTGCAGATGCTCTACCTCCATTGAGTCCACACGCAGGCATCCAGGATTTCCCCAGTCATATGCTATTTGTTCCCTTTCTCCCCACTGAGCGGGAGGCTTCAATCAGACCTTTCAGTCAGTGCGATTTACTAACTAATGATTTACTTCTACCTCAGCGCTCCCATGGCATCCCCATATGCCCCAAACATTAATTCATGTTTCCCACTCATTCATCTCGAAGGCATCAACATGTTGATTAGCATCTCTGTGGTTGGAGTGAGATGAAACGAGTCATACCTTTGATGCCCACTTTACACTGAGGAAAACCAAGGCACAAAGCACCCTGGCTGGAAGCTCCCCAAGGGCAGGGTGGTGCAGGGGCAGAGCTGCAGAGCTGCCAGGGCTGGTGCCAGGGCTGGTGCCCATTCTTCGAGTGCCACACATAGTCTCAATAGCTCCACACAAAGAACGGCCCCATTTCCACACACAGAGGCAAGCCCCTGCTGCTTCTAAGTGTCAGAATTTGTTCAGTGTTTGAGCACAGGCTGGTGGTATTTTTGAAAATTATCAGAATCTTTGAATAAGTAACAAATGTTGTATCTTGTGTTACAAAGGCCTGGCTCCACAAGTGTAGTTGGCATGTATAACCCCAGGATTTAAAATACATTTACATACATACAGGCACCTAAAGGCAAGCCTGAGCACTAGAGAGGAGCTGCAGCTCCTGCCGGGCAATGACAGAGTCACCACGGGGTGACAGGTTGGGGATTCTGAGCTTTATTATTTCTAGGCTAACAAAAGGACGGCTTATTGACTACAGCTTTTGACTCCTTACTGTGCCTAAAAAAGCTCTTAACTGAAAAACAACCAAGGCCCTGGAAACAGGCATTGGGTGTCAGGACAGGGACTGACTTAGATGCTGCTAATACATGTAACAATGCCTGACATCAAACAGGGCAAAGTGGAGGTTCCCATTTGGTGAAAAAGTCTGCAAGTTAGGAGCCTAAACCAGTGCAACGTTAAACAAGTGCACCTGCATTTTAGAAGCAAATAATTTCAGCAGGGATTCACGTTGCTGTGGATACAGAGGGAAGAACAGCTCAAAGATACTGGTAAAGCAGGGACGGATTAGAGTATCTAGGGAAATAAGTAAAAGGTGTTGGGTTTCAGTGCACAGCTCTAGAGGACAGCTACAAAAAGAGTCTGAACACCCTTGTCCTCAAAATAGAATGGGGTTACCAATTTACCAAGCATAATCAAAAGAACACACAGAAAAGTTTTAGTACAGTTTTTACATACATCCTGGTGTTTGTGAATCTGTTGAGTATGCCTTGCTCATTTTGCTGCATTTTTTGCCTGATGTCTTGCTACCTTTTTTTTCCTTTTGTGTGTGGCATAATGATGGAGGCTTAGACAGTGGAAACTGCCTGAACAAATAATTTAATTAATTGCTTTCATTAAACCCCTCATTATCACAAGTCAAGTCACTTTTGTTACAAAAAATAAAGTGCAGTGAACTAGTCTCCATGAACTAGTCTCAATTTATTTGAAATCTTGTGGTTTTTAAAATTATTTTTCTAGTCATCAATAAAAACTAAAATAAAAACGTGTCAGAAGATAATGCTTTATCTGCCTCCTAAAATTGGTAACTATGTGAACTGTTCTCCTGTGTACATAATCTTAAAACAATATCTGAAATTACAGCCTATCCAAAAGTAAAGTCTTAAGGACATTGGATCCTCAGCTTCACTGCAGCAAAGGCCTTATAAAAATGACACCTCGAGATCATTCTGAAAATGGTAAAAAATAGTCTGATTTCAGCACTAAATGCTAAAAAGTAAGATGTGATAAAGTCTTGCATTAACAAAACTTTGAAATCAGAGAAATCTCTCTGAAACAAAAAAAGGAACATTAAGATTTTGAGGGGAGGAAGGAGTGCAGAAGCAGAGATGATGATAAGAGTTCCAACAGGCCATAACCTGTGTTCAAGGCACAGGAACTCAGCATGTCCAGGTGTCAGTCTCACTGTGCAAGGCAGATGCAGACAGTTCTCCTTTTCCCCCCAAATACAACAATTTATCCAAAGCAGGACTTTTTTTAAGGAAACGTTTCAAGAACACACAATCAGGCTGTGCCCTGGAGAAGAGACTTCTCCAAAAAGAAAAGATATTCTAACAGATCTCCCAGCTCCACACAGAACTCCAGATAGAAATGCCCAGCTTAACAAAGGTTGCTCATATGAATAACTAGAAAGAAACCCCACTCATTCGTGTTGTCACTCCAGGATAAATGTGTTACTCAGCACGACAGCCTTGCTTGAAGCCACCTTTCCAAGCAATGTGTCCCCATGTTGTCTCTCCACTGAATTCCTCTGCCAGCCCCAGCGTTTTCCCTTCCCTCTGCTGCCTCTGCCTCCCGGGGCAACCGTACTTGGCTTCAGCAGCAGCAGAAGGGTTTGTTGTTTGTATCAACACCTACCAAAAGCACCTCTTCTCCAGAACCTTCTCTGAGGGCATCAATTACAGCCCCCAGAGCAGGATTCCAGATTCACTGCTGACCAACAGATGTCCATCTACAAGTTATCCCTCTTCAATTACCAGTAAACAAAGATTAGCCAGTTCTCCCTTGGATCAACCTTAGGAAAAAGTGTCAAGACTGTGAATGAATTTACTCAACAGAAGAAGGGATAACAGCACAGCGTTTACTGGGACACTTGTCAATGACGGCCTTTCCACACAACCTGGCCCATGACAACTCTTCCTCTCCCAGCAAAATATTTCATCGTGACCCAGTTGCTTCCTCCTGGTATTAAAACAACAGGGCCCCTTCAAAAATTTCTATTTTGATGGAACAGTGCTTTATATATTTTTTTTCCAGAAACTTCCTGCCAGGTTTATCAGATGCTTTCACCCTAAGAAGACCAACCTCTAAGCCCAGGCCATGAAAGCCACCACTGTCGCCATTTTTGCCATCTTAGCAAGAATCCATTAAAGAGCTAAAGAACATTTCCTTTACCCTTTGACTAACACTCTTCAAGGATGCTGGGAGTGCTTGTCTATCTGCCACTGGCACCTGGATCTCTCACCAAACTTTGAACTTGATGATTCACTGCTTAGTAACAATGACATCAGTGAGTTATCAACATCATTCTCATACTCAATCCAAACACAGCTACTAGAAAGAAAATTAATTCTATCCCAGCAAACCCAGAACAATCCTGTCTCATAAGCTGCTCCTCTCCAGGTAAATTTGGATTCTCCTGATAGATTATATAAACTAGTTCTCTCACTCTTCCCCCTTCAAGTGATTAGTCCTAGACTTCCCTCTCTGTGATTATATAGCTTGTCTCTCGTCCTCTGTGCTGATCCTTTTCCTAGACAGTATAATTAAACACACCAGCAACTCTAACTGTTGCCTTCCAATTCCTTTACTAATTCCTGCTTTTTTCAGGTGGCTTTACATCAGTCTACAATCTTGATTTCTCTCTGAACATTACCAAACATGTCTCTTTCCAGTTTCTTCTTTTGAACTCCCATACACCTTATAACTCATTACTCTGAAACACCTCAGCCCCCTCCTGTGGCTGTCACTGCTTCTGTCCCTTCCAGTCACCTCTCACTTCCCAGCAACTAGTTTTGCTTACAAAAACTAGAGCATCCCCTCAAGATCTGTGGCATTTCCAGGATCTATGTTACTAAAATCAACATGGCAAAGTTCTTACAGTATGAGTTGTTCTGTATCAGGGCAGGGAAATCTAAAGAGTTCATTTTCTTGCCCACTCAAAACACACAGCTAAATCAGATCCATCCATGTCCTTCCACAGCTACAGAGTTCACAAGGGCAGCCCTACCATCCCAAATCTAAGTTAGCTTTGAGTCTGACCTAATCAAAGTACCATCCAACCACTGCATCAGTGAGAGCATTTCCTTCCTAAAATTTCTATTTCCATTCCACAAGTGTTCCAGCATTTCATTTTCTTCAAAAAGGCAATTATTTTTCTAGATAGAAAATGAAGGATACCTGATGATGGCCTTGGTAGTTACAGTCTCTTGCTGTTTAATCACCTGGCACTTTCCAAACCACAATTGAGAGACATCAACACCACTTTCCACAAATAAAGGTACCATAAACTGGGCAGTAAAACTAAAGTGTGGTTGAAACTGCACCAGTTTGCCTGCTGCTGTGTGAGTGCTTCACTGAATAACACGCGGTGCAGATTCCAGCTTGCTAATAGAACATTTTTAATATTATTGGCCAATTACCCATGTTAAAACTAAGGTGGTGAGGTTTTTACGGCTGTCTACCAGACTCCAATTTTCCAAACTATTGCAGAGGAGATGAGTATCTTGACACCATGATGCAGCCTGGTGCAAATCTGGCAATGCTGCCTTCAGAGCGTGCACCCTCGAAATGCTCCCAGATGCCACCAGACAGACTGCCCTTGAACCTGGAAGGCTTATGGTTTAACCACATGTGCTCCTCCTGCCAGCAGGAGAGCACACAACTTATCAAAGTTGCACGTTCTGAGGCATCCCCCCAGTGCCAGGTCTTCACGACATAAAGCTGGCAGCACAGGAGGGACAGGGACACAGCTGGCAGAGGAGTCAGCCGGGCCAAAACTCCCGATCCCAAACATCCATCCCTTCAGTTAGCAACCTGCACATGCCAGCACCCTCACTCTGCCCCTCAGAGTACACACACACAGACATGAACAGGAATCAAATCCACGCTAATCATTAGTGGGAAGGACCACAGCTTAGCCAGACAAGTAATTTTTTTCTCCACTGCAGCAGCCTGCACAGTCTGCTGTGCTTCTAAGCCAACCCTCAGGCAGCCTGAAGACTGCTCTGGAGGGCTCAGCACTACACCTCCTTGCAGCTCTGGGAACAAACTTCAAACAAAACTAAATATGAACAGAAGAGAAAGTGGTTACACCTCCTCCATGGCTTTAGCAGGGAGCTGCAGAACCTCAGTGTAGTGTTTGCACTTGGAATGCTGCTGTATTTGCTCTGAACTGCATCGATCAGAGGTACCAGGTTACCAGGCTCAGAGCTGTGGATGTCCCACTGAGTCACCAGGAGGGGATGATGGATGCAGCCCAGCACTCTATAAAAACCCTTATGACACATTCCAATTTTGAGCAGGCTTTTTATGAGAAAACTACTATTTCCAAGATCAGCTTTAACGCTCACCAAGAAGTTAGAGGTATTCAAATATAAATAGTAACAAGAGAAAATCTACAAATACTTACAAATTTCAAGTGTGAAAGAACAGTTTGGGCTCAGAGTGTTTGCATCTGTTTAAAGAGCAAGCATTTCAGGTTGAAATAATCTTATTTAAAACTGCAGAGAGTCTCAAAAGCAAGCCCGTAACTATAAAATAAGCCCATATTGATGCTAATTGAGTCTCCTTTTCTGGCAGAGGCTGTTAGGAAGGCTGATCGTGACCCATACCCTCTCCCCTTGTTTATGTCTGGTATCAGTCACTGCCAGCGATCATTGTGCTGCCGACTGCGCAACACGGCCAGCTCTGACCCATCTGATTTATCTCTGTCACAACTTGAGCTCTGCTCACCAAAGGCGATGGAAAGAAACAATGTCTGAGGGATGCAGGCCCAGGTGACACTGAGCACATGGCCTGGGCTTGCCTTGCTACGAAGGGAAGGCCGAGGGAAGCACACGTGTGTCAGCTCATGTGGCAAAGACAGATAGGACAAAACAATGGGCATCACTAACCCATTCATTGGGTGTTAGCTCCGTGGTCAGCAAGTAAGCACTAACTATTTAATTAGTCAACTAATTAGTGACATGCAACATGGAAGGCTTCAGATGTTCCCAGACAAATGCAAAGATAAAAAGCCTAATTAACCAGCAAGCACTATGCTAACTACAGCCAAACAGGCCAGATGTGCAGGATATTGTGTATCCCGGTGCTGCCAGATAACGGGCTCCGTCAGGAACCCTGTTCAAACCCTGCTGCCTCGGAGCTGCTCCCGGGTACCCTGAACTCCCAGTGTGAGACACCGCCCTGCAGCGAAAAACTCAGGTTTACTGTGCTGGATTCCAATTCTACTTTAAGAAAGAAGTTCAGGGCTTTGACAAAAATTTACTTTAATTCATCTGATTTTTTAATGTAATAGTTATTTTAATGCACCCACGTGGAGAGGGAAATGGATTTCACAACAATTTCATATGAAATACTGTGATTTTAGGCACCATTCTTTTATGGCTATCTCATGTAGCATGTTATGTATATTCCAACATCCTCAAAGATTAAGTCATTGTTTACATCAGGGTTTGGATTAAGTAGGTTTTCAAAACCATGGATCAAAAATGGTATTCCCTACAATTGAGGACAATAGCCCTTTCCACAGCTATATGCAAAGAGGTGGATAAAAGCCAGTGGGTTCCCTGCACTGGAACCAGCAACAAGATACTGCTAGGAGCAAGCTCCGTATTCCTTAAGCCAAACTTCCATCCCTGCTGCCCGAGTTTGCATGCTGCTCCAGGAACCAGCCCCTAGTTCCTGGGATAAACTGGAAACACTGGGGTTTGTAATCCTGTGTCCTTCTGGCCTAGCCCTGCTACCCTGCCCATCCCTTTGAAACTAGCGAAGGAAAGAAGACAAAAAAAAAAAGAAATCAACCAAATAAATAAACCACCCACTGTCATACCTGTACCCCCAGAGCCCCTGTCACACCAACAGCTGGCCAGGCACCAGGCTCTGCCCCTGCAAGTGCAGCTCTGATGCCTCCACCAGTCACCTGCCCCTCCAGTGAAAGAACAAAAAAATACCTGTGCATCCTCGAGAAAAACAGCACTACCGCTGAAAACATACACCTGCACAAGCTGCCCGAGCAGCATGGAAAAGTCTAAAGCTCGTTTGGGGTTTGGGTGGGTGAGCAGCTGTGCCATGGCTGCTCCATGGCACTGCTCCAGGAGCACTGAGCCCCGGGATGTGCTGCCCATGGCACAGTGGGAGGCATCCTGCCACGGACAGCAGAGCTCATTCTCAGGGTCATTTTTCTGCTTAATGAAAAATGTGTTTCTTCAGTCTCAAAGAAGTTGAAAACACTTGCAAGATCGAGTTCTAATAATTGCCACATCAGTAAATGAATTACATTTGTATGTTTCCATGGTGACTGGTAATGTAAAATAATTAAGTATGAAGAATAACGATGAGAAAACTACTTCCTCTTTTTAAGGATTAGGGCTCACAAATTGATTCAATCCAGCTATTTTTAGTGCATGTAACCTTTGCAGGGAATATTAGAAAATTATGAGTAAATTAAACTAAATTGTTTTAAAAGGCCTTCACATTGATCAGGAGGCTATTTGCTGCTGATGTGAAAATTAAAAACTAATCTTTCCCAAATTTATACCTCTATTAATACAAATTCTGTGACATTGCACTAAGTGCTGCCTGCTGGCACTGTGGTTCTCCAAGCAGCACCCCATGTCTGAGGCCAGGTGCCAGGACAAGCTCAAGGAGGATGTATCCTGCAGCAGCTCTGCTGGAGTTTGGTTCAAACTCAAGCTCTGGCTGCAAAGCCTCGGCCAAGGGAGCTCCAAGGGCAACACCTACAAAGGCCTCTTCACTACAGACAGACTCAGCTGACACACCTGGAGCACAAACATGCTTTGGCTTCCCCATAGTGTTTTATAACAAAATGGCAGCAACAAACAGCAAAGGGTGAGTAACAAGAAAGGGGTTAGAAGCTCTAAAGTACATGTTTAACTGAATTTGGGATGGAACTGAAAGCCTAAAGGTGCTGAGAACAGGAGCATGAGAGGACACCATTTACCCCGAGATGGGATGCTTTACAGAAACTCAAGAAGTAAGAGAAGGGCAAGAAGCAGAAATTTTTTTCTGCACTGCTCCAGCAATACAACATCTATAAAGCACTTCAACTTATTCTTCTCTTGATGTATTGAAAATATTATTTGTGATTTTACCAATGGCTGTTGACTTAATTGGGGGGAAAATAAAAGGCAGAATTTTCTGTTTTCTGCTTCCCATAAAAGCAACAGACTCTTTCAGTTCTCGTTGCATTTTGCTGTAAGAATCATGTTCAGAATTTGACTTTTATATTCATTTCTGCAAGTCTTTCTTGACGTTTCTAATATGCATGGTTTAACTCTGCAGAAAACACCAACTGCATCAAAGGAACTGCATTCTCAGGGCCTGACTCCCCAGTAAGCCACTTAAACTGCTGTGGAGGAGGTACAACAGTGAGACAGGAGAGAGAGCACCCTGTCCTCGCCTTGGGGAGGCTGTTAAACAGCAGGACTCATCCACTGGTCTCCCTGCCTTAGACTTAGGGAAGAGGGGATTCAGACAGGTTTGGGATTCCACCAGGCACGACTGGCTTTACAGGTCAATACTGCTTGGGAGCACACACAAAGGGCCACTGACTCCAGCTCCCCCCACAAGACTGTGGTTTAAGAACAATTGCCAAAGTGACTTTAGGTGTTTTCAATTCTCATTTTCAGCGTGCCTTCACCTTAAGGATCCACGTGCAACTGGGAGTTGCTTGGCATCCTGTGAGTCCCAAGGCATCCAGGACACCAGCACCCATCCCTACATCTGCAGGTGCTCAGACCTTTAACAACGAGTACTGAGACGGACTCTGGGAATGCTTTAAATGCAAGAAACAACCCCCTTCATACAAAAGGGAACACATCCTTTTCAGCAAAGGAAATAAAACTAAAAACTTACCAAAAAATCAGCGTTTCCAGAAAAGAGATTCCAACATCGGATGCACCAACCACCACAATTCTAGTGTTGATACACACTTTTGATTCCAGCACCAGCTTTCGATTTGTGTGGTTCAAAGAGTAACTCAGCTGTAAAAAAAATATGTAAGACACAGAAACGCATTTTAAAAATACTCAAAGCCTGCTAGGAATCATTAAACTCTCAGTGATGCATTATCTTGCATTGACACAAAACTTCTTAAGGCTCACTGACATGACTAATACCATTTTTCTGTGCATGGCACAAGATAAGTGGTACTAAGATATGTGGAATATGTGCATGTTTAATAGGTCACAGAAAATTAGAAGAGCTCAATGGTCTGGCTTCTCCTGAGCAAGATGCTCTGGAATCCTTGCAGGAGAGGACAAAACATTGCCTCTGCTATCACCCACTGATATTTATCAAACACCTCAGGAACTTGCATTTACATACTGATAAGGTCATTTTTATACCTCATAGAGCAGTTTTTACTCTTGCTGCTTTATTTATGGAAATGGCTTTAATTTTTGCTCAAATTAAATCAAATTTTGCTCAAAGTTTGCTCAAATTTTAATTAATGCTCAAACATCTTCTACTGCTGTGCTGGTGGTTCATTGTAAATTAATTAGGAACTTCTATTTTGAGCGTCTTTGTGTGTTTAATTGAAAGCTGTCTTTCCAAAATTATCCTTCTGTTTTCTTAAATACAGAGCGGCTACCTGGAAAGCCAGGTTGCCACATGAGTAAATGAGTACCTCAATGTCACTGGGATCAATACTTCAGTCACAAATCTTACTGCAACATTGGTAGTCACTAATTTCAGCTTCCACACCACTTCATGCACACTCTGGCTAAGGGAATAAACTCCATATGTTTTTTTTTCCATGTGTCTCTAGGTCTCACTACCTAACAGAGATTCTCAAAACAAATATGCAGCTAAGAGACAAGAGATAATATTGCATTTGACTTTTTTTTTTCACCTTGGCTATATTTAGCTTTCACATTTCTGATGAAAGTCACGAAAATACTTTCCATCTTTCAGTACAACACACTTTGCATTTTTCCTATTGCTCTGGGTTGCCTACATTCCCATTTCACAGAATGGGTAACTGCAGGTTCCTAAACGCACTGGGAAGACCAATACAAAATGGAACCACTTCTGTTATTTGTCAGACACTTCCCCAATAAATTCCTGCTGTGACACTTAGGAAAGAAGCAATCTAAGGCTTCTAACAGGTTTTCCTCTACTACAAATAGGAGACAGCACTAATAAAATTAAGTCCTCTAAATTCCTCCTATGAAAGTACATTTGAAATATATTCTCTATACATCAGCTGACAGAGTAACTCAATAGATAAAGAGTAAGTACTTTCTTTCAAAGCTGTGGTAATCACATGTGCTCTCTCAATAAGTACATGGCACATTGAGATCCCCAACAGGTCTTTAATGCCATGTGTTTGCACTGGTGGAGCTCCACAGCTGAGGTTTCAGCACAGCCCCACCACACTGTGGAACTCACTAGAGCACTGTCCTGTCCCTTAAGGAAGCACTATGGATCAATTCCCTGCCAAATGGTATGACTGCATAGCAAATCATTTAGAATGTGGCAAAATTAAATGTCACCTTTGGTCAGGCAACATTATTTTTTACTGCCAGATGAATGTTCTTTGAGTTGCAGTTCACCACAGTGCAACGATGACATCCAGTGGTGAGCCAGATTCATCTCAGGGACTGGACTGCCCTGGGAAAATTCCAGAAGATATCTCGAAAAGTCTGCCAGCCCAGGGTGGCTGCTTAACAGAGGTCACCTATGTGGCAGCCAAGCACAGCACATGCCCACAGTGACGAATGCCTGGACAAAGGACAGAAGCACCCTGCTGCTCCAAACCAGGGTTATACAGGACATAGGTAGGTCCCCCTACAGAGAACCTCCATAATCCCATTCAAAGCCAGTGCTTTTGAACATGGTTGAACACTCCTTACAGAAGGATCTGCCAGCAAAAAGTCTTTTAATCATAAATTAGACTATGTCCGTAACACTTCCACATTTCAGAAACTGAAAAAGCCCTCCGTATTTCCCTGGAAGTGTACATCTTTAGACAAGATTTTAGGAAACAAGAAGAACCAATGCCAAGTATAACAGACATCCCTCACTACTTGAAATCAAACTCTGACTATGTTCCTTACAACACACTAAATGGTTATGCCCAAGCTACACGAGTTGTTGCTCTGCCAATGCTGACACCTGTGGAGCTCTCCCAGCCCCATAGCCAGGCGTGGAGGACACTGTGCCCTCACCTCAGCATTCACACTCCCGGGATTGGCAGACAGCAGTTCTGACAGGCTGGGTTTTGCTGCACACGCAGACTTGCAACTTTCTAGAAAAGCAATGACTTCTGGAGGAAAAATGATTAAATTACGTTTGTGCTGAAATGCGGCTTTTAATAAATAAAATGGTAAAAAATATGGAAAGAAACTACTTGCAATGTACCTAACCAAGGAAAATAGGCAGGAATGCCAGCAGCAAACAGCATGAACCCAGCAGGCCTCATGGCAACACCAAGCTCAAACATCTCCTTCTATTGCTGTGCTGGTGGTTCATTTTAATGTACTGCAGCAATGAAAGCAGGAATACAATTTCCCTGGGAAGAGTTGTGTCTAATTCATGAAATGGCTTCTGTATCAGTGACAGAAAGGCAGCCTATGAGTAGAATATAACCCATTTTGTTCCCCACACAATGGCCCCAACACCAACACCTGTCATGCTCCAGAAATCACCCTTCTACAGCTAAGTACACTAAACAGCCCTGGGGAGTAAGGAATTAGGTGGATTGGTCCCATAATACCACCTATTTTAACAAAATGTCAGGACAAATGGCTACACGTGTTCCCCAGAGGGGTAATCAGACATCATAATTGATAGGTCATTAGCAAACTAACATGTTTATTTTGTATCCAATCTATTAAATAAACCTATAAATATAATATATATAAACAGCATATAAATATAATGAATATAATATAATAAACAGCAATCATTAACTAATACAAGGCAAAAAGCATTAATTGCCATTGGTAGAAAAGGCATATGTACCCCAGAAAAGAGGATTTTCTGTGGTTATCAAATGATTATTTGGGGTACAGGCATCCCTGCCCCCCGTCATGCTGCTCCTATTTGGGGGCAGAGGGACAGCAGAGCTGGCAGTGGTGGCCACTGGCATCAGATCATGGGGCTATTCCAGCACATGGACAGCCAGTGCCATCACTCGGAGGCCTTCAAAACTGACCTCACTAAAACGCTGATGCAGTCCCCAGACACTGACAACACACACCCTGCATGGGAACCATGGCTTTCACTCATGATCTCATAGCACAACATGGGCCAGAGCAGAATTCCTTTATGGCATACAGAATTCACATATCCTTCTACCCCAAGCAACCAAAGTAAAGAGAGATATGAAATACTGATTATGTTTCAGCAAACATATTATTTCCTTTGCACTTTCCAGCCATGTACAGCTTCATGCTCAGCTCTCCTGCCTGGTTTGCACATGCCTTGGGAATGGATTTGTGGTACATTTACTCACTACTTTACATTATATGTTGATGGTACAAACTCACATCCAGAATATTTTGAGGCTCCTTTTAGTTCTGTTTTTTAACATTGGATCCTGGGCTAGCTGAAGGTTTTCTACATATATTTATTATAATTGTTCTACAATCGGTCAGGGTTTATAGCAAATGTTAGCTTCATTCTAACAAAAAACCATGGAAATTGAACACCCAAAAATGTGAAACCAAAAATCTGGACAAAGTATTTCAGCCCTGACAGAAAGAGAACAGCACTGTGTTCTGAACTGGGCACTGGAAAGTCTATCCCAGTAACACTCAGTGGTGTGTCAGAGTGGTGTGCACTCCTCTCTGGGACTCCTCATGCAAAGGCTCCCTAATGCTGCAGAATTTGCAGCATCACAAACCTTTAGGTTAGAAAAGACCTCTAAGGCCATCAAGTCCAACCATTAAACTTAGACTTGACTTTATGAGACCTTGAGGACTTGGGCCTTGCCCAGCTAAACATAGAGAAGTGTTGGCTGCAGTTCAAGTATCTTGAAGTGGTCCACATTCAGAAAGGCTGCTGAGGGCACTGCATGGCAAACACGGGCCCTACTCATTTGCTATGTTCTTGGCATCTTGACTGATCCCTCACTACTACTGGGAGGGGCCCTCCCAGCCCTGTCTTGTGGGATTCTACATCTGCCTGCAATGCTTTGGTTTTACTTTAACATTTGTTACTGAGAAACCCGAGCCACAGTTACTGCTTAGAGGATCCACACGATTTGAACTGTTACGATAAAAACCAGAAGCAGTGAAAACAATTAACCAACCTGTTACGAGAGTGGTGCTGAGCTCAGCGACAGTGGCAGGCGAACAAGAAGGTGAGCAAACAGAGCTATTTTGATTTCAAGCTCCATTTGAACCACCAGTTAAAAAAAGAAACATCAATGTTTACCAAGGTGATATGAACAAAACTGATTGGAAAATGCATGCTTTTTCAGTCTGCATTAGGAACTGTTTTCTAAATACTAGCTACATTCCAAAAAGCCTCATTAGAAATCTCTGAAAACATGTTTTCAAAAGCTGTTTCCAAGCATTCACAGATTTATACAAACACTAAAAACAGAAGGAAAACAGAAAAAGAAACAGTGATGAAGAGTGCAGCCTTAATCATTTTGTCTTTGTCAAAGAACCCTTCTTTGAGAACTGTGGCTCGGACAGGTAACACCTTGCCTTTATGAGTATTTTCATCCACATATCCCCAAGGCCTTTATGAATGAAGTCAGTATTCTTACATCATTATTATGCCTATATGGGTAAATGCTGATCTTCAGCTTCTGGTAAAAGCCACCTCTATATTTATAACCAATCGTATGCCAGTCCCTGTGACTCCATACAAAACTAGGGATTTCCTGCTTAACTCCAACCATCAGCAGAGGAGAGCAGAGCACGGACACATCTATTTCCTGCAGAACCACTGTTACCATGGTAAAAAGCTGCACTTTTTCCCTTTAAGCACTGACATTTGGATCCCCAGCCCAGAGAGGGCCGGGCAGTTCACACTCATCTAAGGACCTGACGATTGCTTGCTGCTCTGCTTCAAAGGCCAAAGAAATGAACTCGGAATGGTGCCACTTTCAGAGAGCTCAGTTCTCCCCCGTTTTTCTGGGAAGAAAGGGAAGGCACAGGAACTCGACCAAAGCATTCAGGCTGGCAAGGGGGTAAAGCACATGGCTGGCTCTAGTCCTCTGACAGCAGTCATTGCTTCCCAGGTCATCTGCCTGTGGCTTATTCTCCAACGCAGAAGGAAGGAGAGTAGCAAACACAAACTTGGGTTTTGGCCAAGGACTGACCCCATAAGCTCCACGTTCCTCTGAGAGAGGAACACGCCTGGCAGTCCCCGGGGAACAGAGCCCTACAGGAACCCCTGGCCTGAGCACAGGAGCAGCAGCCAAGGGGCAGCTTGCACTGGTCTCTGGGAACACTGAGCCAGTCTGTGGAGGCAGCTGCCCACGCACACACACACTCAGCTGCGACAGGAGCAGAGCCAGAGCTGAGGGAAGGCAGAGGCACCTCACAGTGCCTGAGTACAGACTCAGGGCGACAGAGGTAGCAATTTAAATATACTGAACTCATTGAAAAACATAATGGAGGTATAAAGTTAAAGGCTTGAAAAAAATAAAATAAAAACCATAACATTTCATACTGAAAATAATGAACACAAGGTAACAAATAATAGTCCAGGATATGAGGGGAGATTGATTAGCAGGGTAACAGAGTAAACATTTTAGTGACAGCGGACATAGCTCTCTATTTTATATAACAGTGAACATTACCTTTCTGTGGTAACTTACAAGCTGGAATTATCAATCTAACAAATGGCTTTGAAAAAGCTGTAAGCCAAGTCTGACCTGTTTGTAAGCAGAAGTGCCTATTTCAGTTTACTGCAAATGTCATTAACACCTGTACAGCACTGACACCACGCTTTCAAAACAAAGATAGGTCATCTTACTTTTAATTTCACACATGCACATAAGTGGTAAACATTCCTGTTAATGATGCCATCTGGTGCCTCCCATAACGGTGTGACACTCAGCCTTCCAAACAAAATGGAATGGCAGCATCGCACAAACCCCACTGACATTTACAGTGAGGAAATTTGTTATCAGCCTCACTTCAGAACACCTGTTTGTGTGCCTACTGGTGCTATAAAACCATCACCTTCACCAGCCAAGGAGAAGAACAATAAATAACGGATTTTCATCCATGCATACACTACAAAAGCATTAAAAATTCATTACTCAAGCACACGAGCATCTTAAGCAACAGTTACTTCTTTAAAAATTAATACTACTCCCCTGGTTAAGTGAAAACTACCCACACCAAGCCTTTGTTTGTAATCCCAGTGTCCACACACAAATTGTAACACAAAGGAACTCTGCTGTTTTAACTTCAATACATGAGCCTTGATATTTAAAATGCAGGGAATTCTCTTGCCCATCCTCCCTAGGCTCTCTGCTATATTTGCTCTTTGTTATGTTAGTAGAGGCCTAATGTTGAAATAAAACCCAAACCCTCAAAAACCTTCTATATTTTAGCCACATTCAGTAGATTCCAGTGCTTCAACTGCATATAAATAGAACTGAAACTGCCAAAATAAACCCCCTAATTGCTACAGGTGTTCTACCAAGCCAGCACACACTTTGCTCCAAGGCAGACAGTGAGAGGATAAAATAGCAGTGACCGCTTTTCCTGAGTTACTCCAGGCACTGCTATTCCAGAAGCACCTCCAGGAGCAGAGCTGGCTGTTCCTGTGGTCATGCCTGTGGACCAGGATGGGGAATGGCCAGTGCCCAGGATGGGCACACACTCCAAAGCAGAGGCTCTGGTGCTTCACAGCAATTGTGCCTGTCCCTCTCCACCTTCTTGACATTTCTCTTTGGATACGTAACGCGACAAACCTCGTTCTACTCCCAGCTGCAGTCAGAAGCAAAGAGCTTTGTTTGCTCAGAACAGACTGTTCTGTGGTAGCCTCTGTGGACAGCCTCTCCCCCATGTTTTAAAACCTAATTTTAAGTCCTTGTTTTTATTACCTTTGAATTATAACTGAGCTAAAATTTTCAAGCTGTACACTGTGGACTGGCTGGGACTGGACAGCAAAGTGTTGTTAACAGTCAGTCTATCAGTTCTGAGTCCTTTCTGCTCCTCTGCCTGCACAGGTCAAGGTGATGGCTTGTACTCAGTCTGGACACTAGTGAGAAGTTCAGGCAACTGGTAGTGAACTGGCTGAAACACCAGAAAGTAGAAGCCACAGAGAGTGAAACTCCCCAGGAGTTTGCTGGAGGGGACACCAGCATCTAGGGATGAGTTTTCTATACAATCACTCATATTGATCAGCCTCATTTCCTTTTATTTAAGCAAGCTTCCCCACAAGAGAGTTTGTCAAGTTCAAAAGTGTTCTAGATTTTTTTTCTGGTTTTACCCGACAGCTAATTTCTCCTTTTCTTTTCACAAAACGTGGTAAATATATACTATATTAAAGTCCTGCAACTTCATGATGGACACAAAAAGCTCACAGAATAGAGAATAATCCAGGACGGCTCCTACAATCATAAATCATTTGAGTTGTGAACACACACTGCAATGGAACAAGTTGTAAGATGAATCTAAAAGCGAGGATGTATTTTCTCTCATGTTCTTATCTTAATTACTATTTTAAACTGCTCTCAGGCCATTTATTCATGGTTTTTATCATAAGAATCATCGTGGACTCAGACAAACACACAAAAATACCTCCACACCACACTGGAAACTGTTGAGTTTGCAGTGCCTTGGCCTCCATTTTGTATTTGAACCTCACACTAAACTAACTAAATTTATACAACACTTCACAGGCTTCTGCAACTGTTCTGTCTTTTTATGAGCTGGAGCAGAAAAAGCAATTCTTAACTGTGCAATAAAACCTGACAGCTTGAATGCAGCCATGAAATAAAAATATAATAAACCCAATAGCATGAATAATAATAAAAGGGCAAAACCAAGGAAATAATTCAACAGATGTGTGACATTTTTGTTCTTCATTGTGGATCAGTTATTCTTGTTAATTATATCACCTATTCTTCCCTTACATTGATAATTACATGAAGCAGATGGAGAACAGAATGCTCCCAGATGGTGAGAAAGCAAACAAGTTTATAAACTGTTTATTTATGAAGAAATAATTAAAAATTATTTCATTATCTATAGGTTTCTACTCCACCAATAATGACATGCACCATGAAGGCCAACAGCACTTTATAAGATATTCAGGATTCTGTTGTAACTGACTGTTTTTCATGTAACATGACTGCAGTGACTGACAGATGTGCAAACCACAATAATAATCTAATCTGTTTTAACGCAGAGGGAATTTAGAGTTTGAATCTTTGGATGTCCTGCCAGTTGGCGCTTCAGCACCGGTTGCTGATCCAGAATACAAAATCTAGAGATTTCCTTTTGCTTTGGCACAGCTGTACAAAGTGTTTTATCTAATGAGCAGGCAGGAGCTGTCAGGTCTGTGCTCTGAACCCCAGTGTGGCAGATGTCTGGCCAATACAATTCTGAGCCAAGATGTGGCACCTCTGCCACACTTGCTACGCAACAGGTGTGCCAAAGTCTGGACACTTCAGGACTGGATGCAAATCAGCAAGTGTGCCATTCCAGGGGGCTGCAATGGGAGACAGGCAAGCTTAACCACCTCTTGCTTTGTGCCTACTCAGTCCAGTCTTATCCAATTTATCCAAATCACTTTAGCAGAGCAATGGGAGACAGAGTTTGGTAGGAACAGACACACAAAATCATCAGCAAAATGTATTTGCAATCTCAAAGCATAGGAAGAAGTAAGGAAGAATTTACAGCCCTTCAGGAAATGGAGCCACTGCTTGGGGAGTGACAGGGTTTCTGAGGCAAAGATGAAGCAGCACGGAGTTGTGGTTTAAGAGAAAGAGTGAAAAAACTTGTGATGGCCTTAAAAGCTATGGCAAATAAGGGAGGAGCAGGGTGAGCTCCCAAGCTTTGTATTTCTCTAGTTATAGTCATTTTAGCAATAAGCCAGGAGGCAACACAAATCAAAAGCCTGTCTCAAACCAGAAACAAGACTGAAACACAGGGAATGCCACAAGGACCTGGAGAGAACAGGGCAAGCGGAGAACTGCAGGTAAATACCACACAGGTAAGAGTCAGCTGTGGTTTATAGGGTAAGTTTCTGGAGTTTAAGAGTACATCTCTCCAGTTCTCATCCAGCTCTGCCAGAGAGCCCACGGGAGGAAGGATCTATGCTTCCTTCAATACCACAAGACACAGCTCATGGTCCCTGCATGAGACAGGTGGGAGCAGGCCAGGAATCCACGAGAGGGTGACACATGGCACTTCCCCCTTGGTGGTTCTTCCAGATGCCACAGAAGAATAGAGAAAATTGACAGAGGGACAACAAGAACAAGTTACCACACACGTTGTGCTCATCTATCTGTAACAACTGGTCCAGACCTGCAGGAAAACCACCTCTCCAGCACAGCCAAGATCCATCTGGATTGGCAATGCTCAGGACTTAGCTGAGAGCAAAGCTTCTGTGGTTTAGATTTCCGCTTTCTCTTCTTTGGAAGAGAAAGGAAGAAGGAAGCAGGAAAGCGCCCGCGCGTGTCCTGGTTGAGTTCTGTGCACTGGATCTGTGTTTATGAGTGAGTTCCCTTCATGCCCTAAGCAGGCTGGAATGTACTGGGGAGACACAGACTGATAGAGCCCCAGGGCTCCCACTGCGCACTCCCTGAGATATGGAGCCACTAACGACCCCCAGAGATCCACACACAACTCGTGAGCTGTGCCTCGACACAGAATGGCTGAGCTGCTCAGCCCCAGGCAGTTCCTGGGGAAAAAGACACTCTGCAGACACAAAAGGAAAGCAAGAGCTCAAGAAGGGCTGGAACAAGAGGAAGGCAGCTGAAAAAGCAACAGATGAGAGGCAGATGTAGATTTGTTGATTACTAGATATCAAGGGGCATCTTGTGGGTATCAAAGCAAGAATATCATTACAATTATCTCCATTACAAGCAACAGATACTCAAGCAATCAATTAGGGCAGGCAATCAATGAAAATTTTACATTTCTGAAATCAACTTGCATTTACAATCTTCATCTTGTAGCTCATGTGACAAATCCTGCCACTGTTGCAGAGCCCTCTAAAGCAGCAATTACAGTGATAACCTGTTCTCCAGCTCTCAGGAACAAAGCGGGCATGGATTCACCTCTGGAGGAGCTGCTTTCAAATAGGAGAGGGCAAAACCCCCTCAGTTTAAACCAGCTTGGTGAGCTGGGATAGAGACATGGGATAAAGCAATGAGGAATGGTCCCAAATGCTTGGAATCCCTGCTTGCCCAATCACAACATCTCGCAAGATCCTGCCCTGATCTTGTTTAAAACCACAAGCCAAAGATGACAACAGACATTTTCTCCTCACTCCTCTGCAGGTGCTGGCCTCAGACATCTTCTCACCAATTCCTACTCCAGACTCTTTGTCTGCCTTTCACCTTGCTCCCTCTCTCTTCTCCACACTTTCCTCACAACGCTGTTCTCTCATGTCCTTTTCCCCTCACTTCCCAGCCCATGAGCATCTTCTACAACCAAAATGTGTTTCACGTTGTCTCACTGTATTTCATGAGGTGACAATTCTCAGCCTTTCCATTCTGCAAAGCTATCACATTTATCTCCTTGGTGAGACAGGTTGTTCCCTGCCTCACAGATGGCACCTTTCTGTTCACAGTAGGTCTGAGAAGCCTTTTAATCACTACAAAAAGGCAGAAAGATAATATTGTGCCTACTGAAACTTGGTTATGTTCATTTATAAAACACGCCTCAGTTTATTTGTAAGTTCACTACAGGATTTGGCAGGGTAGTGCAAGACTATTGATGGAGATCAATCTTCCTTTACGAGGCATCTGAGCAGAGAGAGGGCAAGTGCCTTCTGCCCGGCTGCTACCCAAGGTCTAAAAGCAGCACCGTCCCCTTACCCCTACAAGTACACTCAGGTCCCTGTGGCAGGCTGCTCCTTATGTCACAAAGCTTCCCAACGTATGGTGGCCAAAGGTCACTTCATTCACTCGACAGAAGAGTCAATTTAGCTTTATATGGTTTCAAGTTCATGGTATTCAGAGAAGCCAGCAGCAGAAGCAGACTAGCTTTATCCTCAAGTTACCACCCAGCACTTAGCCCCAGATGTCCATTCTGATAGAGCACAGTCTGTCAAAAATCTATAATTCATGCAGAGGCAGATGCATGGATACTTACACAGTGGCTGGCCTTGAGCTGGCGTTTTTCCAGTACAACTTCTTAGCAAAAATTTCACACATTCTATTAAATAGAAATTAGAATCTGAGATTTCAAACCATTTTGTCACTACCTACAAAGAAACTCAGAAAACCTCAGGAAGAAACTGAGCAGACAAAAGACTTGCAGATCTTTCAAATGCAGGAAGTCTGTGACTTTGCAACTTCAACAAAAATGCTAAGATGAGCTCTTTTAGTAAGAGAGCAATCGCTTTAAAGATTAAGAAGCAGTTTAAAGAAAAGCATCACACAGTTCATTCTGCAGAGAAGAGAAAGTCGGGGATGTGCGTGTGGAGGGAAGGCTGTCGAACAAAGCCAAACTCAGACCAACAGCCTCAGCCATGTTCTGGATTTTGCTTTGCCAGCTGCTGCCTAACTAAGAGTTTTAGGTGCCAAAACCTACTGACTAACGGAGAAAAGGACAGCACTAAAAATATTATATGGAAGACCATCTCAGCCAACTGGAAGTTAGTAGACAGACATAAAGCTCCCTAATTATATTTCTCCACAAAATTACAATTACCTACTGAGAGAATCAATCACTAAGTGTGTTTTTCCTAATATTTCAGCTTCACTAGTTACTCTTTCGAGGAATCACCTTCATGTCAAATTTTAGTTATTTAAAAATGTAAGAGAATCAGGTGTAAGTTATTTTATAAACGAAATTTTGAGAGACTTTTCATTTAGAACCTCCAGACCATACCAGTTCTTTGCAAATAAAACAGTTTGCTAGTGAAAACAACCTTCGCCTTTGCTGTTAAGTCATTTGGTGTTTTAAGGGTATCTCGTGCATGGAAGAAACCTGACTTTGTGACTGAAAAACAAAATGCACTTATGCAATTTCTACAGAAAGAGTCAAAAGCATGACGTTGTCTTTTTTCCGCTTGCAGAGCACGATACCTAAATAAGGCTAGCAGGAGCAAGGGCTCAGCACTAGGCAGAGCATTTAGAAGGCGCTGGGAGGCCACGACAAAGCGCTGCCATCACGTCAGCACGGAGCGGGAAGGGTTCTGCTCCAGTGGCTGCCATGTGTGACGGGCTGCGGGCCCAGCCCAGCCGGGGCGCGCGGCAGCGGAGCGGGATCGGCCGGCGCGGCCGCTGTAATTAAGGAGCAGCCTATGAGCACAGGGAGGGTAATGCCAGCCCATCTGCCAAGCCCTGCATGAGCTGGCACCGTGCCTCCCGCCTGCTGCTGCTGCTGTCACCCACCTGATCCTTGGAGACCTGCTCTGACGGAGTGTTCACGCCAAGCTCTTCCAGAGGATAGACAATCTGTCGTCTCGGCCGCACGGGAGCCATGTAATGAAGGGCAGATGTCAGGGAATGGGCACAGGGACGCTGAAACTGAAAGACAGCGATCCATATTTCAGCAGAGAGAATGTCAGAGCAGTGCATCACAGATGTCTGCTGCACGGCTTTGCAAACACACAATTCTTAGCTCTGTTGGCTAAATCTGAGACAAAAATCAGCAAATAAACAAACATACTCAGAGCAGAGGAATGAATTGCAGATAATTCCTGACACTAATGAAGATAATTATGAGAGTAATTACATTACTATCTCTGTGGGAATGACAGATAAACAAGTGGTTTGGTTTATGGGATTTTTCAGCACAAGTATTTTCCCCAGGAGGATATTTTTCTCCATAGCGATCATGAATCAGCTTGATTTGACCTCATTAAGCTGTGTTATCTGCTCATTGCTAACCTTTGCTCGCTGGCAAGGAACGGAGATGAATTTATATAGAAATTCTATACCGACTGAAATGTCTGGTTCATCCAAGTGATAAATGTTAATAAACTGGCAGAAATTTGAAATGAACAAAACCTTAATGCTCATCTGAGCAGCCTGGATCATTAGAAATAGCTGTATTTATCTATTACAGCATGACTGGCTCTGGCATAACTTACAACATAAAAGGGAAGAAAATCAGAGAATTACAGAAAATACAGAATGAACATTAATGCAAACCAAATTACACTCTAGTGCCATTCCATCCACAAACATTAAAAACTTGGAAGTTACTATGTTGAGAATTAAGTAAAATACCACACTTAACACTTATTAGATAATAATATTAGATAAGCTAAAGTAACTTAGAGTAACTCAGTAGCCTGGAAACAGTCAAAACTGGAATCACTGGTAAGATTTAACTTCTCTTCCATCCAGGGCTATTAAACTGCATTTTTGTGAGTGCCTCTTCAGAATCTGAGAACCTAATGCCACGCAGGAACATCGGTTCCTCACTGGAACACTTAGAACTCCACAAAAGTGAACAGGAAAACACATCCTTCTGCAAATGTACCCAGGTCTAACCTCTCAAAAGTTCACACATGAAAGTCAGTGGTGGTTTCAAAACTATCCAAATCACCAAGGACAGAACCCATCTCAGTCACCATCTAAATGCCAGGTGCCCAGTCCAGCCAGGCACGCAGAAGCCCGAGCTGGAGGTAAGTCTCCAGGGGAAAATTCCGTCTGTCCTGAGACAGGCAGGTATGACTGATGGATGAACTGCCCTCGAGATGCACCATGTGCTTCTATCAGTGGTGCCAGGAGCCCAGGTGATTGGGCTGAGCTAGACAGCAGCTTCAGATGGCTACAAAGGCTTGACAAATTTACCCTGTGTTCCCTTTTCTGGCATGAGACTGATGACAAAAAACGTATGTGAGTACTGCTGAATTTATGTTCTCGGAAATGGATTTTCTCCATTAGAAGTTCAATTCTTACGGTTCTCCCATGACACTTGCAGAAACACAGGTCCCCCTTCAGAAGCCAATGAGGTGCCTAGGTCCCACTGACTTTCAGTGAAACAAAGTCTAGAGAACCTGAATCCCTTTGGAAGTGTTTTTATAAGGCCACCTGGATGTGTTTAAGATGATCCCCTTGCATTTACTCAAGCTACACTACCCTTGTGCTGGGCAGAGTGCCAAGGCCAAGGACATTTCCCCTCTCTGCTCCCCCCCACACTTCCTAAAGACTGGTGAACACCACGGACCAGCCCTGCTATGCAAGAGCTGTGTCCACGGGTTCAGAATATATCAGGCTGGAAGAAAGTGGAGTTTGCTGCGGATTGCCAAGAAAACCCCTGTTTGCAGTCATTCACAGAACCAAAGAAAAAATAAAGTGAGAAAATGTGCCAATATTTAATACAAGAAATACAAATTACTTTCTCCTTACCTTGCCCTCCACATATTCTGGATAAATAGGGTAATAAAGAAAAGATTTGTGACCCAGGCGAAGAATCTCCTTTAGAAAGTATTTTGTATAGTGATGAAATACAGGATTTAAGACAAAGTGGCAAAGATGTCCATGTTCTTCTTGCTGGTGGAGATTAAAATGAATAAAGTCCTCAATGTTGTAATGTGCTTGAATATACTCAATATCCTGGAAAATTAAGAATTTGTGAGTCAGCAGTGATCAGCAGCTACCTTGACAGGATTTGTGCAAATACCAACCAATGAGTCACTTTCAATCAATCAAGGATCTACATCTGAACACTGAAATCAAGGGTCTGTGAGAGCTGTTCTCAACTACGGGCACTGACAGATTTTCCTTGAAAATCTTTTCATTGTATCAAAACCTCTCCTTGCAGCTTGCCCTTATTTGCAAGGAATGCACACCTGACCCCTTCCCCACAGTGTCTGATACAGGTTAACAGATATGCATGGAGGGGAAAAAAACCCCACCTGTTTTTCTGAGTTCAAGCCACAGAAGCCCAGGCTGCCCCTCTCACCAAACTCCAGCTGAAAAAGTGAATTCTACAGAGCAGAGCTGTGTAAAAATGCCCTTTGACAAGTCTTCCCTGTTGAAGTGATAAGCTGATATTTTTGCACATTTATTCACTCAGTCTATCCTCTTAGCTCTTAATATAATCAAGAGAATTACTCTTGGAAACAGGAGTGACTCTTCTATTGCAAAAACTAAACATTAGAACTGCGGAACAACCTAAAATCCACCTTTTCGGTCCTAGCAGAATGCCACAAAAGACTTGGAGAATGTTTACTCTTCAATAATAATGTGCAATGTCTTTTAATAGGCTTTTCTTTGTTTTCAAGTGCATGATTCACAATCATTTAAAACCTACTGTTGGAGAAAAAAGTTATGAAAGCAAATCTAGACGGAGAATTATTGTTCTTTGCAGGACTTGTGGCAAAGCTGCTTATTGACTTGGAAAGTACAAGGGAAAAGGTGATTAAACACATATTTATAGGCAGAATGGCTTTGTGCTAAAGCACCAAAAAAGTGCAGGAGGAAAACTTTCAGGGCACAGCAGCAGCTTCTCATAAATAACAGGATAATTTTTTTTATCTGTGTGTCAATCATTAGCTATGAGAAGAGAACTAATACAGTGGACATAGGCTGGAGAGCAAGGGAGCTTCTAGAAGCTGCATTTTTACAGACACTTTGTTAGGCACACGTAAAGTGCCAAGCACAAAACTCAGCCTTTTAGTGTGAGGACCAAGCACTACAGAGCTTGTGGAACACAAACAGAATTTACCATTTCATCCCTAGTGACAGAAACACCAACGATTTGATCCAAAACTTCTGCTACAAAAGCCCATACTGGCATCCCATCCTGCAAGGCAAAGGCAACAGATGCACATTTCCAGTCTCAGTAGAATCTCTTTTTAATGGTAACTGTGTATTTCACCACAGAGTCCCAGTTAAAACACCTTCCTCCCAGTGCACCTCCCAGGCACCATCCCAGTTTAAGCAGTCTGCTCCCCACGAGGGCCCTGTTTGAGCCAGGTTCATGGCTGGACTCTGGACCACACAGACCTTTCCTCACTGAAGTTTCAGTTTGGATACAGCGGCTGCAGGAGTGCTACAAGTTCAGCTACTGCTTCAGTCCCAGGTTAAGTCCTGACCTTGGGACAGAATTGAACATATATCTGCAACAAATACTCACTGGATCCTTGCGAGCCTCGGCAAATATCTTTGAGTCATTCCATATCTCTTCATTCAAACTAAGTGTTTCAACAAGCATTTTGATACCTTGTAGGTCATCGATTGTTGCTTTTCTTACATTAAATGACCTAAAAAAGGACAAAAAAAGAATTAAGGTTGACTCTGTGACAAAATAAAAACAACTGCCAGGCTTAAGACAACACACCCTTCACGAGTACCAACCACATCTTTTAGAAGCTGTAAGGGATTGCTAAATGACTCTTGTTCCAAAGGCAGATAGTAACTTATTGCATGGTAATAGGAAAGATCAGAGCACCTACTTGAGACGACTCCAGAATCCTGCTTCATCTGCTATTAAACACTCAGCCCAATCTATAACCACATGTATGTATCACCTGTCTTCCAGTGAGTAAAAGTCAGCAATAAAGGGAGGCAAGGAGCCCTAAAATGAATGTGGAATCTATAGCTGCACACTGTGGCACATAGGGAAAAGAGCAAGATAAAAACAGGGAAAGATAAGAAAAAATGAGAAAAGGATGGAGAAAAATAAAACTGAGACAAGTGTCATGGTATAAAATAAAGCAGGAACAACAGTTTCTCCAAGGACAGATTACTAACTTTTGTATTAGGCCTTGATGCTTCAAACAGTAACACACAAGGATACACCTCCACGACTGCAATGCCTCTGCTGAGGGTGGAGTGCCAGTTAGCAATCACACAGCAGTGACGTGGTGTCAAACCGCCCGTGCCACACATGGAACCTCTCACCTACAGACAGCAGTGACCTGGCACTTAGCTCATTTACAGACTGGCAGCAAACATCTTCCCACCTGATAATTAGGAAGAAAATTCACTTCACAGTGACAGTCTACAGCAGCTGAGGAGCTCTCCCAAAGTCTGTCAAAGGCAGCAACCCCTTCCTGGTTATACGCAGCTCGTGCAAAAAACGCTTGTGGAGTGCTGTTCAGGAAGCTGAACTACAGCTTCAGTTCCAAGAAATAAGTTCTTCCACCCACAGATAAAAACTTGCAATTCGCATAGTATGATCTTTTTATTCCTGTTCTTCTCGCTTTCAATTTAAAAGTGGATGTGTTGTTCTTCAGCCTCAGTCAAACTGAGAGGCATTTTGTGGAATACAGATTTAATGAATAGCACTGGTACCTTAGAAACCCCAAATTTACCAAGATTCTGGTATGTTAAGAGAAATTTCACAGATCAATCCACTGACCAGTTTTGAGTGCTCAAAAGCATCCATTTGGTTACTAAATTACAAACTAATCCTGAACTTCTAAGCAAGCATCAGCTGAGCTTCCACAGTTTTTCACACATTTCCAGTGTAAATTGCAAGAACCAACAAGTGCTGAGGATGATGGCCAGCAGGCCCAGCATTGTGATTCACTCTGCAGCCCCTGTGTGCCATCCTCCCACCGCTACCCAGCCCCAGTCCCAGCCCATTTGTTTCCACCCATGCCCCACAGAAGGCAGCTGTGCCTACAGGGAACTGCATCTTGAACATGACAAAAACAGAACATGTGAAAAGTTGAAACTGCCTTTTTTTTTTAATGGCAGATCCACCAGCTCCGCCATGAGTATGGAATATGGGAAGGACTATCCAAGGTCTGTACTCATTTATCTCCCAGCAATGAATTAACTCATTCTAGATGCTCAAGTCCTTTGACTGCTCAGAGACAAGGACACTATTATTATTATTATTATGCTTTTTTGTGAAAATTGAGGGAAAGTATCCATTAAGCACCTCAGCCTATGCCTTGTCATCTGCTATTTTTTTCTCCTTCACTGTTAAGTAGCAGACTCACAGTTCCATTTGCTGCACTCTTGCTTTTTGTGTACTTAACACTTTTTCTTATTCCTTTTACTGCCTGTACTAATCAGGAGCTTGTTTTGTGCCTGTGCCTTTTCCGACTTTGCCCTTTCACGTCTTCATATTCGCCTCTTCTTACCCTGTTTTTCTTTTAGTCCATTTTCTGTAACTTCCTTTTCACTCACATGCTTTTGAAAGCCATAGGTGCAAGTACAAGGTATTGATCTTTTTCTTACACAGATTTTGGTTATTTCCAAGAGTATCTGCTGTTGCACCCTGTGGGTTTTGTTCTGCAGAAACTTTCCAAAAGCTTACTCTGGCTTCTCCTAAAGCTTTTCTGATCCTGAACCTCAGTGAGCAGCTATTTTTCCTTACTTTCCTGCAAAGCTGCAGGGGGATTTGGCAAATGCTACTGATGACCCTATTTTGTTTTCATGGAAGGGCTGGTGTCATTTGGAATATGCAGAATGTAATCAGAATGGTAACTTTTTTTAAAAAGCCTTGATAACAACTTGAATTTTGCCCAAAATCACAAGAGGACATATGACTCCCAACCCTATTGATGGATTACTGAGCAGCTGGGCCTGAGATTACCAGGAACTACTCCAGTGGCTCTCTCTCCAGCCAGCTGAATTCTTACTCGGGACCCAGAAGCAGAGTTTCATCCCAGGGTAAAAAGCTTCTGCCTAGTTTCAAGAGTAGGTGGCTAGTTCCTGCATGAACTACTTGTGTACCACCAAAGGTGACTAAGTATGCAATTAAACCTAGAAATATTTTGCTAAAACCACACAGTATTTAGCTATATAAAGACCAAAACAAAAAAAAAGAATCTCTAACTATGCCACAATTAAAGTTTGGTGTTTGGGCCAGAATAGGCTTACTATACAAGCAAAGCTTTGGAAAATTCACTCCACATAACAGAAGTCACAGCAAGAAAGGCTTGGTGTCCTAGTTCCCCAAGTTCATCTCAGTTCATCTCAAGTTCACCAGTTCATCTCAGCCTACAGAAGTGTTCAGAGCATCACGGAAACTGAAGGCATGAAATAAATGATTCAACACCAAAAGTAAAAGAGAAATCATATATAACACATACTCAACAATGTTACTGCTGTGATCTGTATGTCCCAGAAACACATGACTACAGTTCTCTTAAGAAAGCTACAGCATATTTCCAAGAATTAAGTTACACCAGGCTATCAGGTGTCAGTGTCACACAACCTGACCCACGTCCCCAAGGCCAAACACAGCACCATGTTTGTCTGCTGGCCTTGGCCCACAACTAGGGAACTTGGAGCTGCTTGTCTGTACCCATGCCCACCTTCCCTACCTTAGTACTGTGCACACAAATCCCAAATGAATCCTCTCCCTGCGCTTGGGTTTTATTGAGAGGACGCTCCACACAAGCGCTGGCAGCGGGGTCCCACAGCAGCCCAGAGCACAGCAGTGCTGTCCCGAGGCACGACTCACGTGAGCAATCCCGCCCGGTGGAACACGTACAGCTCCCGGCCCAGCCTGGAAGTGCAAGAAGGGACAGCCCGAACAAAGCTCTGGATCAGGGGGAACTCCGGGACGTGATGTGGCACCAGGATGACACACAAGTCTCTGTCCTGAAAGAGATTGGCAGGCAATAAAGGCGATCTCTAAGCGTTACCCAAAGCCCTTGGAGGGGACAGACAGCCCTGAACACAGGGCTTACACTGCACACACCCAAGCACTGCTCTGCCTGGGCAGCACCAAGGAACTGACAGCTCAGAAACGGCTTCACTTTAGGCAAACTACGGGGTGAACTTTCCTCACTCATCTGGTGATTCCATCATGACATTTTGTTTCAAAGACTGACATTGCTGGATGGATAAATGACATAAATTTGAAATGCTTTCTGGGTTCACTCTCTCTAGGAACTTTCTTTGGTGGTAAGCAGTGTTTTTGAGTGTGCTGTTCTTAGGGCCAAGACTGTGTCGCTGGTACACAGGGCCTGTCTCTAAAGCACACTGCCATGCAGTTACTTGTGACTTTACAACACTCTAGTGTGCATTAAGAATGTCTCAGTAAGTGGACTTTGTTACCTCAGATTGAGTGATCACACGGGGCATTAGTAGCAAATAGCTACTGCACTGTGAAGCCACAGTGCCACTGTTCAGTCTATAGGCAAATACGACAAATCTCCTTAATACCACTGTTTTATAGGCTTTAACTCCATCTCCTTTAATGTTTTTCCTGGTTTGGTTTTTAATTTAGGTACAGTCTGGATCTATAAATGATTTGAAACGAGTTTGAAGCATTTCTTTTCTAAATCTGCATCTCATGGAAGTCCCTTTGGAAAATATACTAGATGGACTATTTACAAGAGCATGTAGTGTAAGGTATTCAAATTCTGTTACAGGTCCCAGCCAAGTTATGTTCAGCTACCTTATCAGAGACCTGAAGAATTCGTCAAAGCTACAGAAATGTAAACTGTTCTAAATTGGGCAAGAAGCTGTTGGAAGACGGGATAACAAAACGGCAAGAAAGTAGATAAAAAGAAGGACGGTACCATCCTGGACTAGAACCAATCAGGTTCTCTGAAAGGTGCATGCAGAGCATGGACAGCATAGAAATCCAATCGGATCTGTGATCGTGTGAGCTACAGCTGCAGAAATGTATAAAAATAGTGTAATGTAAACAATAAACGGCTCTTGCGAAATCGTATTGGTTCGTGGTACAAGGGTACTGAAAGCTCCTGCAATGTAGTACCAGGAAAACGCCTTCACACAGACAGAAAGTAGGTTTAGATTAGATGGTAACAAAAAATTCATCCCTGTGAGGGTGAGGAGGCCCTGGCACAGGTTGCCCAGAGAAGCTGTGGCTGCTCCATCAGTGGAAGCGTCCAAGGCCAGGTTGGACAGGGCTTGGAGGAACCTGGGATAGTGGAAGGTATCCTGCCCATGGAAGGGATAGAACTGGATGATCTTTAAGTTCCTTTCCAACCCAAACCATTCCAGGACTGTAGGATAAACAGAGGACTTAGGTGTGCATTCCATGAAGCCCAGAAGCAGACAAGGAGGTGCGTAGCTCAGCCCAGGGTAACCAGGCCCAGCACACTCGTGTGGGGCACAGACTCAGTGGAGCAGCAGACCCAAAGCCCCTGGCTGCCAGCTGCACTGCTGTCCCACCGCACACCACACAGAAACATTCCAACTTTCATTATACTCACCGGGAAAACGCTGAAAGCATAATGCAAAAAATCCAGTGACCTGCAATCAAGAGCAAATATTGTTAAATAAAGCACATATGACACTGATTTGATACACTGTGACACTGACATCCCTGCAAGTGCAGGAACATTTATTCACAGCTGATCAGACAATCCCAATAGATCATCAATAATCAACGGCTGATGTGGCATGCTGCACAGCAATTTCTGACTTCTAGTGCTTAAAGCATCATTATTAACAAGAATAACCAGAATGTTTGACGTAATACACGAGGCTCCTCGCTAAAAGGGTGGGGGGGAGGAACAAACAAAACATTGGCTCTCATGTTGTTGACTCCAACCTCTTCAGAAGCCATTCCTGGACTGTCACAGCAGCATTAGTATACAGCAAATATTAATTCAGGTTACAAACATTTGTTGCTATGTTTCACAGTATTTTCAGCCAGCACCAAGGGTTCTGTGACTTTCCACTCAGGAAAACCTACCCGATGTGCTCTGACAGACTAACAGGAACATCAATACTTAGAATTGTTTTTGAACACTTCTTTCCACTTCTCACCCACTGACTTAGAGCTATCCCAATCTCTTTTCCATGGTGACAGCAAATTGTGACATTTCAGTTTAAAAAGACTTGAGAAATCTCACCAAAGCTCTGCTGTTTCTCCCATGTATAAGGCTATCAAAGAGCTCAAAATCCAGTTACGCTAAAGCTTTATGAAACACTTTTCCACCACACAAGATGTATCTTTTGAAGAAATTCAATACAGACATAAGTTACCTATAAATCCTGATAAATCCCCTCCTCCCTTCAGAACTGTAATTAAGCTTCCTTTAATTATCTCTTTAATAATATTACTTAATAGAGAAATAATTTCTAATTGCAATATCCACGCTTGAATGCAAACTTAAAGCTGCAAGTACAGATCAGGATTGGGGTATTATAGATTCACCTATATAATACATAACTAAGACTAGTTAACAGAATAGCTAACCAGGGGAAAGGAAAATGCCATTGCAATGTATTTTTCTTTCTGGTATCCAGGACCTCGTTGGCAGCAAGGACCACAAGACCTGAGGTGGGAAATCTTTCAGCGGGCTTAAAAAAGTATCAAGTATCAGCAGATAAACCAGCCAGCAGTTCAGTTCCTTCACATTTCACTCTCAACGCACGAGGCACATAACAGCTCTGGATTTAGGAGATGGCAACACTTTTAACAGCTTTACTGGGTAACAAATCCCGAGGAGCAAACTTCCCTCAGGGCTAAGATGCAATCACACCTACACTTCAATCAAACTGCTATTTCTGGGTCCATGCTGTGCAAGGCCAGCAGAAACTCCCTCAGGACAAGATTCCAGGCTGCAGTCAGCATCACCTCGTGCCCTCCTTTACATATATTTGCTTTGCTAATATTTCTTTTACAGGCAGGTGGATCAAGCAAAGGCAAGCCAGAGAAGCATACAAGCAAAATGTTTGAAAACACCAAGATCGACAGAGTCCTCAGCTCTACATGATGTAATCTCAGGAAGAGTCTTCAGACAGGAATGCTATTTTCTCCAGATACCCATCTGGGAATCCACACTGCTCCACATATGTCTCCAGGTAAAAAAGACTGGGACCACAGCATTGAATGATAAAGGCAGTGAGAAATGTCTTCAACAGAAACAGACATAGATACAAAGCACAGAGCATCAGACAGGGGCAAAAAAGGGACAGATCCTTATCCCAAGCAGGAAACTATGAGCAGAGAACTCAAGAAGTCTACAGTGAGAATATTTCCTGACAGAGGTCTCCACCACAGCTCTGAATTGCTGTTTCAGTATAATGGAGTCATTCCAGAGCAAGCCTCACTAATATTTTAAAATAAAGCTGCAATTATTCTGCAATAATTATCTTGCTTGAATTTTTACACTAGATTGTCCATCAGTTAACTGTTCTGGAACAGTCCCTCTGCAGTGCAATTGTTCTTATCACACATTAATTGATCAATGCTTCTAAGTACAACACAGACTTCTAGCACTGCATTTCATTAATTAAACTAGTTCTTAACAAACTTGAGTTATATTACTGGGTATATCACTTAGGAAATAGTGCTTGTTTTGATAATTTTGGATATTTGCATTTGCAGCAGATTCACTGTTCGATCCCCTGGAGTAGGTGTGCTCCTTAATCAAGAAACAGCTCAATAAATAGAACCAGTTTTCAAGGAATTCTGATTTTTCTTCTCAGCGAAGTTTACTCTTACACTTCCTTTAAGCCAGAGGAATTCAGAAGTTGCTACTCACCAATTACTACTACTACAAGTAGGTACATGTTTCTTTCAAATGGTACTACAGATTTTCAACTCATCTATTAAGTCCTTACTCCTGATGCCTGGTGTCTGAAGACATGACATGGATTTGAAAGCATGGAAGATCCTGGGTGTGCTCGGCTGCCTCATCTATTCTGTATCTTCCTTTCTACCATCAGATCAAAAGGGACAAAGTTCCTGGAGAAGTTTTTGCTGATGTGGTTGAATGTAGGTTTGCTCTTCGAGTGTAGGGAGAAATTTTGGGGAAAAAAAGGCTAAACCCCATTTGTAGCCCTATTCTAATCCACTGGGATCTAAGAGTTCAAGGTCAGCAGCAGCAATCATGTTAAGAGAAAAACCTTTGTCTCCCCCAGCTGTAGAAGATTCTGGAAAACAGAATAATTTCTCTCAGAGGTTGGAGACAGTGTTGAGAATGGGACCATTTCCCTGCAGAACTAAGAACAGCTTTCTTGCTCCATGCAGTGAAATGACCACGACTGCAACACACAGCTGCTCTTGCAGCTAGCCAGCTTCAGTATGAGTGTCTCTACAGAAGGAAGAAGCAGCCTTTTTCCACAACCGCAACTCATTTTCCAACAAAAATGATTTCTTCACTTTTTGCTCCCACAGACTTACCAGAAATAGGAAGTTGCAAGTGGAGGTTGAAAAGTTATCACTGAAGGTAAAGGAAGCAGACAAGAAAGAGGTCAGAAAAAATCCCACCTAACTGCAGCAGGTACTGTCACCTTCTGATTAATCCTAAAAACATAACCTTGAAAATGGTTATTAATGGGAAAGCAGTGACTATTCCTCTATACTTACCTAGTTTCATACTTCTCATCGATACAAAACACACGGATACAGAAAGCATTTGAAGCTTCTTTGTATGTAGGCTGCAAATCCCCTTCCTCATCAGTCTCTGGGAGAGGTGCTGCTGAGCCTTTAGAGCCTGTGGTGCTGACATCACCTACCAGCAGTTCAGTCCTGGAAACGGTCACGGCTCCATCTTTCTGCAACAATCACAGACAAGGGATCACTTGCAACATTTCACAAAGTATTTTCAGGATTTAAGCCCCCTCTTTCTCTCCTCTCAGTGACCCTTTCTTCCCACCCTGATGGCTGCACATGGGGGACTGGATGGGCAAACTCACCCTGACCAATAACACTGACCTGCTCCCTCCAAGACCTCAGCCAGAGCAGCTTCCGAACTGTGCCCCACAGCAGAGTCACGCGAGGGTCAGAGCAGAGGATGGGGCAGGAGGAGAACTCAGCAGTGTTTGCTTATCCTCATCTCTGCCAGCCTTGCTCCGTATCAGCTCTGAGAGGGATCAGCACTGCTGGGTACAGCAGCATTACCTGCACAGCTGCATCTGCACCAGGAACATGTTCCAAGTTTTGAGAAGAAACAGGCTCTGGCTCTGGACTTGTTTTGCTGCTTTCATCTTTATCTGAGTAAAGAGAAAGTGCGGAAGGTTTAGTAATGTAAGTTTAACCCTCAGAACCACAATAATAGCTGGAGCAGGCCAGGCTACCTCTATTGAAAGGTTTCATTTTAACAACCACAGTTTAAACAGACCCTCCTGTAGTTACTTTCCTAGAGCTTCATTAGACTATTTGATTTCAAAGCAAAAAAAAATCCAGGGAAGTGGTTGTAAAATAAGACCTGAACAAGACAGTTTGGGAGCAATTCCTATCTTGCGTGTATCCTTTGTCAAATTTTTACCCTATCTGAATTGAAAAACAGGAGTCAGCATATTGACTGATATCTTAAACTCCATGTGTGTGGTTAACTTGCTTTCTAGTGATCATAAGGACAAGCAAGGGCTCTTCATCCTCAGATTAGTTCTCCTAAAAGAACTGATATTCAGTTTAAATTCTAGTCAAACCAGAACTCTTACTGCTGCAATAAGGGACAAGAAACAGGGATTTAAATTCCTTTATCAATTTTACACAATCAACTCCTGAGGTGTAGGTGTTGCTGCTGAAGAAAACACCCTTGCATTTGGAAGATCCAGTAACATAAGGAAGTCAAGCTTTCTGTGCTCCAATAAGAATAAAAAATAAGCTTCAGAAAACAACAGATTTAATCCCTTCTCCCTCTGTTTGCCTTGGGACACCCACGTAAGCTACATTCACAGACAGAAGCATTTCTTCACATAGTAATGGGCACTTTTTAAAAAAACACCTCAAAGGTTTAAAATAATTTAGCCAGAAGTATTTAGGAAAAAAAAATCTTATCTCAAAATCTGTTTCTCTGTCAATAAAAGAGTGCAGATGCAACATGCAGGGCAAGGAGAAATGCGGGGGTAGGAATCATGGGTTCTCTGGGGATATCACAGATGTGAGCCTTCACAGAAATGATCAAATGTCGTCTTGATTAACCAGCTCCATTTCTCATTACCAACAGCCTTGCAGGTGTCAGAACTTAATTAATACAAGTCTCTTGTTGTCATGTAAATATTGATATGTTGTTTCTGACTTTATACTAAAATGCAAATCCTTAATGGCTCCACCATCCACTCCTGTCAGACGTGGCTGCATCGCTGTTTACAGACATGCTGTACACGAGCGATGGGAAGAACTGCAATATTGTCACTAAATCAAGTAAGGACCACAAACAAAGAAAATTAAAATAATTCTGTGATTGCTGGGTTGTTAGCTGAGGTACAGTCAGCAGGATCAAGAAGCCAGTTCACCATGAGGCCTGATGAAAAGCCCTTGAATCATTCCCACTGCATCATGTTTTCCAGCAACTAATTCATGACACCATATAGAATAACAACCAAATTACTGTAATTACCCTGAAACCTAAGTGGCATATCAGTACAGACTGTTGTATGCTCTTTCATTATTATTCAGCATTGTATTTTGAAAGGAAAAAAAAATCAACCTGTGGTCTCTACTTAAAAGCTAAAGAGCTTGAAAAAATATCCTTTTTATGTGTAGGAACATAAAATTACTCTACAAGGGAATGCAGCTTGCATTTTAAAATTTCCAGCCTTCAGATTCAATAAAGCCAAGCCCAGATCTTCTATTGATGTCAGGTCACTGAACCCGCACTGTCCTCACAGCAGGGCACCATCCAGCAGCAAGTTTTCAATGCAGTCACTAAAGCAGCCTTCATGAAACGGGCATGGCTTTGCATATCCACAAATGCAAACTATATGGGACTAACACCACAACAGATTTCAAGGATACAGGCTGGCCCCTATGTTGGAAAGCCTTGGACTACTGGGATGCCAGTCTTCTATTCTAAAATGTGCAACCCTACAACAATAGTTTTAATTACTATTCAGTGATAACAGAATTAATGTTCCTGAGCAGTGAATAGACAATCTTGCTATTAGGTTTCTAGTGGCACTCTCTAGGAATAGCACCAGAGTCAGGCTCTCAGTTTATGATACTCAAGTTTCTTGTCATGTGTCCAAGATCATTAATGATTAGTACTTAAATTACCTGAAAGTCTACAAATAATTATTTTTCCCCAGAACTGCCCTTGTCATGCCAAATAAAGGGATACTACTACTTTAATATGTCTTACCTGAAGGCAACCCACAGGACTGCAACTACCACCAAAACTAATAAAGTTTTTAAATGAAGAGAAAAGAGAGATAAAATTCACAGGACTGCTCTCCATGCTGCTTAAAATATTTCTGAAAAGCACTCAAATGCCAAATTCTCAGGAAACTGAACAGAACAGCTGCTCATGCTAAGTTTTAACATTTAAAACAAGTCCCATAGATTTCCTAAATGATAAAAAACATCTAACAGCCGTATTGTTAAAACCTGTAACTACATGCTAACTGAAAAGCTCAGCAGCGCACTATTTGCCACAAAACATGGGTCTACAGCTTGCAGTCCCTGGAGAAGGAAAGAGGACATCAGAACCAGAAACAGCCCCGGGATGGGTAAGGCTGAGAGGGAGCCCTGGAGATCACCTTGCCCAAGCCCCTGCTCGAGCACGGTCACCCAGAGCAGACAGCCTAGGACTGGGCTCCGGCTCCTGAGTGATCTCTCTCCCTCCTCAGTCTCATTCTTCCTCCTACCTATGTCTGTCACCTCTTCTGAACTAATGCTCCTGGAGCTGCAGGAGCACAGGATCAAACAGAAGACAGGCAGCTTCCTCCATCTCCTACGTGCAAGATGCTTCCTTGCAGGGGAGGGGAAGTCCACAGGAGCAGCTACGAGACTTGTTTCTCTCCCTTTTCCGTTCTGTGACTGCCAGCTTCAAGGTACCAGCTGGTGACAGCCCTGCAGCTCCCTGGTTGCCTTTTTTTGCCTGCTGCTTTGTCTTCAGAAAAGCAGATATGTAACAACCTAATGGTGGAGGGGTTTTATTCCATTACTGATAATTAGTAGACAGCAAAATGTTGCCCTTCTGAACAGAAAGCCCTTTGACACTGAAAAATAAAGACAACAACTGTAAATCATTTACATGACACTTCTGTTCTACAAACAGGTGACATATCTGTGCTACTGGTTTTTATCACTTGCAGGAAGGCGGCTTGTACGTCTGTTGAAGTATCATGCCCAATATAAAAGTGGAATAAAGAGATAGTCCCTGATCTCCCAAAATCTTGTAACCTAGGAGACTGCAAACAATAAGCAAAGAGAGCAAAAGCTGAACCACAAGGAAAAAAGATGACATGAGTCAACAGGACAACATAACAGGCACAGTTAACCAGCTGCTCAGCTTCCAACAGACCTCCCCTCACCACCAGATTTTACAATCACATCTTCATTTAACAGCACAACTATATCTGACAGACAGTATACCCCATGCTACAGCTTTCTGAAACTTGAAGCCTACATTTATCCCACAGCTGGTACACAGGCCAGCTCCCCACAAACAATCACTTCTGAGTCAGAGACTGAGGCTATCAAAATTCCCGTCCTCAATTAAAAAACACCAGACATCCTGCTTCAGAAACAAGTATGTTAATTTGTGTTTTCTTGCTAGTAAACCTATATATTCTTTCCCAACTTCCTGCAGAACTTACTCAGAAGCTAGACACAAACACACCTTGAATCTATTTAGCACTTTAGACTACAGATACCTCCTTGAACACTTGGCTTCCGTGGCACTTTGAGAATATCCTCAGGATGTGGTTTACAGAGTCCATGGAAAGGCCCTAAGTCAAAACACTCTTGAAACAAGGAAACGTTCACGTGAGAACATAAGCTCATGAATCCTACTGCGGTGCCATCAACCTGGAAGATAAAAGCCATGTCACACAAACCTGTCATTCTAGGTCAGGACAAAAAAAAACTGAACAAAAAATTTCTGAAACATCAACTTTTTATATTCCATCTCTGACTGTGCATAATGGAAAAGGTATACAGGAACTATTTCAGCAAAAGCTGAAGATCCTTTTTTATTTTTTCCTTGTAACATGTGTATTAGGACCTCTACAGTAGATGTTCTAACTCTTTTTTAGCTATGACTTGCAAGAGTATTAGGTTTACATATACGGGCCAAATAATGACCTGGTGTTTCAGTAAAATATTTGTTATGGCAAATAAAAAAAACCATACTTCCAAAAATGCATCATTTTGTTTAAAGTTATAGTGCAGCTGAAGAAGAACCTGCATTCAGCTAGCTGTAATGGTTGACTCATTACTGATTTAGACCTAAATTGGGCTCAAAGTGAAAAGTGTATTTTAGTCTCCTAAGAAATTAACAACTCAAGAAATGAATTATGGATAATATAAGGAGTACCTAATGCAGTATGTACTATTTGTAGCACTTACAAGCCCCAAATATAATTCTGTGTTCTGAAAAACCCAAGAGCTAGTCTTAAAAACCAAAGGCCCTGGCAAACATGAAAGTGATGGGATCCCTGCATGCTGGCACCCACAGTACTCTGGATGCCTGACTGCTGCTGGAGGTCCCAGCAAGCTGCAGTCCTCAGCAAGACAACACACTGGGACCAGGGAGAACTGGCATGCTGGAGAGCTTCTGGCTTTAGCCTGAGACAACTCTAGAAGAAGGAAGCTCTCTAATTTTTAGTACTGTATGCAACTTTCTGGTGCAACACATTATTAAAACACATTTTCTTTACTCCTCAATAGACATAATGAAAGCCTTTATAAACCTAATGAAAACGCAAAGGCTGGATTTGTACAGCTGTTTTATCAGGCCATCAGCACTTCAATAAAGACTTTACAAAGTGTGACGTTTAATTTTTCTGCCCTCATACAACAAGTGATTGTTTGTTTATCTTGTTTGCGTAACCAACAAAGCCGGGGCGCTGCAGTTGCCTGGCTGCTATGTAATTTCAGGCCCAAGGCTCAGCAGAGGCTGATTAACCAATCCATCTACCATATGTGCAAAAAGAGGCTGCCAGCTTCGTTCTCCGCAGGGAAAATTGGCATCCATCATGGTTTGCATGGAGGTGCCTTCCCAATCTGCCACGGCAGCGGCAGCTTGGATAAACTGGTGGCTTGAAACACCTTTTGGTGGTCTCACATGGAGCTCTGAACGTGCCACTGAAATGTATTATTTATAGCAATGGCCCTCTGCAATGTGCCATTACACTAATGGTGCATTGTTTCTCATTTGGCTCCCAATGGCAGTGATTACATGTTGCAATTTTATAAAACCATTTGCCACAAAAAGCAGACTTCAGCAATTAAGGAGGTTGTATTGCCTATCAGCTTGCACTACCATGCATGATTACTAACACATGAAATTCCTAACAGGAATTTTCAGCAGGATAACTATTACTATTACTAACCAGGATAACTATTACTATTACTCCTTTCTTATTTAAATTAGTTCCTGGGTTTGTCTTCATTTCAGCAAAAATCCGTTAGAGCCAAGAGAAAGAAAAATTATCTACAGCACCCTAAACTGCGAAAGGATTATTGGCTATTCATTTTCATGTGCAATATGAGCTTTCATTTCACTGGGAATGAAAACTGGTCATCTAAAATGCAAATGTCTAAAATGACAACACGGCTTCTTCAACACGGTCTGTCCAAATTCCTTGAAAATAATCTGCACAAGAACTGGGAATTGCTGCTTCATTTCTGAACTGGAAACATCACTCCTGAGGACAGACACAAACTATATTGAGAAGGGTACTGTGTGGGTACACACCATGAATTCTACATTCCACAGGTGGGCTGCTGATTTTATTCCCTGAGCTAGAGTGAGCTGTCACACAGGACATCTCTAATGTTATGATCAGACTAAACCAGAGCTCATGGCAGACTGACCTCACAAACAGCCGCCTGATTTTCTTCACCTTCACGTTCTATGAGATCAACAAGGAAATATTCACCGTAGGTTTCCTTCAGAGTCTCACTTTGAGATGTCCAGATTAGCATGAGATCATCATAATCTTCCATCCTACAAAAAAGAGATCAGGTAATGTTCTAAAGCTCTGCCATTAATAGGTAGAATTAATATTTCTGTTCTATTCCATTACTAGATGGAAAAATATTACAAATACTCATTCCAAAGCCTGCACCCACAAATCACTTGACCTTGGACACACCCCCAGTGCCCACTAAAGTGAGAGTCTCAGCGCCAGAGAGACAACCACTCCCAAAAGCCAGCAGAACCCACCAAAATCTGTACTGCCCAGTAGAGATGCTTCTCTTTCCTTAAAAAAGTATAAGGGAATCCCAGTTCAAAAGTCTCTTGCCTCACTCTCCTATGAGCGTGGTGGAGCACTCATACAGGTTCCAGCCTACACAGACTTTTATTTAAACAGGCAACAGGGACTCTTTCCCATTAGACTGCTATTCCTAGCCAGGATCAATGTAACTCTGAATAAGAAAATCCAGCACTTTTACCAGAGCAGTGGTAGAATTCATCAGTGACACACGCTGTGGCCATGGCACAAAGGCTGGTGAAAAACAGTTCTAACACTCAACTGCTGTCAATAACATGAAGCCACTTGTATTTATCTCTTAGAAAAATGCCAGAATTAAATGGTGCAACCAAAAGCAGCAGAGAGAAAACTGGGGCTGTGTCAGGCTGCCATAAGGAACAACTGCAACAAACTGCAGGGGACACCCTCCCTGCTCCAGGCCGGGAGCAGGCGGGTACCTCGGCTATCGCACCAACAGCCCGGGAACGCTCGCGCTGGACCGTCCCAACGAGCCCGTCCCGGCTCCGGAGCCCTGCGCGGTCTCTGCCGCCACCTGGCGGCCCCGCCAGGCACGGGCAGCGCCTCCTCGGCTTCCTCGGGAAGCGCACACCTCCTCCTCCTGCAAGGGAAACGGCACTGGCCCGCGTCTCCTTGGCTTCTGAAAAAGGCGTGATCAGTACCTGACTCATGCAAGCACAATTAACTATTAGGAGACAGCAAATGTTGATTCCGACAGCAAATGTTAGTTACAAAAGGTAAGAAGCCGGATTCGCCCTAATCTCATCAAGATAGAGGGGACAAGGATCATCTCAGAAACCGCTGAATCACTCTACGAAAGATCACACATGCTCCAGAAAGAAAGGTGAAAAGTGCATTGTGAGGAAGACTACTAGCCTTCATCAGAAAGACCCCTGAGGAAGAAGAGGAGCCTTTCTCAGTGCGACCACCAGGATACACCGCACATGCATGACACCTATGCTAATGATATTAATGACTTCCGAAAAGTAATTTGTATAACCACTCCTATCCCAAGGAATGTGATGAATATTCATGAATTTTACCCATAATATTGTGTTGTAGGAAGTGCTGGGGTGTGTGTGTGCTCGGAGGAGAGATCCCCCAACACACCCGGCGCTGAATAAAGCAAATACCCACTTCTCTGACTCTGTCTCTGAAGTGTCTCCTGGCCCGGTTTGGAGGGAATCACTTCCTTGGGAAGCACACACCACCTCCTCCTGCACAGGAACGGGCAGTGCGTCCCTTGCTTGTCAGGGATGCACAACCCTGTTCCTGTATCCAGGAACAACTATCCAGGCTTCCCTCGATCATTAGGGATGCACAAACCTGCTGCTGCAGGGAGACTCAAGAACTTCAGAGCTTCTCTGGGTTTTGGGGAAACTCCTGTTTTGCTCCAGGGTTCCACTGCTCATGTAGGGAAGTGCCTGTGTGTGATACCTGTTAGTTGGAGATCATTGCTCTACACAGGCAGGAATCCAGAAACAGAATAAACAGATTCTCAGTGCCACTCTTTACGTGTTTCTGGATTTGGAAGGAGTCTTAAAAATAACACAGCAGCTGGGCAAAAGCGGTTCTGTTTCTCATTGTATCAAACACTGTCCAATCTCCCAAGCACTGCCTGACTCCAGCACAGGAGAGGTGGTCAGGGGTTCTCTGGATGGTTTTGCTGCTCCTGCACACCAGAATGGATGTGACCTCTGAGTAAGACCACCTTTGTAACCAAGGCTATGGAGCCCTTGGATTCTGACATTGGTCCTGCTTTTTTTTTTCCCTCAACTAAAATGAGGCTCCAGGAACAATGAAAACTCCATAAAAACTTACAGTAACTCTTTATCTCTCATCCCAAAATGGTCACCCTTATCTCCTTCACAGGAAGTATCCTATGGGAAAAGCCACAGCGAGGTTTTCTATTATCAGAACGTCACCACCTCAACACAATTAATTAGTACAGCAAATCTGCTAATGAGCTATCAAACCTCAAACAAACCAAACTAAGAGGGGTAACAGAATGAGACTATCCTAATTGAATGCTCCTATTTCATGGGGTGGATAATAGACACACACCTCCTCCAAATGGAACCTTATGCCAAGTGCTCTGAGTGCCCTACGCCATTCTGCTCCGCGGGACACAGGACAAGGCCACACACAAAGGTGCAGATGGCGGTTCCTGAAGACTGACCCTGTGACAGTCAGTGGGACTCCACACACACCCATTTGTCTCCATGCACACTACACTGTAGGAACACAACCATTTTAACTTGTTTTTAGTATCTTCCACCAGTACTACAGACTTTAAAATAGTAAACAAACCCTCTAAACCCCAGTAGCTTTCCAATATAAAAATACCACAGAACTCCTCAACTGTAAGCAAAGCACAGAGCTTCAAATTTGACCCTTACCTACAGGGCACAAACCCAAGAATAATAGGATCTAGACAAGATACCAGCAAGAACCTTACACATCAAAGCTTTGCGGGCTGCATTCTGGCACACTGCTGACATCTCACATTATAGAGGCCAGACAGAGAGTAACTGCAAAATTGATGGTTAAGCGAAGTACCAATTTACAGCTGTCTTTCCCCCTCTGTAAGTACAGGAAGAGGGAATAGAGGTTACCCTGATCTCCTCTCACTGCCCCTGAACATGTTGCTAGGCAGGTGGCTGGGGACAATGTCCACAGAGGAGTCTCCAAGGGCTCCACTGACCGTTACTATGGATGCCAGTGAAGCACAGAGGTGAATGCAGAGGAAAGGGAAAAGTAACGCTCCTCCTGCAAACAGAAATTAGCCTTACCCATTATCTACTGATGGACAACACTGAAGTATGAATTTTATATCATAACTGTGCAATTTCAGAGGAAAACCAGTCTCCCAGTTAATTTTCTAATAAAAACAAAACTAAAGTGATTTTTCATAACAAACTACAGAAATCTCAGCCAAAATGGTAGCTCTTATCAGAAATATTGCTATGGCCTAAGTGACATTTCCAGTCATGCAAAAAAACATTTCTATTGACAATATCCAACGGTCATCAAAAAAAAAAAAAAATTACAGTTTAAACTGAAAAAAGTATGGTAGCTGGAGCCAAGACATATAGAAAGACTAAACCTTCAGGCATTAACTCACCTATATTGATACCTTCTCTGTGTAAAAGTCTACCACTTAATGATAGGTCGTAGACAACTCAAAAGAAACACTCAAAAAGCCTAACAATTGTACATTGAGTTAGTATGAAAGTTTTTTAACATACTGAAATATCTGGAGCTACAGCAGGAGGATGTGAGGTGGCAAAGGTCAGACCTTGGGCCTTTTTCTTAAAATGCTCAAAAGTCAAGCAACAGGAGGAGCACAAGCTGCAGATTTGCTTCAGACCCATTTGGTAAATTCAGTATGTGCAATAAAACACATCTCAGAGACAGGCTTCTGTCAGAATCCAGCCCAGGCTGGCAGCATGAATCAGCCCATAAACAAGCAAGTTGGTTTTACCAGGCAGAGGCATCAGACACACTCAACGTGGCATCATTATCTGCGAGCACTGGTCAGTACAGACCCCCCACATCCATATCATGTGATAGAGTGTGTGGATGCTGAAAAGCTCTCAGCAGAAAGATCTCCCAGCTTTCTGCAGTATACTGTGAGAACCTTGTCTTTCTCACACAAGCCACGAGAAACAGTGAGACGGTTTTGTAAACGAGTTCTCTATCTTAACCCCTGCAGCTTGTTTTCCAAGTTTGTTATGGCTATTCGGGAAAATGTTTTGCAATGAGCGTTGTAGGGTTTCACCAATCATGTCCGAGAGGTGGATGGTCAGGGACCAATGGCCCTATGCCACTCAAGCGAACTAAGAGATATAAACCAGTCTGTAAAATAATTAAATAATTGCATTTCTTCCTGGATCAAGTCAATGTCGTTTGTCCGCCGACCCCGGGACAACAGTGACATCTGGTGAGCCCGACGCGTACTACGCCTCTCAGCCAGCGTATTGCCTAGGAGGTACGTGTCCCTCCCCACCATCTCCCCTGCGGTTGCGGGACGGCATCTTCGTACGAGCACCGAGGTTCTAGCCGAAGACTGCAGCATGGGACAGCAACTCTCAAAAGACAGCCAGGTATTTTTTGCCTGGAAGACTGTGCTAGACCTCACAGACGCTGAATTGACCACCTTATTGACCTGGGCAAGAAACCATGGGTTTTTGGCAGATTTTGATACTGCGTTCAGTCTGGAGACCTGGGAGCAGTTAGGACAACGTCTTACGGCTTATGTTTGTTTTTATGTATGGGGAGGAGAAGGTTCTGCACTCGCTTCAAATTTGGCGGATTCTTTTCGATATTTTCTCGCCTCTGATGTGGGAGAGAGACGGAGATCGCCCGTTTTGTCGGTGCCGGACTGTTGGGATCCTTAACACGGGGCTGCGCGTTCCACGAGGGACAGCGTTTATAGTGACACCACGTGCAGTTCTCCAGCTCCGCCTGAGCGTGCGGCAGTGGTGGAGGCTGCCCCTACCCCAAGGCATTATCCGTCGCCCCGGGACTATGCCCTGCGTATCCCCTCGCCCTGTGCTTCTCTTAGTCTAGTACAGCCCTCTCTGGGTGCGGGCGCTGCCGCAGACGATGCCGGGAAGCGAGAGGGGTCGGAGCCCACCGTTGGGCTCTGCTTCCACCACGCCGCAGTCTGCGGCGGGGTCAGCCGTCTGCGCAACCCCCCCG
>VZRO01006650.1:23378-38774 GCA_013397915.1 Daphoenositta chrysoptera
GAAATGAAAGGTTGTTTTAAACACTCAGAACCATAATGTGGATAGTACAGTTTTATAAGTAGTTTTGAAGTTTTGGGGTTTGTTTCCATTTTTGACCTATTTTTGCATGTGTATAATTTTTCAAAATATCTGAGGCACCAAAACAGAACCAGTAAATCCAACTGGATACTAAAAGTTTTAAATTTGAATGGAAAATCTCATTCTAAAGAGGAAATAGTCCTCAGGATATTCAGAGCTACAGACGTTTCCCATTCTTGCAACTCATGCATGTGTGACCCTTATTAAAAATGTTTCAAGGGAAAATTGAAATATTTAAAGTGAAGTTTTTCCTCAGGCAGTTTTATTCTGGTAGTTGTCCATTCCTTACAATCAATGCTAGCATTTACAAGGAGTTTTTAAGTGTTTAGGAAAGACAGCCTCTTGCCTTAGGTGACTTTGTGATATGCTGACCCTTCTACTTTCATAATTCCTTTAAGAGACCTGCTCCCCATTTACTCTTGAAGCATTGCTTTCCCATTACAGTGTTTTACTTGTCTAAAATTTAGCATAATATTGAGAGACCATACTTATTATCAAGCAATTATTATCACAACGCATACTTGGTAACCACTGTGGAATGACAAAAACCAAACTATTTCCAGTAACTCTTCCTTGTGTATGCCTTGGTACTAGATTCATTTTTGAGTTCAGGCAGAGTATTCCTATTTAAGATAAAATATATTTCATAGGAAACCATCCAATTCTGAGTCCTCAGAACAGCCATAAGGTATGTTTTCCCAGTTAGCAATTTCCTTAACTTAAAAACCAGCACCTTAACAACAGGTCAGAGGACGTCTGGAGGGCAAAAATAAAAACAAAACAAGGCCGGCAGCGGGAGGGAGGAAGAAAAGCGGACAATCCTCTTGGATGTGCTGGGTGACCCTGGGGGTTTTGTGTTTGTGTGGGTTTTTTTTTTTCCCCTTGGTTTTATCTCGTGCTCACATAACAACAGCCTCGGCCCTTGTGTGCTGCAAACTTGGAATTTTAAGAGTCTCTCGCCCCAACCTGAGAAATGCTGTGATTTTTTTTGTTTGTTGTTGTTGTTGTTTGCTTTGGTCAATGTTTAATAACTTTGTTCGGAGCAGAGATTTTATTAGGCAGATCATGAGTAAGGAATTTCCTTTATTAAGAGGGATGGAGGTGGGGTAAGGGGGACCGTGGCTCCTCCGGGGCTTTAGTGCCGGTTTTGGGAATCCGGTGGGTCGGGAATTCAGTGCTGCGTCTCCCCAGGTTTTCAGGAAAACACAGGGATAACGCTAAAAGTTCTGCTAGGCCACACAGCTCTCGAACAATGGCTCTGCTTTCATTTCCAGTGGAACTTTCCAAAAAAAGCCCACCCAACCCAAACTCCTCCGCTTTGGGGTTGAACTTTTTCGAAACGGGCGTTTTACACCGTGTCAATTTTGTAAAAATCCGTGATTTTGAGGGGAATGTGGAACCAGAGCCGCGAGGATCCGGCTGCGGAGCCGCGCTCTGTGCGGATTGAAGCTCCTTTATTCCGTGTTGTCACCAGCGGTGCTTCAGACTTGCAGGGAGGTTTCTCCCAAGTTTTTTTGTTGTTTGTGGAATGTCCCGTAATGGGAAGCGTTCTGCGGAGCAGTTCATTTCCACGCCGTGTTTTCGGCCGGGGGAAGGCAGAGCCGCCTGCCCCGAGCGCTGGAAGCCTTTGTTTGCAAATCCGCGATTCTGCCCAGCCACCGCTTCACCTGGGAGAAGGTGATCCTCTGTTTCCAGGAGGAGCTCGGGAATGAAGGAGGCTCCGGAGGCCCGGAGCAGCTGCGGGTTCCCGAGTGTATTCCCGGGGCCCGGCAGCTTTGAATGACGGGATTCAGCTGTCCCGAACGCGGCATTCCCATGAAAACACGGCTCGGAACTCAACTTGAACTACCCACAATGCTCCCTTCCCCGCTGCTCCCTTTCAAAATGTCGCCTTTGCCAAGTTTTCCGCTCGTGTTTGGAGCAGCCCGAGGAGGAAGCGTCTGGGAGCAGCCTCTCCTGAAATCCATTGACTGAGAATTTCTGGACCTTCCCCATTTTTATGAGAACACCTCTATTAACCCAGGAATTAATTAGTGCCCGTGGACGGAGGGACCCGCAGCGTTTTGAGGGAGCAAAGGCTGTGGCAGTGCAACTTTGTACCTTGTTTTCTACTGGAAATGGGCTGGTCACAGGCTACAGATACTGGGAGTTTTTTGGTGGGGATTCATAGTATCTTCCTTTGTTTGTTGTTGTATTTTTTTTTAAGCCTGCCCTGAGATAACTTGTAACTTCCTTTCAAGAGGCTGCTCCGTTTTCATTGCTGCAGTTAATACACACCTCAGTTTGATGATAAATGAATTTCTTACCATTAGTTACTTTTTTTTTTGTTCGTGTTGCATAGAGGAGCTTGAGTGCTTCATGTGATGTTACTGAAGGATTTTGATACTGTTTGCTAAAGGGAAACTAAGAGGAAAATGCCATTAATTTGAACTGTAGTCTTAAAATCAGTCAAGATTTAGTCATACCGTGTTTTCAGTGTTTTTTCAAGTATTTGGGGAAGGTGGTGATTTCCAGACTCTTTGAAAGCCGGAGGAGTGAGTCCTGTTGGATGTCCCTGGTATTTAAGCTGTGAGTGTATAAAAAGCCCTGCAGAGTGGCCGTGGGGGCTGTGTGTGTGTGCAGCAACAAATTATGTTGGAGCTGCAATTAAAAAACCTGATCTCTGCTGTTCTTAGAGTCATTTTTCTCTGAATACTAACCCCGTGCTCAACTCAAGGGGCAAACCTGGCAAAGTTTGGTCAGAGATAGGACTGGGATTTTTTATGTTGGTCTCCCCACTGTTAGTGAATTGTTCTTGGAAGTTGTTTGTGGTAGCTGAGCGTTGTTCAGGGCTGCTACGAGGAGCAGGGAGGGAGCAGAGCCGTCTTTGGTGCCCCTGGAGCTGCTGGGCAGGAGCAGGGCCAAGGTCTGCAGGCACCAGGGTGCAGGGGTGAAACATCCTGGGGCTGCTGTGCCGGGAGCTTCTCGGGGCTCCACCGGCCCGGTTTCGTCCTCAGAACTCTCTGTGGGGCTGCATTTACGTACCTGAGGTCACAAACTATTGATCTTTGTAACAAAGATTATTTCAGACAATCCGTGCCTTTAAAAACGAATTTGGCTTGTGTGTGAGCACTGTGTAACAGGGGAGAACGCTTTGCTGTTCACACCTGTAGTGTCTTTATTGCTCTGATAGCCCTGCCTTAAAATAACAAACAAACTTCTGTGGTTTTGTGCTGCTGGAATGTTATCAAAATATTTGGGGACTAGGAAGTTAGGGAGTTGCTTCAGCTTAATCTGCTGTTTCCCTCCTGCACGGAGATCATTTGGATGTATGCAAAACATTTGGGGTGTTTCATTTATCGGGGTATTTCATTTATCGGGGAGTTCAGTGCAAGTGTGTTGGAGTTGTCCAGTTTCCCCCGGTGCCACTGGCAGCGGGACCAGCAGTGCTGGCTGTGCCTGCTCTGGAAAGTTCTGCTGAGATCCCGGGTTAGCTGCTCCTTCTCCAGGGAATTTCATAAAGCACGGGCTTCACTGCCTTCCGAGAGAGCAGGGAGAACGCACGTCGTGTTTGGGACTTCCTGAACTGCACGAGCAGAAATCCAGGATTTGAAGTTCGCATTGAAAAAAAACCAAAACCAAACCAAAACCAAACTGTTGCTTTGCTGCTTTGCGTGACTGAGGGGACACAGTGGGACACAGAGGGACTCTGATGTACCGTGGGCCTCGAGTGTTTGTATGGATGGGGGACCAGGCCTCTTTTGCCAGGTGTAAATGGGCACAGCAGGTTCTGCTGGTGTCACTGCCTTCCCTGGGGATTTTTGGGGGCTTTTTCCCGGAAGTTTTCCAGCCAGTGCGTTGTCCATCGCAGAAGCTGCATTCTGCTGGTCCCTCAGGGGCGTCCTGTGTACCCTGCTAAGCCCGTGCAGCACAGAATGTGGGATTCCTGTGCGTTTTCAGTGCTGTTTCAGCTGCTGGGTTCGCGGGGCGAGTGAGCCTCGAAGGAGCCACACTTGCCACAGCCACGTTCCCCTGCCAGCCACAAGAGGGGTGCGTTATTTACCACGCAGAGCCGCAGCCGGGGGATTTCATCTCTCTTTTCCCTCTCTTTCCCCCTCTCCGCTGCAGGTGCTGGTGGAATGAGCGTAGCGTGCGTGTTGAAGAGAAAAGCAGTTCTGTGGCAGGACTCGTTCAGCCCGCACCTGAAGCAGCACGCCCAAGACACGGCCAGCCCCACCATGCCCGTGGTGCTGACGTCTGGCAGCGGCCCGCAGGCCCCGGCCCAGCCGGCTGCCAGCCAGGCGCTGCCCGCGGGGACGCACGCCAGCCCCGTGCCGGGATCCATTGGAGTGGCGGGGCGCTCCCAGGACGACGCCATGGTGGATTATTTCTTCCAGAGGCAGCACGGGGAGCAGCTCGGGGGAGGAGGCAGCGGCGGCGGCAGCTACAACAACAGCAAGCACCGCTGGCCCACCGGGGACAACATCCATGCAGAGCATCAGGTAGAAAACCACTCCCAGCTTCCCAAACGCAGCCCGTCAGGCTTCCCAGAGATGCTTTTCGTGGTGCTCTTGTAAAGCTGGAGCTGGTTCTGGTGGAGTTGGAATGGCAACAGTGGTGCTGTTTGTTTTCTGTCAGGGTGGCGGTGCCCTGGTAGCTCTGAGTTGAGGGTGTTGAAATCCCAAATCCCAATCCACTCTCTGTGACAGTTGAATGCATGTTTACAAAATTCATCACTCCCTTTATTGATTTTTTTTTTTCTGATGTGTGAACCAGCATAGCCGTGACTGCTGCTGCTGCTTTTCAAATCTGTTGCTGTAGTTAAATAATTCTTATGTAATGGTATTACAAAACTGCCAATGCATGTAGGTTGGGCTTTTACCATTCCCAATATTGGAAAACACAGTAGTGGAAGTTGCGGGTGGTATGTTTGACTGGCTTTCTTTGCTTTGTGGTTGGGTTTTTCTGGTTATCTTTTAGAGGGGAAGGTGCTATGGTGTGTTTAGCTGAACTAAAAGAGCAGCTTTAAGAGTGTCACCAAGCAGTGGTTTTAGGAACTTCTCAGAGCCACTCGGAGTCTCTGGAGGGGGCGTGGGCCGGGCTGTGTCGGTGGTGGTGTTTACCAGGAGTCTTTTCAGCAGTGGCATTGTGAGTGGTGCTGCAGCTGAACGAGTGGCTGACTCACTCCACTCTGTCTGTGACCTGTAACTCACTCATCAAAGACACACAAGTGCTTCCTCTCCGAGGCAGCACAGCCCGAGTGTAAGCACGTTTTAAAGCAGAATGATTCCCACAAATATTGCCAGGGCAGCAGACACGAAGCTTTTGCAACCTTTGTGGACATCTCCTGCCTCCAGTTTCTCAAATCAAAGCGGCCAAGCCCTCGCTCCTCTGCTGTGCCTCCCCAGGGGATGTGTTGCCAACCAGAGCATTTAAAAGCAAACATTGCAGGGAATTTTGCAACCTCACTGAAGGCAGTGTGTACATCAACAAAGAAATAAACCCGAGTGCCCTGTTAATTTGTTCTGGAAGAAAAATCACATAAAATAGTGCAATATGAGCTAAGGAGCTAGAAAAATATTGTTGTTGTTCCCTTATGGAGAAACACAGTGTTTAGGTATCACTTCAGGAGAAACAACTGCGTGGAAACAGATGTGATTTTTCTGATTTTCACTAGCTGTAAAACTTGCTTCAAGAGACATCAAAGCCAGAGATCTTAATGGTTTAAGTTGTGTAAGAAACAATAAGCAAGAATTCTTACTGCAAACTTGTAGGTTTTTCAAATCAAAGCTGCCACGGAGTCTTGGGGTGGAGATGGCTGGGCAGTGACTGCCATTGTTTGGGCATTTTGTGGCAAGATGACTTCATGAATTAAAATGATGTCATAAATTCTCAATCCTCTTTTCGTCCAGCTCACACTTTCATCTTCCTTTCACTGCAAATCCCTGAAAGCAAAGACAACAAAACTCACTGGAGATAAGGGGGGTGGGAACAGGGCACTCCAAGCTTGCAGTCATTGAAAACCCTGCTGGTATTTAAACTTTTATTTATTTAATAATGGAAAGACTCAAACTTTCACTGAAACAAAAGAATCCTGCCTGTTCCAGAGGCTTGCCCTGTTGTCAGCAGAGCTGTCACTCAGCTTGATTTTCTTCAGTAACTTCTTGAGCGAAATGATCCTAATAAATAAACCACTCAATGAAAAGAAAGTTCATTAACTCACGCTAGTTTAAATGAACTTTTCAAATCTTTGTGTTGTCTGGAGGCAGGACAGCAGTGGGAAGGTTGTGTGGACAGCACACACCTGCAGGATGTTCACAGGGTGCTGTGTGATGCTCTCTCTGTTTCCCCTGTGAATTCTGTGAGCTGAGGCCCAGGAAATACCCACCAGACCAGAATTAACGTCGGGGTTTTTATCTGTTCTGCTTCCTGTGCCTTTTGCATTGGCTGTCACATATTTATCACACAGTCCCCGTGTTTTTGCATTCAGTGCTCATCTCTAAACCAATCTTGTGTTCATTTCTTCCAATTCAGCTCTGAGGTGGGGCACTAACCCTGTTCTCCTCTGTCTCATTTGATACCGGGTGCCCCAATGATTGCTGGGCACTTTTATCTGTGTTTATTGCTCCATCCCTTTTTCCATGGCTCTCTGCCTCAGGGTTTTACTCCTGGTTTTTCAGAATTCAGGATATGTGTAATCCTAACACTGCCATTCTTTCTGACTTCTTGGCCACCTCCACATCTGCTTCTTAAATTATAAATTCCTTGGAGCAAGGACTAATCTTATGCATGCAAAATGATTTAATTCAGTTTGGGCTTAGCTGGGGTAGAATTGAATTTGGCCTGCAAGAACAGAAGTGGAAGGAAGGGCTGGGACACGCAGGGAGGTGGGGAGTCGTGATGGATGTCTCCTGACTCTCAGTTTCTTATGGATGCACTTTTATTACTCTACTTCTCATTTTAGACTTTCAAAGATCATTCAGTGAGGGCCCAGCCTGGAAGACTGGTCAGGAAACTCAGCAGCTAAAAGATAATGGGAAGTCAGAAAAAAAATAATTATAGGCTAATATAGGTTAATGTCTGCCTAGAGCTTGGGAGGTCGTAATTAAAGGTAGAGGGATTTTAATTGTTGAATCCCAGATTCCTTTTGTTGCGTGTGTGGACAGACGTGTGTCTGATGGTGATAAAGCTGCAGTGGCTTTTACCAAGTGATGGCATTTCATGGTGGTGTTAAACAGGCAGGGGTGCTGTGAGTCACAACTGAGCTGCAGGATCCTGGATTTCCGTGGTTTTTGTTGTGCTGTTCCTCCTGGTCGCTTTTCCCACTGGCAGCTCTGGGAATTGAGCTGAGAGTGGCTTTAGCAGGGATGGCTTAAGGAAAGGTTTCTCCCAAGGAAGGGAGGAGAGAAGCTCCCTCCTGGTGGTGTCCTCTCGTTGTGAGCGGCAGGAAGATGCTGGGTCTGTTTGGATTTTGCTTTGAAACTTTCTTTCCCTGTTGCATTTTTGCCCTTCTCCTTTGGAAGGTGTTCACGGGGCCAAGTTTTTATACAAAATGTAGCAATTAAAGATGCTCCTGAAGTTTCACGTATTTAGGTATCAAAGCTTCACCATCCGCACAAGAAAACTTGTGTTACAAGGTGTTCTTTGTCCCTGCAGACACTGAAATAGTGGTGGAATCAGGCTTCTGATTTCCCAGCTTGGTCTCTGAGCTCTCCTCAGCAAAATCCCAGCTTTTCGCAGCTCCAAATCCTTTATCACTAAACTTCCATGGAAGACACTTAACTGCAAATTTTTCTCTTTCTATCCACAAAAAGCAGCAGGATGAGGTTGAGTGAAAAGGTCCCCAGGTAATTTTAATATTCAGTGAGCAGGTTTAGGCTGTCTGGTGGCTGCCTGCTGTTGGGCAGAGTTCCCCTGGCTGCAGTGGAGTGTGTGGTGCTGTTTATCCAGGAAAAGCCTGGACAGGGGTCGGGACATCCCTCAGGCAGGGTACAGGATGGTTCATTCAGGAATGGCCTGGGCTGGACCTGTCTGGGTTGTGAAAGGTTGCACAGACTCCTCACAAACCCAAACAGCCTCTGCTGCTCCTGGCGGGAGGGAAGAGACACTCGGGATATTCAGCTGGGACGAGTTATCAGCACCGAGCAGGTTTTTAGGGAAATTGGCCGGGTTTTCTTGGCTGGGGTCTCCTGTGGCTCGTGCGTGCGTGTGCTCGAACTGGAGTGAAGGGAGAGTTCTGTGGTGGTGTCCCTCTGGAATTGCAGTCAATGGATATGCTCAGACTGTCTGAATTGCGCTGGGGTAGTGTGGGAGTTGCTTGGTAGAAGCAAATGATTTTAGGCATTTGCTTTCTCTCGGAGCATGTTTAATTAATAATTGGAGACAATAGAACTCTGCAGGGATGGTCTTGTTGAATGTGGGGAATTTTTCACATGGAGTCGGTGAAGAATAGTGAGCACAACAGGGCTGGGACTGGGGTTTCTGCTCGGTTTTGCCTTCTGGCAGTGTGTCCGTGCGAGCTCTTCACTGGGAGCTGGGGTTCAAGTGGAGACAGAAGGAATTCTGGCAGCTGCCCCTCTGGAGCACAGCTCCTCAGCCAGGCTGCTTCCTGCCCCGGGAGCAGCTGGGTCTGGGTGTGTTCCACCACGGGCAGAGCTGGCCTGAAAGCTGTGGCAAAGTCCTCTGGGAAGATCCTGGGAGCAAAGGAAGCCCTGGGGTTTGTTTCTCCGAAGGGAAATCCTGTTTAAGTGATGCGTAACTCTTAGGACAGAGATTTTGCCCCATCCCTGGAGTGTCCGAGGCCAGGTTGGACGGGGCTTGGAGCACCCTGGGATAGTGGAAGGTGTCCCTGCCCATGGCAGGGCACTGGAATGAGCTGGGATTTCAGGTCTCTTCCATCCCAAACCATTCCAGGATTTCTGATGTGCCTGTGGAAATGTGCTCCAGATAATGGGATGTGTTGCCTGTGCTGGGGTGGAAGGCATGGAGTGAGTCCCTTGTCACACAAACTGTGTGACAGCACACGTGGCTCAGCTCTTGGGGGTGGTTTCTGACCTCTGTTTCATTAAACCTGTTGAGTTTTCATGGGAACTTCCTTGTATCCGGGTGAGCTGGTCAGGGCTTTCCTTCCCTGACTCTCAAAGGGCTGTGCTAATTTGATGCCCAGATAATTTGAAATGTAATTCCTTGCTGAAATGAAATGTCTGGTTTGGCTGATCTGTTTCACAGAGATTTCTCCATAGTAAAGGGGAAGCTTGCGAGGGGAACTGGAGCATTTAATTTGGTTTTCTGCTTTGTGTTGCCCTCTGAAAATTTCTCCTGAGGTAGAAGGAGCACGAGTAAATTGTCTTAGTTGGATATTTCAGGTTGGAAAATCTTTGTGATATACAAGGGAGAGAAAACACTGAAACATTCAGAAAGTTACTTTGAGACTCTGTTTCCTCCAAATCCATGGATTTTACTGTTCCTGATGGGCAGCTGCAGATAAGATTATCCCGTTGGGATTGCCCAAGTGACCTGGTGTGCTGGTGTTGGGATTTCTCCGTGGTTGTTGGTCTTGTGCTCTGCTTCCTTGTCATGGTGCTCACTCAGGAGGGGCAAAAACACTTTCACACTACTGAAATCACAAATTTCAGTGCTTCCAGAAGACTTCAGGTATTTCAGTGAATATCTTGTACGAGTGTGCTTTGGAAAGAGGTTTATTACAAAACTCGTCCTGCTTTGTTTCCTCCTCCCCTCTCCCCAACTTTGCTCTCCCCTTAGCAGCTCGTTTGTGGTTTGCTGAGTTGCTGTGACCTCCTCGTGCTTCTGCAGAGCAGGTTGTGATCCTGGGAGGAAAAATCCTGGGATTTTTGTAAGCGGGTGAGGCTTTGTAGTGGATCTGAGCCCCACAATCCATCCGCAGCCACCCAGTCCATCCCCAGTTCCCTCTTCCTCACACATCGTTGGCCGCTGATCAGAAATCGATCAAGAGCTGTCGCAGAGCATTGTGCTGAAGAGCTGTCGCAGAGCATTGTCTCTGGCTTGCCGGGCTCCCAGAACTCCCCCTAGGTGTACCGGGACGATTCCCGAGCTGTTTTCCCGAGTGCCGGTGTCGGGCTGCACAAACGCTCCTTTGTGCGGCTGCCATGCGATGCTGCTCCCTCCCGAGGAGCTGCTCTCAGCGCTCCTGTTACTCCTGCCGCTGTTCGGGATAACTCCTGTTCCAGGGCACTTGTTTTTATTGGGAGCACCTGGCCGTGGTTCTGTCCTGTTCAGCCTTTGATTCTGGGGTGAAATTCGGCAGTTGCTAAACCCTCAGGGAGTCCTTCAGCGTGGCACGGGGCCACTCCCGTCTGTTCTGGCAGAGGGGCCTCGGCACTGCAGTTAAACATTGCTGCACCCCTTTCCCACATCTCCTTCCCTCTGAATTCAAACCTGGCCAGGTCAGAGTAGGGCTGGGAGTGAAAGGAAAGCTCCCCGTGGTCGAATCCTAGCGTGGCCCCAAGCTCTTGCACAAACCTGATCCAGGCACACACCTGGGATGCAGAAGATGGTTTTCCCAAAGTATTGCCAGCTCCAGCAGGACAAAATTAAGGTTGTATCTTCCCTAATCCAGTGTTTTTGAGTCCTGCACCCCAATATGTGCCTGAGACGTGGCGGGGTAACCTAAATTCCACGTTAATGAAGCCCTTCCCTAGGTGGATAAAATGGGAGGAAAAACATAATTAGCTAAGGAAGGAGAGCCCCTCTGCAAGGCTGCCTCTCCTGCAGTTATTTCTGTCCCCTGAATCATTAATCAGCCTGGCCTGGTGCCAGGGAAAGCATTAGCCAATCTGCAATTTCAATGGCTTTTTGCTTCCAGAGCTAATGGTAGTAGCAATTCTAACCATGAATCCTTTACTACAAAAATAGTAGTTAAACCACCTAATCCTGTCTAATACTTGTGACTTCACATTCTTTCTTTACCCACTATTGTTATGGGAGAAGAACTAAAAATAGTGCAGTAATCAGTTGATGGAACAACATATTTGAACCCTGGATCTGGCTGGTGGTGGCAAACCTGTTGTGGAGCGAGTGCTGCTTCCCTTGCTGTCAGCTGGGAGTGCATTTCCCCTCTCCTGGGCGCCATAAATGTGTCTGTGAATGCACTCGGGGCTGGTATTCTCTGAAACAACCTCCTGTGCGAGCTGTTCAAACAAGGCAAACTCAAGCAAGCCTCCCCCAGCCGAAGGAGGATTTGTTTCCATCTGAAATTTGTAAACCTTTAGTTCATTTAAAGAGCTTTAACAATTGTGAGTATGTGAATCAAAGTATTCAGCTGTAGGTTTGGGTTGTCTCCTCTCCGTTCTAAGGATGTTTCTTGGTTTTGACGATTTTTGTTCTTCCTGTCTCAATTCTGGTGTTCTTGTAGTAATGTGGGCTTTTTTTGAGGGATGTTTTACAAGAGAAGTGTTTGGTTGGAGTTTTTTGTTGGGGATTTTTTTATTGCAATTTGAACAAGACTTAAAATGTGGAGGCCAAATGGATGGAAATGTTACATTCACACTTGCAGAGTGCACAGGAGTTAAAAATAAATATCCAGGATATAATCCCCCTCTGGAGGTGCTCTGGGTAAGCACCTGGAATGTACAAATAGGGAGAACTTGGAATTTCTCCTCTCCTGTTTTCTCACAGAAACAAAACAAATGCTATGGGATCTTCAAGGCCAGCTTGGAAAGAGCTCGGAGCAACCTGGGGTAGTGGAAGGTGTCCCTGCCCATGGCATGGTGGAATGAGATGGGCTTTAAGGTCCTTTCCACCCCAAACCAGTCTGGAATTCTGGGATCTTGGAGCTGAGAAATCAGCACCTTTGTCTCTCCTGAGCAATACAACAGTAATGAAATTTCTCCACAGCAGTGGAGGAGCAAAACGAGAGATCCCCCAGCAGGGTTGGACCTCCAGGCCTGTGCAGAGCTGAAATCCTGGGCCCTGCAGGCTCTCCAGAGCTCAGCCAGCAGCAGGAACGAGCCCTCCCGTGGTTTGTGGGCCCAGCACCCAGCCCCTGCCAGGCTTCTGTTTGCCAGGGTGGCAAAGACCAGCTCGGGGCCTTGGCCCGGAATTCCTCGTGGAGACGTCTGAGGGATTCCATGGAGTTTGCAGGGCCGAGGGCAGCCCTGGGATCTGCTGAGATCAGAGGGAGGTTGGGGTGAGCGTTTGCATTTGCAGCTTCAGAGTTCCTGTGCTCCTGTGCCCTGGGCCTGGGATCTGCTGAGATCAGAGGGAGGTTGGGGTGAGCGTTTGCATTTGCAGCTTCAGAGTTCCTGTGCTCCTGTGCCCTGGGCCTGGGATCTGCTGAGATCAGAGGGAGGTTGGGGTGAGCGTTTGCATTTGCAGTGTCAGAATTCCTGGCTGTGCAGGGGCTGTCCCGCCTCGGTGGGAGCAGATCCCTCCTGGCCGGGGGAACTGGGGGAGAACAAACGCTCCAGTCCGAGGGAGGGAGATGGATCCTGGGAACAGGGAAAGGCAGCCTTGGAAAGGGGATGGGAGCCTGGAGAGCTGGGGCTGGCAGAGGTTTGCTTTCGTTCCTCTCTAACAGAATTGGCTTTATAGAAAGAGATAATTTAAACCCTCTTCAGTCACTGTTACTCACAATAAATACAGATATTTGATCAATTTTATGTTCAACATCGGAAAGTAAAAAGTCACAAATCAGGCTTCATGGTGCGTGTTTAGAGACAGTTTAGTTTAGATCATCATCACTAGAATATTTTTTAGTTTCTTTTTCTCCAAAGGAATTTCTAGTTAGTATTCTATTTTTTTTCCCCTCCTCTATGCCTGATGGTTTTATTTCTTTGTTTAATTCCACTTGCCTTTTGCTTCCTGGGAAACATCACCTGTATAAGGAGGAAGAAAAAAAATCCTTTGGGGTTGAGAGTGAAATTTAGCCTTGGATAGTTTGGCTGCTTGTCTGTCCAGGTGAATGTAAATTCTACATAAATGAGGATTCCTTAATATATAAAAGACTGGTGTACAATCCCCTGGGATACCTGAAATGTGATACAGCCTTGCACTTGGAATTTATATGTAAAGGTCATTTTAGCAACCATATTTGCTTAATATAAGGTGCAGTATTACCACCGATTGTTGACATTAATATTTACCTGAAATTACAATTCATCTGCTTCGCTGGTGGCTCTCAGGGCATGAAAAACCCCCTTGGATTATTCTAGAATAAAAAATACAGTCCTGGAAATCTGCAAGGTAAATTCCCTGTTGTTCTCATGGTAATTTGTCAGGCCTTCAGCTCCCTGTTTAGTAATCAGAAGGACACTTTGGGGCCCTGCTTGCTGTAATTTCAGAGTGCAGAATCCCTTGTGACAGGGGCCGTTCCCCCGGGCCCGGCTCTCGCTGGGCTCAGACCAGCCGGGGTTTGCAGCTCCAGCAGGGCCCTGCCTCCTCTCAGGAGCTCTGCTGCTGCTTCCCTGGGCTTTGCTGCTGCTGCAGGTTTGGGGAATCCTGGAATCCCGGAATTCTGTGGTGTCGTGGGATCTCAGGTGCTTTGGGTTGGAAGGGAACTTAAAGCTCATCTCATCCCACCCCTGCCATGCCAGGGACACCTCCCACTGTCCCAATGTCCAGCCTGGCCTTGGGCACTGCCAGGGATCCAGGGGCAGCCACAGCTGCTCTGGGAATTCCATCCCAGCCCCTGCCCACCCTCCCAGGGAACAATTCCTGCCCAAGATCCCACCCAGCCCTGCCCTCTGGCAGTGGAAGCCACTCCCTGTGTCCTGTCCCTCCAGGCCTTGTCCCCAGTCCCTCTCCAGCTCTCCTGGAGCCCCTTCAGGCCCTGCCAGAGGCTCTGAGCTCTCCCTGGAGCCTTCTCCCCTCCAGCTGAGCACCCCCAGCTCTCCCAGCCTGGCTCCAGAGGGGCTCCAGCCCTGGGGCAGCTCCAGGGCCCCTTTGCTGTGTTGCAGTTTTTACCCCAGGGGACACCAGAGCCTGTTTTGGGTGCTGTGTCAGAGCTGGAGCAGGAGGGGTTTGGTCCCAGTCCCTGTGAGTGAGTTGTTCCCTCCGCTGTCACTCTCCAGGGAGACCCAGACCTTGGATCTTTGGTGATGCCTGTGACGAGCATTTGAGTCTTTCCTCTTTATGAGACAACTTGGAAAACTTAAATCTGTGACAGGGTGTGTTTAGGGTGGCTCACAGGCAGGGAGAAGTGTCTTTGCCTGGGTTTGTGGGGGGAGCAGAGGGCCCTGTGCCACGTGGCACCAGCACACAGGACATCCCCACCTGCTGGAGCTGTGCTCTGTCCCTGTCTGGTGCAGCTCTATCCCTTCAGAAGTGTTCCAGACACGGACGAGGACTGGTGTCTGGATAGCTTTGGGACAACGAAGGCATTTGCTTCTGAGTTGTTGTTGCTGGGTTTTGTGATGCTGAGGCTGTCTAATCTTATTTAAAAAGAAATCAAGTGCAGTTGTCCTGTGTGAGGTGACTGCCTGGCATGAATTGTCCTGTGTAGGGCGGCTGCCTGGCAGGAATGAGCTGCTCGAGGGGCTGGAGAATCCCTGTGAATTCCCGTTTGATTCAGAGCTGCTGAGAGGCTCCTCTGCCATGTGTGGGGTTCGAAGTGGCCATTGAGCCCGGGAGAAATGGGTTTGGGCTGTTGCAGTCTGCAGTAGGGGAGAGCTGAAAGCATTCCGTGGTTTTTGCCCTGGAATAGGATTGGGTGTCTGCTGTTGGAATTGGGAACAGCCTCTGGAGCCCCGTGCGGGGCCGGGGGGGTTGGGAGGATCCGGAGGGTGAAATGCCGGGTCCTGCCCGTGGGTCACCACAACCCCAGAGCTCCGGGCTGGGACAGAGCCTGGAAGGCTGGGAAGGGCCCTGGGGGTGCTGGTGGCAGTCTGAGTGTGAGCCCAGGTGAGCCCAGGTGTGCCCAGGTGTGCCCGAGGCTGCTGGCACCTGGGCTGTGTCAGCAACAGTGTCACCAACAGGAGCAGGGCAGTGACTGTCCCTGTGCTGGCACTGCTGGGGCACCTCGTGACAAGAGAGACCCCGAGGGGCTGGAGGAGTCCAGGGCAGGGAACGGAGCTGGGAAGGGGCTGGAGAATTCCTGAGGGAGCTGGGAAGGGGCTCAGCCTGGAGAAAAGGAGGATCCAGAAGGGAAAAGCTCTGCAGCAGAGCCCTCCCCAAACTTCCCTCACTTTCTTTTCCCTTCACATTTTCTCCCACTTCTTGATGTTCCCCTCACAGCTGAGGGGATTGATCTTGATTTTCTCTCACAGAGAGACCCTGGGGGGCTGGAGGAGTCCAGGGAAGGGAATGGAGCTGGGGAGGGGCTGGAGAATTCCTGAGGGAGCTGGGAAGGGGCTCAGGCTGGAG
>VZRO01006650.1:39432-78101 GCA_013397915.1 Daphoenositta chrysoptera
AGTGGAATCCAGCTGTGTCTGGGTGTGCAGTGGAATCCAGCTGTGTCTGGGGGTGTGCAGCGGAATCCAGCTGTGCCTCTGGCTGTGCAGTGGAATCCAGCTGTGCCTCTGGCTGTGCAGTGGAATCCAGCTGTGCCTCTGGCTGTGCAGTGGGATCCAGCTGTGTCTGGGGGTGTGCAGTGGAATCCAGCTGTGTCTGGGGGTGTGCAGCGGAATCCAGCTGTGTCTCGGGGTGTGCAGTGGAATCCAGCTGTGCCTGGCTCTATCCCACGTTTTTCAGCACAGAGGTGGGAGCTGTTGCAGGGCAGGGGCTGAGCTCTCCCCGGCCTCAGGGATCCGCTGGTTTTGCTCCAGTTTTCGGCGGGGCTGGTAGCAAATCCCACTTTGGGACGTGCGCTCCCACCGGGAGGGCAGGGAGTGATTTCTGAGTCCGTGGAGTGGCTGGAGCTGGAGTGTGTTACAGTGACACACATTCCCGTATTACTGTGTGGAAATGACTCTTCTTGAATGAGATTTACATAATTTCTGAGTGCACCCATGCGTTTCGTGGCAGGGGAGGGCTGTTCTGTGCAATGAAACCTCGGTCAGCAGCGTGGTGCCCGTGTCCAGAGCCTTCATTTGGTGATGTGGGCTTTCAGAGGGAGCTGGCTGGAGTTCTGTGTGATCAGAAGTGAGGAATTCTCTCCCAGGAAGGCAGGAGTTTGTTCCCGTGAGGATGTGCGCTGTGCATCCCTTCCCAGGGGCGCAGCCTGCCCGGAATAGGCTGGAAGCGGCGCAGCCTTGGGGCGCTGCTGGCTGAGAGCAGGGTCAGCTTTGGCTGCATCACTTCTGAAGCCACTGAGACTCCAGGTGCCCTCTCTGTGGGATTCCCGAAGTTTGGGAGCTCACCTCTCCCTCCAAGCAGCCAGGCTGTCACGTCGGATCCGGATGTCAGGGCATCGCTCCCTCGTGCAGCTGATTGATCCTGGCGCTGTCCTCTGGATTTCTCTCAAATCCCTGGTTCAGTGGTGAACCACGTTTTCTGGTAATCAGATCTCATCGGCGTCAGTGCTCATCGGGGGAGGTCCTCTCTCTGTGGAGCTCCCTGTTTCTCGTGTTTACACTGTCCTGACTCTGCTCCGTGCTCCTCAGAGCTCAGCAGTCTTTAACAAGAACAGGTCCTGATGAGCTGGAAGATCATCTCCGTTGTTTAGTTGCCATTCCCGAGGAATCCCTGACTTCTGGAATCCAGAGGTGTTGGAAGTCATGGCTTTGGCTTTGTGTTCTGCTGATTGGGACACTTAGTTCTTCCTGAAAGGGAAATGAAGGAGCCCTGTGATGTTTGTGTGCAGTGAGGTGAAAATGTGTTGCTATTTAACATTACAGGAGTTGAGAAATGGGAAAAGGATCTTTTGGGTGCCGTCTTTGAAAATCAAATAAATAGATCCAGTGATCAATGAAGATAAAGGAACTGTGTGACTGAGAGAAAGGGCCTGAAAGGTGTTTATATGTTTGAGCACAGAGTGCCCAAATCAGACACAAAGACCTGATGTAGAAAACGCTTTTATCCGTATTTGTTAGGGTTGTTGAAAGAGAGATGATGAGGGATGTGACTGAATTACCTGTCAATTAGTAATTTCTTCCATTACCTCACCTCTGATAGCTGATAGAGAAGGCAATTTTTATTTTCTGCTTTTCCCAGTGGCTGGGGTAAAGGATGTTTGGGAAGGGGATGGAGGCAGCCTGTTTCTCCTGTGTGACGTTGTCCTGTTGGAGCGATCCAGAGGAGCCACCAAGTCACCCGCAGGGCTGGAGCCCCTCTGCTGAGAGAATTGGGATTGTTCAGCCTGGGAGAGGCCTCGGGGTGGTCTCATTGTGGCCTTGCAGTGCCTGAAGGGAAAGATGGGAGGGACTGTGCAAGGAGCCTGGGTGACAGGAGGAGATGGCTTCAAACTGACAGAGAATAGGTGTAAATTTGATGTAGGGGAGAAATTGTGCCCTGGGAGGGTGGGCAGGGGCGAGGATGGAATTCCCAGAGCAGCTGTGGCTGCCCCTGGATCCCTGGCAGTGCCCAAGGCCAGGCTGGATATTGGGGCTGGGAGCAGCCTGGGACAGTGGGAGGTGTCCCTGCCAGGGCAGGGGTGGGAGGGGATGAATTTTAAGGTCCCTTCCCACCCAAATCCTTCTGCAATTCCGTGTTGACCAAACCAAATACAAATACCACTTAATATCCCTTTGGATTTTGCTGGGAATGCACTGATTGGATCTTGGTAGCAGCTTTGTTTTGAGGTTCCTGTGGCTCAGCAGCCGCCCCGGGAGATGATTGGTTTTGGGGAAGCTGCTGGACTCTCTCTGAGCAGCTTTGCAGTGGCTTCTGTGGTTTGCTGGGACATCACTTCAGCAGCGAGGAGTTGACATCACCTACTGAATCTCTCTGTGCAGCTTCTCCATTCCTCGGATGTCTCATGGAAATAATAATCTGCTCTCTGCCAGCTTTTGTGGTTTGGCACATCTGGGGCTTGCAGCGCTTTCCATGTGTTCAGCTCAAAGTGCTCCACGGAAGAATTTGGTCTGGGTGACATTTGTGTGGCACCAGGCAGCTGAGCTGTGTCACAGGGATGGAGCTGGCAGGGGAGGAAGGTCCGTGGGGCTGCAGATTTGGGAAGTGCAGCCCTGTTTGCACTCGGTGTCGGTGGCCCATGTGACAGATGTCACTGCAAAAGGTGGCAAGGCTGAGGCAGAACTGAAAATAACTGAGCTGAGGTACTGTAACAAGAGGACACCTGGTTTTTAATTTGGGATTTTGGGTGACTGACCCCTGAGGATTTGCAAATCATGTAAATATCTATTAAATAATTCAATAATATATTACTAATCTTTGCAAAGTATGATGGCCACAGAATAGTAGAAGAATTTAGACTGGAGGGGATTTCTGGAGGCTGATGAGGTGCTCTCCTCCATCTGATTCTGAGATGAAATCTCCAGAACACTGTCTATTGAGATCTATAGAGTATTGGTTTAGAATAGAAATAAAAGGTAATGCCAAGGTCTTGGTCCTGCTGGAAGTGGTGCTGGAGCATCAGAAGCCAGGGTTAAGGTCAGTGATAGTGGTGTAACATTACAGTGCTGGTCACTGGTGGGCCATGAGCATCTAAACCATTTTGGGGTTTTTTTTGGTCCTGTAAGTAATGCCACCAGGCATTGCTGAGCTCCTTCCCTTGGCTTGGGAAAGTTCTGTGCAGAGCCAGGACTAAACCCTGCGTGCAAACCTGCAAGGAGCCTGCATCAGCGTGGGCATCACTCATTTAAAAGTGCTTTATAAACCCCTCCCTGCTCGGCAGAGAGGTGCTCTGCCCTGCTGGGCTGCAGGGAGTGTGTAAACACCGAGTAGGAGGCGAGTAGGGTGTTGTGCAGGTGTTGGTGGCTGCGGGGACACCGGTGGGGGCTGGGGAGGGCGGTGAGCTGCTCACACGTGGCTCGGCTGCCGGGCCTTGGCCTCGAGTCCAGAGCTGGGGTTTCTTTTCTAATTTGCTCCCTCCTGTGTGCTCAGTGGCTGAGATGGGGAATGAAAAGCAGGAGAGGGGTTTTCCTGCATTTCCAACACACCCAGTCCCTGTCAGCTCCGATCTCTGCTCTGGGACAGGGACAGCGCCCAGGGAACGGCCGGAGCTGGGCCAGGGCAGGCTCAGGCTGAGCTCAGGGAAAGGCTCTTCCCCCAGAGGTGCTGGCACTGCCCGGGCTCCCCAGGGAATGGGCACGGCCCCGAGGCTGCCAGAGCTCCAGGAGCGTTTGGGCAGCGCTGCCAGGGATGGACAGGGTGGGGCTGGGGGGTTGGACTGGATGATCCCTGCGGGTCCCATCCCACTTAGGATCTCCTGTGGTTCTGTCAGCTCACTTATCCAACAGTTTCAAGTTCTGCTTAATTTCTCTCCTCTAAATAACTCCGTTTTCATCAAATCAAACTGTTGTGTTTTTCTCCTTGGTGTCAGTGTAACCTGAATGTAAATTTGCCAGGTTTGTACAGGAGACTTTCCTTGATTTCCACCTGAAATGATGCTGGCTCCTCATGCCTTGGCTCCTTCACCTGAAACCACTGTGAAATACGAGCAGAGACAGTTGTGTCAGACTTTGTGTGTCTTAAAAATAATTGCTGGTTTTTCCTTTCTTGTGCATGTATAAATCTAACACTTATAAATAAATCTGTGTGTAATAATATGTGTGTGTAGATAATAATAAAAGTATATATAAATGTTGTAACTGCTGGGAGTGTTAAAGGTAAGTCATCCTCTGGAGCTGCATAACCTTGTTACAGGCTGTAATGTGGAATGTAGATCTATGTCTGGATCAGAAAAAGGGCTATAAACTCTGATCACAATAAAAATAACAGCAGATAAAAGCATTTCCTCACAGCTTTTTCTCCCCATCTATAAATAGGTGCGTTCCATGGATGAACTGAATCACGATTTCCAAGCGCTGGCTCTGGAGGGACGGGCTATGGGAGAGGTAAGTGAGAGGCCTGGAGAAAAAAAAAAAAACATATTTTGGGAGGGGGAGGAAATGAAACACCAGTTTTTTGAGGCTGCTGGGCTGAGTGTGATGCTGAGGGTTCTCCGTTCTGCCTGGGACGTGTGTCTGTGTGTGTGTGTGTCTGTGTGTGTGTCTGTGTGTGTGTCTGTGTGTCTGTGTGTGTTCGATCAAACCCCAAACCTGCCAGGCTGGAATCACCTCGGTGGGAGGAACAGCTGAGCCCCCGCCTGTTGGCTCATCCAACAACAGAGAAACTGCACAGCAACGGCTCCAAATCCACCTGGGGACAGGGGCTCCCATCCTTGGAGCGGGTTTATTTTGGGGTTCGGGGAGCTCAGACCCCATCACGCTGCGATGGGCATTGTCGGCTGCCCTGTTCCCACTCCTGGCCCCCTCTTTTTGGCTCCTGCAGGAGGGCCAGGGCTGTGTTCAGGTTTGGAGTCACTGGGCAGCCTCAGCCGGGGCTGCAGGAGAGACCAGGGCAGGGCAGAGGCCGGAGAAGATGGGCCCTGCAGCTGGAACTTCGCAGAGCCCCGGCAGAGGTCATTAATCCCAGCACAGCAGGGGGGTGGCAGATTTGGGGGGAAATGCCCACTGGTTTTCTCGGAAAATAAGAGAGTTTCTCTATTTTTAAGAGTGACTTGAAAGAATAGCTTGTTCCTGTAGGTTCCTGGAAGTTGGATGTAAAGGCTGCCTTGCCTTGCCTGGTTCCTTTTGCCTTTAGTGAGTCCCTTGTGGAAGGACAGAGGAGAAAATCATGTCTGGGAGGAGGATGTTGATGTGTGGCAGCTCCTTTGATGCAGGAGTGGTGTTTTGGAGAGCCTGCCTTGCTGTGTTCCTCTCAAGTTCAGGCCAGTTTATTTCCTCCACGTTTAGTCCATCCTGTCTGTTATTCAGTGCGTGAGCCAAGTCTTAAAAAATAAAAATCCCTGGAACCCTGAAGCTGCAGTTTTGGAGAAAAGAGAAAACTGGGGCTGTGGTGTGGTGGGATTCATAGGAAGGTGCCCTCTCTCAGGTCAAAGACCTCCTTCCTTCCCCTTTTTCCTTCTCCCCCTCCCTTCTTCCTTTCCTTCCCTCCCTTCTTCCTTTCCTTCCCTCCCTTCTTCCTTTCCTTCCCTCCCTTCCTTCCCCTATTCCTTCGCCCCTTCCCTCCCCTCCTTCCCTTCCCTCTTTTCCTTGTCCCCCTTCCTTCTGTGGAAAACCATAATCCAGGGTTGGATTTTGATTTGGTTTGAGAGGAAAATCCCTTTTCCTGCAGCTTGCATTAATTTACCCCAAGACTGAGAGGAGGTGCAAACGATTTTCAGAGGAGCAAAGCTGACATTGAAGACCTGCCCGAAGCTGCTGCAGAGCAGCTGCCGAGCCTCCGTGTGCAGCTCGGCTGTGCAGTGCTGGGGGCGTTCTGAGGAAGGGTTTAGGGGCTCCTCCTTGGGCAGGGGGTGCCCTCTCGGAGGGAGGGAGCACAGGCTGGCTCAGAGTGAGCTCAGCACTCACCTGAGCTTGGCGTGACACGAGGTCACGGAGCTGAAGTGCCTGAAGGAATTCCCAGAAATGCTCAGTTCTCCCAGCTTTTGGGTTATTTAGGCATTTCTCAGAGAGTGAGTTTGGGATTGTGTTTTGGAGCTTTGCCTTCCACTGATGACTCATTTTTTTCCCTCCCCTTCTTGTGTGATGCAGAAAGTTTTGGCAGTGGCATCCATTTGTCGCTGGGCTTTTCCACATGCTGGAATGAGCCTGTTTTTCCAGGAAAGGTGACATTTCACCCTTCTCTTTCAGCTAAACCACTGTTTCTTATTTCTCTTGGGGTTTTTCTCCCTCAGGCTCACCGTTTCCATTCTTTATCCATTGAATTTTCTCTGTATCTCTCCAAGGATGATTTCAGGAGGATCTGCATTGGCTTTCAGGACCATGTTCCTCCCCTGGATTTTGTGCAGTTTAGATGCCTTAGCAAGGCACTGGTGGTTTCCTCCCCTCTTCCTGCTCTTGGAATGAGATGGAAACTCATGGAGAAAGTCAGAAAGTCTGAAATAAGTGAGGAAAACGAAGTAAATGAGGAAAAGAGCAAATTTGATTTGTATTTCTTTACCTGCAGGGAGTGTCAGGAGTCTTGTTCTTGGAGTTGATAGTGAAAAACCGAGAGAAGAAAGATGAGGAGGAGCATTTCTGCATTTGTTGTGTCTTTTATCTTCTTGTTTTCTTGCTTCTTGTTAAGCACCATCGTAATTTCAGTGATTGAAGGAGTTTGTGAAGGCATCAGAGCAGTTTTATAAAGGGCACTGTCAAACAGTTAAATCTCTTATCTATCCTGCTCTCGGAATGCAGATAACACTTGCAGATCAACAGATATCCTTATCTGGGAAAATTAAGAATACTTTAAAAACCCCCACAACTTTCATCTCTCCTGTGGCTGTTTCCATGCTCAGACACCCAGCCTCGTATTCCCGAATTTCCAGCGAGTGGAAGTGCAGTATTTTCCCAAGTGGGAGGTTGAAGAGAGCCCCAGAGCCCCTTTTTCTCCCCTTTGAACGGTGCAAGCTTTGTGCTGTTGGTAGTGACTGTGGTCAGCAATGCCAGAAGCAGCTCTGAGGGCAGGGGACGTTGTCCCTCTGTTCCAGCACCTTGTCCAGGCTGTTCCTGGGATGAAGGAGCTCACCTTGGAGCTCTGTCCAGCAGTTCCCTGTGGGATTTTGGTGCTGGAGCTCAGCCCTGCCCGTGTGGCCCTGCTGCTCGTGCCTCTGTGGGGCCTTGATCCCCCAGCCCCGACCCTTCCCTGTGTAACACAAGCCCTGCCAGTTCCCCCTCTGCCCCAGCCGCAGGATGGGGAGCTGGAAATCTGCTTTTCCACGCTGGAATCCCTTCGGTGTGAGCTTTGCAGAGGGAATATCGGGGCAGTGTCTCTGGGGACAGCGGGGAACACAGTGAGGTGTGGTTTGGTTTGTCCCCAGCCCCTACAGGCACTGGGGACTCGGGGTTTGGAGCAGGTTATGCTCAGTCGGTGTCCGGAGTCAGCAGCTGAGGTTCTGAGGTGCTGCCTGAAAACAATCCAGAGGGTTGGGGGAGGATGGGGACAGAGCCGGGAGGCAGCTGGAGGTGCTGAACTTCCAGCAGGGAATATCGGGGGTAGCAGGGAATTTCATCCCGCCCTGGGAAAGAAATGCTGCTAAGAAATATTACCCATTTAACTGGAAGTGTTTAATTACTGCTGGGCTGCTGCCCTTGCAGGTGGCAGTGCTGGGATCGCTGAGTGTGGGCAGTGAAATTCCTGCAGCCCCTGGGGATCGCTGTAGGGGAGCTCTGGGACAGCAGAACGTGGAGAGGCAGCTCCGATCTCTGCTCCCCAGGACAGGGACAGGAGACAGGGAATGGCTGGAGCTCAGGGAAAGGCTCTTCCCCCAGAGGTGCTGGCACTGCCCGGGCTCCCCAGGGAATGGGCACGGCCCCGAGGCTGCCAGAGCTCCAGGAGCGTTTGGGCAGCGCTGCCAGGGATGGACAGGGTGGGGCTGTTGGGGAGTCTGAGATGGATCAGTGATCCTTGTGGATCCTTCCAGCTCAGGATGTTCCATGATTCTGTGCCCATGTCCATGGTTATGCCCCATTGTCCTGGGGAAGCCACTGCAGAGGGAGAACTCAGAGTGGTTGTGACACTGGGGTGAACACTTTTGTACCTGGTTTAAAGAAAACAACCACAAACCAAACAAAAATGAAGAAAAAAACCACCCCTAACCCCTGTGCCTCTGCTGTCCGTGCCACTGATGCCTGTGCTGTGTTCCCATAAATTTATGATTCATTGGCCCCATAAATTTATGATTCATTGGCAGCTGGGGAGCATTAGCAGTCAGCAATCATGTTTGGGTTGAGTTTTTTAGTTTCCCTGGTGCTGGCAGCATTGGAGATGGGAGGAGAGGAGCTGGGATGGAGATGGGAACAGTGGGGATGGGATGGAGATGGGAACAGTGGGGATGGGATGGAGATGGGAGGAGAGGAGCCAGGATGGAGATGGAACAGTGGAGCCTGGTTGGTGATGGTGCCACAGCAGCTCCCCTGGCACACCAGGAAGGCTCAGGGCCGGGCTGGGAGCAGAGCTGAGCGAGAGCACAGGGATGGTCAGACATTCCCAGTCCTCTCGTCCCTTTGTTCTCTGCCCGGAGCTGTGAGCGTGTGACCCCAGCGGGCAGGGAGCTGCCTGTTCCTGGCTGGGCAGGGCTGGCAGGGCAGGGCTNTGGGCAGGGCTGGCAGTGCAGGGCTGGCAGGGCAGGGCTGGCAGTGCAGGGCCGGGCAGGGTTGGCTGCTCAGGGCTGGCAGGGCAGGGCTGGCAGGGCAGGGCAGGGTTGGCTGCTCAGGGCAGTGCAGGGCAGGGCTGGCAGTGCAGTGCAGTGAAGCGTTGGCTGCTCAGGGCTGGCCGTGCCCGGTGCTCCCCTCCCTGCCCTGCCCTGCTTGCTCGGAGCTGGCAGCAGCTGGGGAGGGCCGATAACATCTCCGGCTTTGGAAAGCTGAGGGGACCTGTAAATACCCGTAAATACCCGCTCTGCCTTCCCTACCTGTTGCCGCAGATAAAGCCAGTTCTGCACTGCACAGATGGCTGCTTTTATCTTAATATTTGCCTTGTCTGAGGGGGATCAGTTTTCTTAATTTGTCTAATTCATAATCCCATCTCAGTGGGATCTCTGTGCCCTGGCTGCTGGAAGAATTGCTTTTGTTGATGATGTGCAAGTCCTCCCCTCCTCCCTGCTCTGCTAAATTGAATATTGGCCTAACTCGTAAGTCCTCTGTAAGAGGGCTTAGCAGGATTATTTTCATACAGGATAGGGTCAATTTTAATAAAAACCGGGGAATGAATAAACCACTCTCATTCTAAACCGCTGCTTGTTCTTTTTAAATTTCCAACCTGCAGAACTGGATGAGAGTCACTTAAAATACCTTTTTTCCCCTCCATTGCAACTGACAACTTTCCCTGAGGAAAAATTCATTGTCTTGGCAGCCTGTTGCATAATTCAGTGCAGATGATTGCTGCCTGCTAACCCTCTGTGCAGGTTGGAGCAGCACTTGACAGAACAAAGCCCCCCGTTAGCATCTGTTAATATTGGCTTTTGGGTTTCCTTGATATCTGTGAATAGATCTGGAATCTCCATGTGAGGTAAACATCTCTCTTGTGTTTGTTTCTGCTGATGGGACAGAATTTGCAGTTGGAAATTTGATGCTTCTGGAGGGGGAAGATTAAACTGGAGGGGGAAGATAAAACTGGAGGGGACAGAGCTGGGGTTGTTTGTGCAGGAGCAGAGGGGGTGTGCAGGAGATAGTGAGAATTTAAATTTTTTGTGACCCTTGTGCATGACTCAGTGCAAAATTCAGGCGGTTTTGGCGTGCAGTTCTGCAGGATTGTGTTGGTAAAGGTTTGGGTTTCCTTAGGAAAGGGGTAGAGGAGAGCAGGGGAAACAGGGAAGGGCTGAAGAGCTTCAGATCCCCGTCCAGCAGGGAAGTTACAGACCCGGCTGTGCTGGAGCTGCTGCAGCTGTGAGAGAGTCCCAGAGCGGGTTGGGTGGGAAGGGACCCCAGAGCCCATCCAGGGCCACCCCTGGGCAGGGACACCTCCCACTGTCCCAATGTCCAGCCTGGCCTTGGGCACTGCCAGGGATCCAGGGGCAGCCACAGCTGCTCTGGGAATTCCATCCCAGCCCCTGCCCACCCTCCCAGGGAACAATTCCTTCCCAAAATCCCACCCAGCCCTGCCCTCTGGCAGTGGGAAGCCATTCCCTGTGTCCTGGCCCTCCATGCCCTTGTAAAAATCCCTCTTCTTTATCCTTGAAAAGAAAATCATGGAATTGCTGAGGTTGGAAAGTACTCTGTTCTGCTCATTCGTTTCTGTCTCTGTCCTGCAAACCCATACCCTTCCCATCCTTTATTTCTAAGGAATTCCTCCCTGGGAGGGTGGGCAGGGGCTGGGATGGAATTCCCAGAGCAGCTGTGGCTGCCCCTGGATCCCTGGCAGTGCCCAAGGCCAGGCTGGACACTGGGGCTGGGAGCAGCCGGGGACAGTGGGAGGTGTCCCTGCCATGGCAGGGCTGGCACTGGGTGAATTTTGAGTTCCCTTCCAACCCAAACCATTCCGGGATTCCCTGGCTGTGAGCTGTGGCTGCAGAACTCTGTGTCCTGCACTTCAAGGTGTTGTCAGAGGAAAGAAGAAGTGTTTAATTGCAGCTAAAATTCAGTTTCATCGGTTTGTGCCGCTTTCTGTTCAAAATTCCTTGCAACGCCACGAGGAGAGTTGTTATTTCTGCACTGTGGCAGCAGCAAGAGGGAAAAAAAGCTGCATTTGGAGAAATATGGGAATGACAGAAGCTTAAAAAAATTTTGCAAGACACTTGATGTGTGTTTATGTTTCTAAATGCTGGAGAGCAGTGGCTTGGCTTTCACCTCCTTGCCAGTGCAGATGGAAGAACAGGTTCATCTGTGTTTGGAAATGGTTGTTGCTCATGGGAGTCTCCTGTCCTTCCATTTGGAGTTATTCTGGGATTGCATAAAGGGGAGCACAGTGCAAGGTCCCTGCTTTTATCCTTCACTGAGAGAATCTCGAGCAGCCTACGCCGTGTTGAGGGTGTGAGGAGAAATCCTGTCTGAAATCAGCCTGAAAAGTGATTGATTTTGTAAACAAACAGATCTTTGTTGAGTTGGGGAGGAAATGGAGAGCACAACTTTTCTGATGGGTATTTAAAGCAGCACCGAGAGCTGTGAAATCAGTTATTCCTGCTTCTTCCAGCAGCTGATTTACTCCTCAGGTTTAGCCTTAAATTTGCACATCTGCTGCTGGAGTTATCAGCAGGAGTTGATATCAGTCAGGATATTGAATTTGATATCAATCAGGGTATTGAAGTTGGTATCAAATCAAGATACTGAAGTTGATATCAGGGTGTTGAAGCTGATATCGATCAGGACTTATCCCCACTCCTGATACCGAGGAGAGATCCCTGTATCTGATGATTCTCCTTTGTTCCAGGGTCATTTCAGGCAGATTCAGGTACTTTTCATCTTCGGTTCCTTGAAGTTTATCCCAACTGGAGGCCAGGCTCATTTCTCGGTTAATTTGCTGTGAATGTGCTGTGGTTTCCCCTCTGAATTCCATCCATCCATCCCATCCAGGGGATTTACTGGAATATTGTCCCATTGCCATCTCAGGGCCTGGAATTCCCGTGTGGAGGTGCCACTGGGAGGTGTTTCCTGGTGAAGCTGTTCCCAAAATCCCCTAATGAACGGAGTTGTTCTCTCTGCCCTCCGGAGCAGCCACCCCTGGGCTCTCCCAGCCCCAGGACGGCTCTGTCCCGTTCCCAGGGAGCTTTTCCCACTCCTGCAGTCCCCACACGTGGCCCGGGCTGGCCCAGAGCTGCTCCCTCCTGTCACCGAAACTGCGGGAAGAACAAAACCCCTCCAACATCTCTTTCCATGTTGAAGAGTGGGGGCATTGCTTTATTATCTGGCCAGGATGTGCCACAGAAATCATCTCATCCACACACAGCCCGGTGTGAGAGAGAACCATTCCATGGCACACGGCATCTCTGGGATTGTTCACATCTTTTATACAGTCACAGCTCACAGAAACGAGTTGGGTCAGCGTTCATTGTGATGCCTCAGGTTTTAACTCTGATATTTTCCAACCCTGCATTGCCCAGTGTGTGACTCTGGAGTTTCTGTGCCCTGCTGCCTTCAGCTCTCTGCTCATCACAAACCTCTCTGGGGCTGCTCTCCAAGGACACCCAGGCTGGGCAGGCCCAGAGCCTCTGAAGGGGGCCGAGCTGAGGGGAAATTACATCATTAGCTAAAGTTTTAATTGGCGAATTTATGCTGATATGCAAATGGGCCAAACCTATAAAGGTGTGGGGAACTCGTGACTCGGGGTCCATCTTGGGGTCCAGCTTGGAGCCCTTGGCTCCCCAGGGTGCACCTTTGAAGGCCTTTCCAATAAACACCGACCTTTATTCCCTTATTCCTGCCCAGTCTCTGTTTCTAGGGAGCCTCTCAAGGCATCAATTGGTCCAAAGTTGGGTAGTTCATAGTATTTGGTTTCTTATTGGATCCGGATTTCTTCGCTTCTGATGTTAATTAGATGTTCATTCCTTGATTTTCCAACCAGCCTTTTCCGGAGGAGATGCCTCCAGCCGTGCCAGAGGCAGGCTCTGGGGTGGCTGTTGCTGGATGCCGCTGAGGTTCTGCTGATGTTCCATCCATGGCCGGGTCTCTCTGGGGCTGCTCCCGGGCTGTTGGAATGCTGAGCCCACCAGGCTTCCCCCAGACAAACAACGCTCTGGAAAGGAGCCTCAGCTCCCTTCCCCCGGGCAAAGGGGAACAAACCTGGCCGAAGTTATAGAAAAAATGTTTAAATTGGTGTTTTCCAGCGCTCCCATCAGCGTTCCCAACAGCCCCTGGAGCAGCAGAGCCCTCAGCAGAAGGCAGGCTGGGAGCTCCTGGCATCTCCCGAGCTGTTCTGTCCCCGTTCCCCTGTCCCCAGCAGCAGCTCGGGTTGGGAGGCAGGAATTTGGGCTGGGAGCTCCCGGGTTCACGTTTGGATCCCGATATTTTCCTCCTCCTTTATTTTTTGTTGCGAGTGCAGAGAGGCTGGAGAGTGGCAGCTGTGTGAGTGAGGGAGTGAGTGAGTGCCCGACGTGTGGGGGGTTCCTGGAGCTGGTAAGAAAATCAGGAATGGGGAGATGGAATTGTTCCCTCAGCTTCCACCCTGGAATATATCAATATTTGGATTGTATCAGTCGTGTTTAATGATTGATTCCTGATAGAAGGGAGACGCTTATGGTTTCTGTTTGCATTTTATACTTAATTTAATCATGCTTTGCTTTGTTTTGTTCTTTTTTTTGTTGTTGTTTTGTTTTGTTTTGTTTTTTTTTAATTGCAGCAGCTGTTGCCGGGTAAAAAGTTTTGGGAATCTGATGATTCCAGCAAAGATGGACCAAAAGGGATATTTCTGGGAGATCAGTGGAGAGACAGTGCTTGGGGAACATCAGGTAGCTCAATTATTTCCTTAATTTAGCTGGGGTTGAATACAGAAATGTGCAATTTATTTGCTCAAAGTCGCTGGCCAGGCTGGATGACACAGCTTTGAAAAGATTTAAAATCCCATCTGGTTTATATAATAAAAAAACAAATAGAAAACCTCACATTACTTTGTGATAAAATTAAGATATCCATGGATGTCAGAACATTGTCTAATGTGAATATGTGTAAATACATGCTTATCTGCTTAAAAATCTTTAATTGCCCTTAAAATTTCAATTTCTGATGTTTTCTGCCTTGGGAGGGATTAGCTGAAAGTTTGAACAAAGATATTGGAGAACAAGATGAATTTTAAAAAAATCTGTTCGTTTTTTAAATACTAAACCAACCAACCAAAACCCACCATTCAGTTAAAAAAATCTAAAATGATGTTTTGAATTACTGGTGTTGAATTAAATCCACCAAGGGTTTTGCTCTTGCATCAGAGATTGTCCCTGATTTTGGACTTGAGGGGAAAGCAATGTTCAATTTAAAAAGAAAAAAAATGAGGTTTTGAATTAGTATTGAATTTTATTTGCCAAGGATTTTATTCTTGGCTCAGAGACTCTCCTTAATTTTGAACTTTGGGGGAAAATACTCAGGTTGGTTTTAGGTAAATAGTGAAAAAATCCCCTACAAGTGCTGGGTTTGAAATGCTGACCCTTGGTTTCTGTGTGTGAAGAATCACTCCTGAAACACTCCTGGTTTCTGGTGCACTTCCCAAAGCCTCCAGCTCCCAGGAGATGGGATCTGCATCTCCCAGGAGATGGGATGTGCATCTCCCAGGAAATGGGATTTACAGCATCCTCCCTGTTGGGTGGGGTTTTCCTGATGAAAATATCCATTTTAAATTGGAGGATTTGAGGTAGTGATAAGGCCTTTTTTCATTATTTACATTGAGAAATGGCCATGAAAAGGGGACAGAGCTCCTCCAGGTGTGGCTGCATGGGTCACTCCGGGCCCCGGGGGATTTTGGGGAGCCCCTTGTGTTGTCAGTCCAGCCCGAGCTGAGGGGCTTAGGGCTGAGCCAGGCTTTGGGAGCAGCTGAGGGTGGGACTTTCTCCCCCTGGTGACGCCCCTGGCCCGGCTCATCCCACATCTCAGGAGTCCCAGCCCTTCTCACCCCTCCCTGGGCTGATTCCCGGTAATCCCACACCTCGAGTGGCCGGGAGCCTCTGGGAAGTTTCCCTTGGCTCACCCAAAAAAGGGCACAGCGCCCGGGGTCGCTGCTCCCCAGAGCCCCCCGTGCCCATCCTGGGTCTCCCCGTGGCTCCGTCCGTGCCCACAGGATGCCCTGCGGGCCCCCACACGGATCTGGGGTTTTACTCCAGCTCAGAGTCGTGGATTTGGAGCCTTTAAAGTCAGCCCAGCTCAAAGCTGCAGTCGTGCCCTTCCTTCCCCTCCTGGGGACACGGAATGGGGCAGCAGTGCTGGGTTAAACCTGCCTTCTCCCTGGTTTTGGAAGCTTTATCCCCCCAAAATCTCCCCAGCCCGCGTCCCTGTGTGGCCACGTTGATGGCAAAGGAGGGGGGTTTATCCAGGAGCAGTGGCAGACTGGAATTACCTCACCTGCTTCACGAGGAGGCTCCAGTGTCCGTGTCCCTGGATGTTGGTGTCCCTTCCATGTCCCATCATCCCCTGGCAATTCCCAGACCTGCTGCCTGTTATTTTTGACTCCCTGGCTGTTGCCAGGAGCAGAGAATTCCTTCCCTTCCCTCCTTGGGGTCACTCCCTCCTGCCCAGCCAGGGGTTTTTGCAGAGCTCAGAAGGATTTGGAGACTCCTGAGCCTGTCCTGGTAAAGGGCTGGGGCTGGTGCAGGGGGATGTGAACGAGAAATGAACTCCTCAGAAACCTTTTCCTGAGGAAAGAGCAGCCAAAGAAATCCTGATCATAACAAGAACACAACAATTGATGGGACAGAGGATACAGGGACAGGCTGTAGGATCATGTTTTAAACGACAACCCAAAACTTGTTTATCACCCTACTAATGCAAGAGTTTTACTAAAACTAAAAACTAAAACTTCGTTTTCTTAATTGCAACCTTTAATTAGTCTTAAACTTCTGGAATTTTATGAGTTTAGATTTTAAACATAGATCTCACTTGTAAATTTACATGTTGTAGTATTGAAAAAATGAGAAAGCCATCGTGGTTTTACTAATGGACATCATCAGAGTCACAAAGTTGGCACTTCTCACTGCGAATGAGGCCCTGGGGAGCACATATTGAACGGTTTAATTTGCCTCCTCTGAACAGCTGGATCTGCTTGTGAGAATTCCCGTGTTTCTGTTGCAGATCACTCTGTTTCCCAGCCCATCATGGTTCAGAGAAGGCCTGGGCAGGGCTTCCACGTGAACAGCGAAGTCAACTCGGTGCTGTCCCCCCGGTCAGAGAGCGGAGGGCTGGGAGTGAGCATGGTGGAGTATGTGCTGAGCTCCTCTCCCGGGGACTCCTGCCTGCGGAAAGGAGGATTCGTGAGTGCCTGACCCCCTCCTGCTCCCGGGCTCTTCTTCCCTCCCTTCCCTGCTGGGTTTGGTTGGTGGTCGTTCCCAAGGCAGAGGTTCCTTTCTTTGCTCTCAGTGCAGCTCTTCCCTCAAGCAGAGCAGGTTTTGTCCTTGGCAGGTTTTGTCCTTGGCTTGGGGATGTGGGATGGGAGATGGGAAGGTGCTGGCATTCCCTGATTCCAGCAGAAGCACCCCATCCAAGCTAATCCTTGGAAAAGGTTGCACATGAACCTGCCCTGAGCCTGTGGCTGCCTTGGTGCTGCCTCAGAACAAAACCTCCGTGAGATGATCCCAGAAATGGGGCACAGCTCCAGACCCACTGATGATAACTGTCATGGTATGAGGGTTATCCTTGCCCTGTTGGCTTTCCTTATGCTATTTTTTGGGATAAACCCCCCCACAATAAATGTATTGGTCTCACACATCCTTCCCTGGAATTCCTGCTTGCTGCACGGATGTGTTTTCCAGCGGGGGTTGCTGTCCAGACAGCTCCTTTCCCACGGGGAAAAGCAATCCCTGTGTTTGTGGGGTGGGCAAGGAGCACAGCCTCGAATTCCAGGCTGTGGGGAGAGGTGGCATCAGGCCCAGCCCTGTAGTGGGGAAAAGGGCTCCAGGAGTGATGGAAAACCATCCCTTGGATCCTCCCCTGGGAGCTGCTTTGCACTTCCCTCACCCCTGGGACCGCTGGCCCTCGTCAGGGGCTGCCTGGGAGCGTTTTTGGGATGGGAGCCCTCGGGACAAGGAGCCAGTTCATCCCGACTGGGGGTCAGGGTTTGCTGTGACAGGGTGACAGTGGTGACACAGCTGTCACTGCTGAACACCCCCTTGTTTGGGGGAATACCGCTCCAAATCTGGATTTACAGGTGGAATTTCCAAACAATATTAAGGAAGCACAATTTTATTTTCTTTCAGAAGCAGCATCAAAAGGTTTTTCCTTTCAGAACATTTTTTTTTTCTCTAAATATGAGGGAAAAATCCCTCCCTCCAATTAGAGAGAGTGGGAAAAGGGTTCAGTGGATGGAGGCACAAATGTTGTGTCTGATACGGAGGAAGGCAGGGTTTGGATGTCTTTCCCTGTGACAGCACCAGAGCTGCCTCTGATAAATATGTTTATATGCCCCTTGCTGGTTTTTATCATAAATTACGTTGTTTTTCCTCTCCCTTTTGTTGTTCAAAACACTGCCCCAGGCATCATCACCCTTTATTCTCCTCCCAAGTACAATAAAATGCAGACATTAAGGGCAGAAGCGCTGCAGATGTAACACCACTCATGAAATGCTCTACAGAACAGAAATCCCTATTTTTGCTGGGTTTTTTTCCCCTTTTACTCCCAAAGAAATGTGCTTCAGGATTACAGGAGCCAATGGTTGAGGCGTGATTTGAGTGTTTTTAAGTGAGCTGTGCCTTGGAATTCACTGGTGATGCCCCCAAAACTGAGGGGATTTTCAAACACTTGTCCAGTCAAGAGCTGTCTCTGATGCTGAGCCAGGCACTTCAGAGAGGCTCTAATTCACTTTATGCCCCTGCAGCATTTGCTGGTGTTGATTTGGAAGTGCTCAGGTCCGATCTAGAAGGAGAACTGTTTAAAATTATTTTGGGTTGGGATTTTTACAACCTATAAAAGCAAACCTTGAGTTACTAAATGGAAGAAGAAACCTGAATCTGTGAAGCCCCTTTTGGAAGAGTGAGAATGAATTCCGTTATTTCTTTGATTATTATGGAATATTTTGCATTTTTACCTATTTTTTGGTAGGAATTAATGTTTGCAAGTGACTTCTTTTATTGTGACATGTGTCTTTGATTCGTTACCATCTCGGGGTAACAAGAAAATTGATCTGAAAACTGAGCTTATTAAAACAATGTCTCCTTTGCCCAGGGGCCGAGGGATGCAGAGAGTGACGAGAATGACAAAGGGGACAAGAAAAACAAGGGCACGTTTGATGGAGATAAATTGGGAGATCTGAAGGAGGAGGGGGATGTGATGGATAAATCCAATGGTTTGCCTGTTCAGAATGGCATCGACGCCGACGTCAAAGACTTCAGGTATGGCACTAATTAATCAATTAATGATTAATCAGTGTTGGGGTTTCACCTCAGCCCCCCAGGCTCTCAGTCCCTCCCCTGCAGTGCCGTGGGGGGCAGAATCTGAAGGGGAAAAGTGAGAACTCGTGGGTTGATGTGGAAAGATTTTAAAGGGGAAAGGAAAACTGTGCGTGGAAGCAAAGCCAGGAATTCATCGGGCACTTCCCGAGGGAAGGTGCTCAGCCATCCCCTTCCCAGGAAAGCTGGGCTCCACTGGGAGTGACTGGAGCATCTTCATGGCCAGGAAGGGCTGAGGGAGCTTCTCTCTTGCATTACAGCCCCTCCAGGCAGTGCTGGTGCCTCTGGGCGTGTGTTGCTGCTGGGATGCTGGGCTGGAGCATCCCTGTTTCATTTTTTATTTATTTTTTTAAGTACATCAATTTCTCCATAGAATTAACTCAAGGAACTATTTCAGACCGTCTCATTATTTTTTTGCCCCTCACACCACTTTAAGCAGTTCTGGTAGGCCTGATGCTGGGCTGGAGCATCCCTGGTTTCATTTTTTATTTTTTTTTTTTTAATACATCAATTTCTCCATAGAATTAACTCAAGGAACTATTTCAGACCATCTTTTTTATTTATCTCCCCTCTACTCCACCACCTCCAAGCAGTGGTGGTGGGTGTGATGCTCGGCTGGAGCGTTCCTGGTTTTATTTTTTATTTAATCTTTTAAATACACTGATTTCTCCATAGAAGTAACTCAGGGAACTGTTTCAGACCATCTCTTTATTTTTTTGCCCCTCTTCTACACCATCTCCAAGCAGTTCTGGTGGGCCTTATGCTGGGATGGAGCATTCCTGGTTTTATTTTTTTATTTATGTTTTAAATACATCAATTTCTCTGTAGAATTAACTCAGGGAACCATTTCAGACCATCTCTTTATTTTTCTCCCTTTATTCCACCACCTCCAAGCAGTTCTGGTGGCTCTGGGTGTGTGTTGCTGCCGTGATGGAGCATTCCTGGTTTTATTTTTTATTTATTTTTTTAAATACATCAATTTCTCGGTAGAATTAACTCAAGGAACTATTTCAGACCGTCTCATTATTTTTTTGCCCCTCACACCACTTTAAGCAGTTCTGGTAGGCCTGATGCTGGGCTGGAGCATCCCTGGTTTTATTTTTTATTTAATCTTTTAAATACACTGATTTTTCCTTAGAATTAACTCAAGGAACCGTTTCAGACCATCTCTTTATTTTTCTCCCTTTATTCCACCACCTCCAAGCAGTTCTGGTGGTCCTGATGCTGGGCTGGAGCATCCCTGCTTTTGTATTTTATTTATTTTTTTAAGTACATCAATTTCTCCATAGAATTAACTCAAGGAACTATTTCAGACCGTCTCATTATTTTTTTGCCCCTCACACCACTTTAAGCAGTTCTGGGAGGCCTGATGCTGGGCTGGAGCATCCCTGGTTTTATTTTTTATTCATTTTTTTAAATACGTCAGTTTCTCCATAGAAGTAACTCAGGAAACCATTTCTGACCATCTCTTTATTATTTTGCCCCTCTTCTACACCACCTTAAGCAGTTGTGGTGGCTCTGGGGGTGGGCTGGAGCATCCCTGCTTTTGTATTTTATTTATTTTTTTAAATACATCCATTTCTCCATAGAATTAACTCAGGGAACCATTTCAGACCATCTCTTTATGTTTTTGCCCCTGTTGTACCCCGCTGTGGGCAGCTGTGCTGTGTCTGGGGTGGGCTGGAGCATCCCTGGTTTTATTTTTTATATATGTTTTAAATACATCAATTTCTCCAAAGAATTAACTCAGAATTAACGATTTCAGACCATCTTTTTATGTTTTTGCCCTGTTCTACCCCACCTCAAGCAGCTGTGNCTCCGGGTGTGTGTTGCTGCCATGATGGAGCATCCCTGGTTTTATTTTTTATATATGTTTTAAATACATCCATTTCTCCATAGAATTAACTCAGAATTAACCATGTCAGACCATCTCTTTATTTTTTTGCCCTGTTCTACCCCACCTCAAGCAGCTGTGCTGTGGCTGGGGTTTGCGGGGCGCTCCCGGCGCCGTTCCCACGCGTTTCTCCCTCCCGCAGCCGCACGCCCGGGAACTGCCAGAACTCGGCCAGCGAGGTGGATCTGCTGGGCCCCAGCCAGAACGGCTCCGAGGGCCTGGCCCAGCTGGCCAGCACCAACGGGGCCAAGCCCGTGGAGGACTTCTCCACCATGGAATCTCAGAGCGTGCCCCTGGACCCCATGGAGCACGTGGGCATGGAGCCGCTCCAGTTCGATTATTCCGGCACTCAGGTCCCCGTGGACTCGGCCGCGGCCACCGTGGGGCTCTTCGACTACAATTCCCAGCAGCAGGTGAGGAGCCCATCCCTGATCCGTCCCTGTGGCTCCAGAGGAATCCCTGTGGGGCGGGATGAGCTCGGGATCCTGTCCTGGGAAAAGGGAGGGAGGAAGGTTTGAGGTGTTTTTGTCGTCTTCGTGCTCTGTGTGTGTCCTCGCAGGGGCTTGGAGCAGGAGATGCTTCCCACGGCACCTGGCAGCTGGAATAATCAGCAATTCCCACAGCAATTCCCACAGCAATTCCCACAGCAATTCCCACAGCAGTTCCCACAGCAATTCCCGCAGCAATTCCCACAGCAATTCCTGCAGCAATTCCCACAGCACTGCCCCCTCGAGGGATCCCGGGTGTCTTGAGGAGCTGGCGTTGAAAAAGAGCTTTAGAGTAGTAAAAAGTGTTTAGGAACCCAAAAAACACCCACCTTGGAACCCTAAAAGTGGCTGAGAGATCCAACACCTGCTCAGCCCAGCTGTGAGCCCTGCACGGGGCTTTGCTGGGCCCCAGGATGGGCTGTGCTGGGCCCAAATTGGGCTGGGCTTTGCTGGGACTCACACTGGGCTTTGCTGAGCCCCAAATTGGGCTGGGCTGAGCCCCACTTTGGGCTTTATTGAGCCCTAAATTGGCCTGGGCTGAGCCCCACACTGGGCTTTGCTGAGCCCCACTGAGCTCTGCTGAGCCCCAAACTGGGCTTTGCTGAGCCCCAAATTGGGCTTTGCTGAGCCCCACTGAGCTCTGCTGAGCCCCAAATTGGGCTGTGCTGAGCCCTGCACTGGGCTTTGCTGAGCCCCAAATTGGGCTTTGCTGAGCCCCACTGAGCTCTGCTGAGCCCCAAACTGGGCTCTGCTGAGCCCCAAACTGGGCTTTGCTGAGCCCCAAACTGGGCTTTGCTGAGCCCCATTGAGCTTTGCTGGGCCCCAAATTGAGATTTGTTGAGCCCCACACTGAGCTCTGCTGCCCCAGCCAGAGCAGCCTGAGGCCATTACGAGTTGAAGCCCTCTCCCAGCTGAGCCTGGTTTAAACCCGAGGGCAGAGTCCACTACTCCGAACCTTTATCTGAGCCTGCTTTAGCTCTGTTTGACCTTTCTCCCACACAAACCCAGACTCCCTGGTCCAAACCCTCCCTTGGCTCCTGCTGAATGCTGGGCCTGGCTCCAGCAATCGACTCCTGCCCTGCTCCTGTTCCTGCTCGTTTGGGTAATGATTGTAAACTTTATTGTATTGTAAACTTTCCCTTTGCAAGTTTGATATCCCTCAGAGAAGAACAGAACCCTTTGTTGTAGCTGATTGCAGGGATGTAAAACTCTCCCTGGCTTCCCTAAAACATCTGATTTTTTTAGCAGAAGAGCCTCTGGCACTCTGGAGTGAGGGAGAGCATTGCCAAGTTTGTGCTGAGTTATCACAGCCTTAAAAGCAGTGTAAATATCTGCTGGAGCTCAACTGGCTGCTCTGTTCTACAGCATCTTGGGGAGGTTAATGATGGAAAATTTAATGATTAAACTAAATAGCTGCTGTAGGGTTCAAAAAGGAAAAAAAACAGATAGTTCCAAGTCTTTGTCTTGCTCTAGTGTGAGGCCTGGGATGCCAGAATTACTTTTAAACCACGAAATTGTGTGGTTATTATAACAGTCGGGCTCCACAAGTGAGCTGCTTTTGGAGCAGCATTAGAGATGGGACTGGAACGGCAGGAGTGGGAAGCCTGGAATTTGCATTTTGTCAGGGTTTTCTATTTAAGTGAAGGCTCATTTACAAGTTCAAGGAGTTTTTATTTGTTTCTTTCAGCCTTTAAAAATTAAGATTTAAAATTTGGCACGTCTGGCACCTGGCTGGTGGAAACAAACCCTCCCAAAGGAAGGCAGAGCAGGGAAGGGTCCCCGTTTCGATGTGGATTTCTGGCTGGGTTTGGGTTTTTTATTTCATACCAAGTGGATGGGCAGTGTCCCTGTGGAGCTGATGTCACCTCTGTCATCAGCTGCCTGGGAATCACGGAGTCACTGAGGTTGGAAAAGCCCTCCCAGAGCATCAAATCCGAGCTGTGCCTGATGCCCACCTTGTCCCCAGCCCAGAGCACTCAGTGCCACGTCCTGAATCCTTCCTTGGGCACCTCCAGGGATGGGCACTCCAANGGAGTTGTGCAGAGCCACAAGGGCCCCCTGAGCCTCCTTTGCTCCAGCCTGAGCCCCTTCCCAGCTCCCTCAGGAATTCTCCAGCCCCTTTCCAGCTCCCTCAGGAATTCTCCAGCCCCTTCCCAGCTCCGTTCCCTTCCCTGGACTCCTCCAGCCCCTCAGGGTCTTTCTTGCCATGAGGGGAAAATCAAAAATTGGGAGAAAAAGTGAGGGAAGTTTGGGGAGGGCTCTGCTGCAGAGCTTTTCCCTTCTGGATCCTCCTTTTCTCCAGGCTGAGCCCCTTTCCAGCTCTCTCAGCAGCTCCTGGGGCTCCAGCCCCTTCCCAGCTCCATTTCCTTGTTGTGGAGCCCAAATCCCCTCTTGTCTCTCCCTGATTTTGGGGGAGCAGTGGGGACGCAGCTGCTGCCCCTCTGTCCCACCCAGGCCCTGCTGAGCTGCCAGACAAGATCTGTTACTGCCAATTTTCACCTTTGTTGCAGCTTCCACCTCGGTGAAAGCAAACAAGAGCCCTTTGTCAGCCTGAAGTGCTGTAGTGAAGATAAGGAATCACTCCCCAGCCAGATGTGCCCTCTCAGGGCAGGTTTGTGGAAATCCAGGGATCTTGGCTCACACTTGTGCCCATTTCCTTCAAACCTGATCCCCAAAGCCAGGGTTTGTCCTCTGCCAGTCTCGGCCTGGAGGAGAGGAACCTGTCCTTTGCCATTCAGTTGGCAGCAGGAATTCTGTCCTGAACAAGAGATCTCATCCCTGGAAGTGCCTTCTGGGGCTGTGGGGAGGCATCCCAACCTTGGAAGGGATTAGGAGCAAGCACAGCTGAGAGCAGTGGGAAGGAGGGGAAGGTTTTATCCTCGTGTAATCTGATTAGAGATGTCAGATGTTGATATTGCAGGAGAAACTGGCTTAGGGAAATCTCATCTTCCCAGCATTCCCGTAACCGTGGGGTTCTGCTTCCTTGGAATTCCCTCAGTGAGCTCCTGCATGTGCTGGAAATCGTCCCTCATTTGCCTGCACACGGAGCAGCCTCGCTGAAACGTTGGGTGATCTCCCTGAACTCTCCAGAACCGTGTCAGGGCTTTGTAGCTTTTCGCTCCAAATGCATTTTCCAACAGCCTGAAATGCTCCAGGTGCACTTTTCCTGATACCTCTGTGAATTCAGGTTAATATTCCTGTTGCAGAGGTTCCTTGTCCTTTTCCCCTCCCTCAATCCCCGCGTTCAACGCTGATTTGTGGGATTTGGAGTGGGGCTGTGCTGTCAGCAGATGGAGACAGCGCAGCGAGGCTTTAACAGCTCTTCCTACATACGTTGAGTTGATGATTCCCAGAGCTCCCGTGGCTTATCTGGCTGAGGAAAGATGGGAATTGGGATGGTTTTTCTTGGCTCTGCTTCCTTGGACAGGCTGCAGGATGAAATCTGCAGCTGCAGGGTTGGAGCTGTGCTGAGTTTCTTCTGAGGGAGCTGAGCAAGGAGGAGGAGAGAGGTCATAAAATCCTGGAAGGGACCTTAAATCCCACCCAGGGCCACCCCCAGGGACACCTCCCACTGTCCCAGGCTGCTCCCAGCCCCAATGTCCAGCCTGGCCTTGGGCACTGCCAGGGATCCAGGGGCAGCCACAGCTGCTCTGGGAATTCCATCCCGGCCCCTGCCCACCCTCCCAGGGAACAATTCCTTCCCAACATCCCATCTAAATCCCTCCTGTCTTAGTTTAAGGCCATTCCCCTTTGTCCTATCCTGGAAAAAGTCCCTCTCCAGCTTTCTTGCAGTCCTTTTATATCTGGAAGTCAAATTTTGCAGGGATCAGCTGGGCCCCCAGAGCAGGCAGAGAGCAAAAAGAGCCAAGGGCAGCAGGTGAAATATTGATGGTGAAATACTGATGCTCTGAGTAGGTGTGGACTCCCTTTTGCCAGTTCTTGTGATTCCCAGGTGGATCAGCGAGTTGCATTTGGGAGGTGTGGGAGTCCTCACACATGTGAAGTGAGCACAGGAAGTGTTTTTGGAGAGATAAATGCTTTGTGTGCCCCCAAGACAAGGAAATAATAACCCAGCCTTTGCCTCTGTGCTTCACTGTGACGGAATCCACATCAACAGGCTGGAAAAGCAAAAGGGATGCAAAAGCACGTGAAAACTCAGGGGTTTGGTGAAGTTTTGCAGCTGAAGAAAGCTAAAAAGCTGAAATTGCTGAACTAATGCAAAAGGAGATCCCAAACCCCGGATGTTCCAGAGGAACCCACACTTCAGGAGGCAGTTAGGGGATTTCTATGATTTTTTCCCCTGTATTTGCTGCTCAGTGAAGGAGATGTTGCTGGTGACTCCCACAGAGCCACTACCCCTCATTCCACGTTCTGCAGCTCCTGTTATCCATGATTTCCTTGGTTTTTTGCACTGAGGGATGTCAGTGGAGCTCTGCCCCAGCTCCTGGTGCCAGGTGGCACCTGGACAGAGCTGGCACCTGGCTCTGTGTGACCACGAGGTGCTGAAAGGCCCCTTGGAACAAAAAAAAGGGCAGGAAAGAACGGTGTGTTGTGCACACAGACTGCTCAGGGCGTTTTATGGCCAGGGAGGCCATAAAGTAACCATAGATCTGATATTTTCCTCCACAAGGAACATTCTGATAGCCCTGGATGTTTGTAGGAGCCCCAACATCCTGAGCAGACAAAGCCGTGGTGAGGGTGAGGGTTTGGCATGCAAATGGTTAATTCTGGCTCCCCTAAATGCTGCTTTTCCACCTCATAAACCTGGTGCTCATCCCTCAGATGTGTTTTCTCCACCTGAACTTGTAAAAGGACAAAAATAAAGGTGGGTTTTCCCTCACAGCTATGCTGATCCCGCTCTCAGGAGAACCAACATTAATTTCTGCCTTCAAAAACAAAAAAATAACCAATTTTTAAAAATGTTTCTGGGCTTCTTGTTGAGTGTTGTGGGTTCCTGCCAAAAATTTGGGCAGAATTATTGCTGCTTCTGCCAGCAGTTCACTTGTCTGAAAGGAGGGCAGGATAATAGGTGTGAAAATCGTGGGCATTTGGGCACCCAGGTCTTTTCGGAGGGAGTGGAGGGAGAAAACATTTCTCACAGTGGTTTGTGAAGTCATTCCCACCTCGGAAATGGTCCCTGGAAGGGAGGGGAGATGGACACGCTGCAAAATTTCAGAGGAGATACTCAGCCGGTGTGTCCTTGAATGTTTTAATTAGAGCTGCAAATGGGAAGATTCAGGGATTTCCTGTAGGTAGAGGCATAGGAGGCTGGGAAAGGAGCTTTTAGTAAGGCCCTGATGAAAGAAAAAAACCCCAAACCCTCAGCAAAAATACCTCAAGGGAATCCTTTTTTTTTTTTTTCTTAGTGAGGAGAAAATTCCCAATAACCTTGAGAACTGAGCTGGGGGCTGCAGGTGAAGGAAGAGTTTGGGGTTTGTGATCCTGAGGCTGAATCCCCTCTGCGGGCCCTGGGGGCATCTTGAGTGTCTCGAATTTGGCTCTGCGTCCCATTTCCATCCCATTCCCATCCCATTTCCCACTTCAGGCCAGCTGGGAGGGCTCACTGGTGTCACTGGTGTCACTCCCAGCACCTGGGAGTGCTCCTGGTGGCCCCCAGGCTGCAGCTGGGGCCTGGGTGAGCAGGATTTGGGATAAGCGGCCTTTGGGATTGAGCAGGGAAAACCCAGGCTGGGGGTGGCTGTGCTGCAGCAATGTCCTTTTTTTCAGGTGGATTAACACGGGCAATTGACTCCAAAGGAGTTCAAATCCTTCTGAGATGTGGAGTGGAATATCTGTAGGGGTGGAAGGAAATGTAGTGTGAAGGGATTGCTTGAAAAGGAAGGAATTGCTGCTTTTTGTGCCTGAGCTCAGCAGTGTTGGTGTGGTTGTGCCCGATTTAAGGAGTGTTTGTGCCCGATTTAAGGAGTGTTGGTGTGGTTGTGCCCGATTTAAGGAGTGTTTGTGCCTGATTTAGGGACACTGTTCGTGGTTTTGTGCCTGATTCAAGGGGTGTTTGTGCCTGGTTTAAGGACACTGTTGGTGTTTCTGTGCCCAATTTAAGGGCTCTTTGTGCTCTGTGCCCATCCAAGGGCAGTTTGGTGTCTCTGTGCCCACCCAGGGGCAGTTTGGTGTCTCTGTGCCCATCCAAGGACAGTTTGGTGGTCCTGTGCCCATCCAAGGACAGTTTGGTGTTTCTCTGCTGGTTTAAGGACAGTTTGGTGTCTCTGTGCCCATCCAAGGGCAGTTTGGTGTCCCTGTGCCCATCCAAGGACAGTTTGGTGTCTCTGTGCCCGTCCAAGGACAGTTTGGTGTCTCTGTGCCCATCCAAGGACAGTTTGGTGNGTGTCTCTGTGCCTGGTTTAAGCACAGTTTGCTGTCCCTGTGCCCGTCCCAGACGCTCTCTGTGCTCTGTGCTGGTTTAAGCACAGTTTGCTGTCCCTGTGCCGTCCCAGACGCTCTCTGTGCTCTGTGCCTGGTTTAAGCACAGTTTGCTGTCCGTGTGCCCGTCCCAGGGGCAGTTTGCTGTCCCTGTGCCCGTCCCAGGACGCTCTCTGTGCTCTGTGCTGGTTTATGGACAGTTTGGTGTCTCTGTGCCTGGTTTAAGCACAGTTTGCTGTCCCTGTGCCGTCCCAGACGCTCTCTGCTCTGCCCGCAGCTCTTCCAGAGGCCCAGCGCGCTGGCCGTGCAGCAGCTGACCGCAGCCCAGCAGCAGCAGTACGCCCTGGCTGCCGCCCACCAGCCGCACATCGGTGAGTCTGCCCTCTCCTCCTCCCGCTGCACTGCCCTCCTCCTGATCCGTGCGGAAAACGCCCGGGGGAGGAGGGTTGGAGGGTTTGAAGTGTATTTCACAGGTGATAATGCACGAGCAGAAGCGTTGGTAAAGGTTTGCTTGTGGGTGTCTCTCGCACTCTTGAAACGCCTTTTAAAGGACTTCCCTGTCTGGCAGGAGTGACAGTCCCACCCTCCTGAGGGTGCTGGTCAGTCCGGAGAGGCTTTGGAAGTCTCTGAGAGAGAGTAATCCTCTGAGTAGAAAACTATAGAAGGGCTACACCTGGATTATTTAAATTAAATATTTTTAGCACAATAAGTAATTTGTGGTAGTTCTTCTTACCCAAAATCTCAATATAAACGTGTTGGGACTCTCCCAGCTCTGTGCAGTGCCCTTGTGTGCTCGGTGGAGTTCAGGGATTGAAATTATTCAGCTTTTTAACTTCCTCCCCTTCACCTTCTCCTGCCCTCCACACCCCTCTCCCGCCCACCTGGGCTCCCTCTAATGATTAAACTGTCCCCTTGCAGAGGGAGGGAATGCTTTTCCACTCCTGAGCCCTTCCCAGACTAACCGGTGGGAATGCTGGCATCCTGTGGCGGGCATGGAGCTCAGAACAGGCTGGTCTGGGTCCTGAGTTACTCGCTGTTGGAAATACAGAGTAGTAACAACGATTGGCCTACACTGCTACCCAGTCTGCTGAACAGGGTCTGCCTGCCCTGCAGGGACACCTGAGCTGTTGGATATAAAGGATTTTACCTCTTAAGGAGCAGTGAATCCTTGGAATTGGGTTTTTTTTATTCCAGCTCTCTCCTCTGCCCATCACCCCTCACTGCTTGTTCCCTCCCTACAGAAAACCACCTGAAAAACACTTAAAAACCACGAAACCCCCCTGAGTTTGGCGCTGGCCAGGCAGCAGCAGCGGGGTTGTGGTGGGGCTGCAGTCGCATTGGGATTGTTTTCACTGACAGGAATGTTTCCAGCAGGTTTAGCTCCCGCTGCCTTTGTTCCCAACCCCTACATCATCAGCGCGGCGCCTCCCGGGACGGATCCCTACGCGGCGGGGCTGGCGGCGGCGGCCACCTTAGGTGAGGAATCCCAGCTCTCCCGATCCCCGAGCTGCTCTGGGAATGTGGCTGTGCACGGGGAGCATCAGCACGGCCCCGTGTCCCTGGGGCAGAGCCGGGGTGACGCTGTGTCTGTGGGTGACACCGGGATTTGTCACCGAACTCTGTTTGCTGGAGGTGAATTGGGATGGTTGGTGTTCAACACTTGCTGTGGGCTCAGGCTCCCAGGACAAATGGGAACCTCTCACACGTAAAGTTTGTTTTCAGACGTTTTTTTGCTCTCCAGGATTATAATTATAATTATTTTTTAAGCCTCTTGAGTTTGAGGAGGGAATGTGAAGTTTGAGGAGGGGATTGGGAAGGGACAGGATCGTGCAGCCTCTTTTATGGGGGTTTGCAGATGCAAAGCAGGGCTGGAAAAAGAGCATTTATTTAACACTTGAGAGACACAAATACTGCTCCATTTTTGGGGTGTTTTGGTGACTGACAGTAGCAAGAAAAACCTCTGAGAACAAACGTAGTAAAGGCTGGAAAGATGCAGGATGTGTTTCCTGCCAGGGAAGCTGTCTCTCCTTTCTGTTCAGCTCGTGGCGCATCCTGCAAATCCTTAAATTCTGTCAGGAATTGACACTTGCAGGCTCTCCACGCAAACACATCCAGATCTGCTGAGGCTCACGCTGGGAATGTGCCCTTTTCCAGATGGCAGCGAGGACAGAGCCTCTTGTCTTCCTGCAGGATCTTTCTCCAAATGCTCCCAAATTCCTCCCAGCTGCCACGGCCACGCTTGGGGTGTCTGAGGTGGCAGCTCCGTGCCACAGCTTATCAGGGGCACGGTGCACGCTGGACTCGTGCTCCCGGTGCCAGGGAGCTCTTCCCAGGAGCTGGGGACAGAGCAGGAGCAGGAGCTGGGGACAGAGCAGGAACGTGCTTTTAGGAGGGGGTTTTAAAGGAAAAATGTGCTTTTAGAGGAGTATTTTTAAAGGAAAAGCATTTTTAGAGGAGTACTTTTAAAGGAAAAGCATTCTTTTAGAGGAGTATTTTTCTCACCATGCCTGGCTTTCCTTGAGCAAGGCAGAGGAAACGTTCTGTGCTGCAGGTGAAGCCTGCCCTGTTTGGAGTGGGGATGTTTGTGGAGGCTCCACTCACAACTTGTGAACTCACTCCAGCCCTTTTTTTTGGGTGGCTTTTCCCAGCTGAAGCGCAGGGCCCTGGGCTGTGTGGGGATGTGGCACTGAGTGCTTTGGGACACGGTACAGCTGGGGCCTGCAGCTCTGGTGTGGCCCCGCTGAGCCCGTGAGCCCCGGGGCTGCCGTGGAGTCAGCGCTGCCTGACACAGACACCCAGAAAATTCGGGTACAGCTGGGGCCTGGCCTGGGCTGCTGGGAATCCCTGCGGGATTGTGCAGGGGGCATCACACAGACACCCCAAGAATTCGGGTACAGCTGGGGCCTGGCCTGGGCTGCTGGGAATCCCTGCGGGATTGTGCAGGGGGCATCACACAGACACCCCAAGAATTCGGGTACAGCTGGGGCCTGGCCTGGGCTGCTGGGAATCCCTGCGGGATTGTGCAGGGGGCATCACACAGACACCCCAAGAATTCGGGTACAGCTGGGGCCTGGCCTGGGCTGCTGGGAGTTCTGTGGGGATTGTGCAGGGGGCATCACACAGACACCCCAAGAATTCGGGTACAGCTGGGGCCTGGCCTGGGCTGCTGGGAATCCCTGCGGGATTGTGCAGGGGGCTTGCAGAGCATCACACAGACACCCAAAAAATTCGGGTACAGCTGGGGCCTGGCCTGGGCTGCTGGGAGTTCTGTGGGATTGTTCCATGCCATGGGAGTGACGCTGTGGTTCCGTGGGACAGAGCCAGGAGCAGGAGTCAGGAGATCCCTGCTGCTCCGGGAGCTGATGAACCCTCGTGGGATGGTGGAGGGAGCAGTGAATGAGCTGAGCTGCTGCTGGCAGGTCTGAGTGGAAGTGCAGTCGGGGCTCAGCAGGGAGCAGGTCCCAGCCCAGGGGCACTCCCGGTTCCAGGCAGAAGGGGAGGTTTGTGAAGGATTCCCGTGCAAAGAGGTTTTTCCTTGGCCTTTCTGCACCACCTCAGGGCTCCTCGGGCTCGTTTCTGAGTGACAGCAGAGTGCAGAGGAGCAGCAGGTCAGGTCAGCATCTTGATTTCATAGAAAGGCCCCGTGGAACTGGGCCACATTTCCAGGAAACACCAAGTGTTGGCCACGGCTTTTTTTATTTTTCTCAGCTCTGCTGAAGCTGCAGCTGCCTGAGCTTTTGCAGCCTCTCACGAGGAGAAAACCCCATCTAGGCTGTGCTTAACTGGGGTTTTAGACATTTGAGCTGGAAATAACACCCCAGGGATACCTAAAGCATCCCAGAACTTGGCATCAGCCTCTCTACCTGAATAATTCTAAATTTATGACTCTTAAAAGCAGCAAAACAACATGTAATGTGCTGGATGTATTTATGGTGTTGCACCACTGAGAAACAGGAGTTGTATTAACCCTCTCATCAGCTTTGGACCCTAGAAATTACAAGATAAGCTTCATGTTAATGTTTATTTTAGAAAAGCATCTTTTCTGTCTGGACCTGAGCAGTTTTGAGAACCCTTTTTTTCTGTGATGACTGAGAGCAGCACTGGAAGGGCGTGGGACAATTTAAATGTTCATATAAAGCCAAAAATCCTCCTTGATGTGCCTGAGAGTGTTAAATTGGGAAGACTTGGAGAAGCTTCTGAGATGGAAGAAACGTTTGGAGTTGTTGTGAGTTCATTGCTCAGAGCACAGAGGGAGCTTTAGTGTGTGTTTTATGGCAGAGATAATCTGTCAGTTAAGGTTTGCCATTATGGCAGGTTTGTCATGATTGTCAGACTGGCAGCTCTGGGATAATGCTCTGCTCTTCCCAACAATAGCAGCGTTTTAAAGAACAAATTTGAATGCAGAGGGAAGAACTTCCTAGAAAAAAACCTCATTTAGATTTTAACTGTGGGGAAGATACTGCTGCCTTTGAACTGCCTTCCATCATTTGAGAAAGATGTCACTCAAAAAACTGAAATCTTGCCTTTTTTAAGGCCAGTTGGGAAATTATTTCCCTCTGAGGTGGAGTGTTGCAGGTGGAAAAGTGTTCCTGTTCTTTGTGGGAAGTGCTGGGATAACCTGGATGCAGGAGAAGCAGAGGCTCCCACAGCAGGGTCTGGGATTTTCAGCCCTGGGTGCTGGGAAATTATTCCCTCTGAGGGGAAGTGTTCCAGGTAGAGCAGTTCTGTTCTTTGTGGAGGAGTGCTGGGATGACCTGGATGCAGGAGAAGCAGAGGCTCCCACAGCCAGGTCTGGGATCTTTTCCTGGGAGTCCTGGGATGCTCAGCCCTTGGTGCTGAGCTGGAGCGGGTGTGGATGTGTGCACACACCTCCAGGACTGGGATTTGGAGCACCTGGATTTACCCCAGGTCCCTCAGCAGTGCCAGGCAGGGCAGTCTCTGCCCCTCTGGGTCGGGGGCAGCACCTTTGAGCTCAGTTCTCACTCCCATCCCTAAAAACCTCCCCTCCACGGGCACCTGTGGATGCCGTGCTGGGAATTCCAAGGGATCACCCCACAAATGGCTGCTGATGGCTGAGCTGCTGATTGCAGCCTCTGCTGGAGCTCCTTGAGGAGCTGGAGCCGGGGTCAGTGCTGCTCATCCCTGGCTCTTCCTGCAGGGAGCAGGGCCAGCTCCTGCTCGGAGCTGAAAGCACAAACCCCGCCACGAGCACACTTAGAGCTGGATTTGCTGGTGTTTCCGAGAGGAGCAGCTGTGGGTGCCCAGCAGTGGCTGGAGGGTGAGAATCACTGGGAATATTTGCTTTGAAAGGCGCTGGAATGGGGTTATTTTCCCAGGAATGCCCAGCTCCAGCGCGTGCAGCGGCAGGGGCAGCGTCTCCCGAGGGAGCAGCTCTGGCGGGTGCCGAGTCTGGCAGTGATGCCACCCTTGCCCTCACTGAGAACTCTGTTCCATAATGAGCCTCTGTCCAGCAGCTGAGCCAGACTCGCAGCCCTTTCAAGCCCAGCTGCCTGCAAACTTCAAAGGTTTTGTGTCTCCTCCAAGGCTTTGGCAGCAACCTCTGACTGGGAGAAAAACCCATCGAGGCTGTGCTTGGTTGATAATTAGAGCTGAGACTAAAATATCCCAGAGAGATGCCCAAATTTTGCCCAGATGAAGGGGATTGCAGCGACTTCCTGCAGCCCGAGGGCAAATGCAGGTTAATGAGTTGCATTAAAATGGAGCAGTTGCAGCTCTCTCCCTGTTGGGTGCAGAAGAAACCCGGGAGTCGGGGTCTGATGTGCATTCAGTGATTATAAACAGGTTAAAATCACTCCCTGGGTGCCTGTCTGTGCCTGCTGAGGGCACCACCTGCCTGGCACTGATTCGTTTGCTGCAGGTTTTTTTCCATTTTAGCCACCCCTGCTCATGAATGTGCAGGTTGGAAGGTAAGAAATGAGTGGTTGCTGCTCCAGGTTTGAGTCAGAGCAGCAGGTCACCTCTCTGATCCTGTAAATCCAGCCAGGATGGGCTTTGGGGTGAGATACAAATCCAGGTGTTCAGCAGCTCCCTGGAACTGGCCAACACCTCCCTGCTGTGCACAGAGCTGGGCACCTACATCCTGAATTTGGGGAAAGCGCAGTGGTTAAAACCAGAGTAATACAAAGAGAGTAACTCTTACACGTTTGAAATATGAATTTAGTGTTTGGCGTGAAACATGGAATGAATATCCTGAAGTGTGGATGTGGGAGCAGGAGCTCATCCAGATCCTCGGCATCTGCAGGAGTTCAGTTGAGCCAAATGTGTTACTGTAAAAAAAATAAAGAAGAAAGGAACAAAAACCAAAAGGAAAGGGAAGTTGCAGGATTTTCCCCTTTGTCACAGCCAGGCTAACACTGAACACTCAGCAGTGTCTGCACCTCCCTTTTTATGTCATCCCTCATTTTCCATGGAATCCCAGACTTGGCCAGAACCCAAGTCCTGAGTGTCTCTTAAAAAAAAAAATCCCTGTTTTTACTCCAGATATGACCAAGATTCCCTAAAGATGTGTTTATTCCAGTGTCACACCTGACTGGCTCTGCCTGGAGTGCCCTGGGTTGTTCTGCTGTGGGGAAGGAGCCCTTGGGACAGGGGAGGTGTTTGGGAATCAAAGGAAACACTTCTGCTTCTCTGCTGACCTTCCCTAAAGATCCTGAACAGTCATATTAAAAAATACTACTGAATTCCCATCCGTGTTATTTGGTGGGAAGGGCTCCTCCCTCCAGCTCAGAGAGCTTCCTCAGCGTTATTCCAGCTGGGATTATATAAGGAGAGACTGCCATTCTGCTGTCTCCGAATTTCTGTGGTGTCCTGAGACCTGATAAACACAACAATCTTCAAGAGTGAGGCTTTTCCTGCTGCTCTCCAGGATTATTATTATTATTTTTAAGCCTCTTTGAGGAGGGGGTGTGAGGTTTGAGGAGGGGATGTGGGCAGGGGCAGGATCGTGCAGGCTCTTTTATGGGGGTTTGCAGATGCAAAGCAGGGCTGGAAAAAGAGCATTTATTTAACACTTGAGAGTTGATGCAGTCCAGCTGTGAAGAGGGTTTGTGATGTACTGAGGAGCTGAGTGGGGATGGCAGCGAGCTGTGAATGTCAGCTGGGATGGGAAGCTGATCTCCGTGCTTGAACAAAGTTCCTCTGTTTGGGTAAAGTTTTGTTCCTTCCCTGTAAAACCAGGCCACACCAACAAAAACATGGAATCACTGCCGGCAGAGCTTGACCTGGTGCAGTGATGAAATTCCAGGTCTGACTCGAAGCTTTATAAAATGTGTAAAATTACAAACCCGAATCCCCTGCGTTTACGGAGAATTCCCTGCAGCTGCCCTTGCAGCCGCCCCGAGGAGCGCTGGGTTTTTTCGGGGTGCTGGGAGCCCTGTGCCCCCTGCAGGGGCTCACGCTGCCCTCGCTGTGTTCCAGGTCCGGCCGTGGTCCCTCACCAGTACTACGGGGTCACTCCCTGGGGCGTTTATCCCGCCAGCCTCTTCCAGCAGCAGGCGGCCGCCGCCGCCGCCGCCACCAACTCGGCCAACCAGCAAACCACGCAGCAAACCCAGCAGGGCCAGCAGCAGGTAAGGCCTGGGGCCTCCCGGGGCAGGGGACACCTGGCCTTGGGACAGGGAGCCTCCTGAGCTGGAAGTGACCCCCGAGGGTCACGGATTCCATCCCTTGGTCATGCACAGACCCCCCAGCAATCCCACCCTGGGCATCCCTGGCAGCGCTGTCCAGACTCGGGCAGCCGTGCCCATTCCCATTCCCATTCCCATTCCCATGGCCGTTTCCTCTGGGGGAAGAACATCAGGAAGGATTTCTTCCCAGAAGAGTGATTGGGCTGCCCAGGGAGGTTTGGAGTCGCCGTCCCGGGAGGTGTTTAAGGAAAGCCTGGCCGTGTCACTTTGTCACTCGGTGCCGTGGTCTGGGTGACAAGGTGGTGTCAGGTCTTAGGTTGGGCTTGATGATCTCAAAGGTCTTTTCCAACCCAGCTAATTCTGTGTAAAACCCAACCTCACCCTCCCTGCCACAGCTCCAGCCATTGAAAACGCTGGTGTTATCCATGACTGCTCCCGACCTCAGCTCTGTGAGGAGAAAAGCCTTTCGCCTCTTCTAAAAAAAAAAAAACACAGGACAAGAGCCATCTGTATATTTGTAATTTGATTTATCCATCGTGCACGTGGAGAGTGGCACCTGTCCATTGGTACATTGGTGGGGGTGAATTATTGAGGAATTATTATTTGGAAAACATCAATGGATCGGGTTGGGAATGGCCTGAGCTGTGCAGCAGCAAAGCTGCGGTGCTATTGTTGTGTGAGGGAAAATCATCAGGAACCAGAGCTGGGCTTCAGTCCCCTCAGCAGCTCTCCTGTCTGGTGCAAAGAGCAACTGGCAGCTGAATTTTGCAGCTCAGAAGCTGAAAACCCTTTGAAAACCAAACCCCAGTGTCAGGAGGTGTTACAAGGCCTTTAAAGATGCAGCAGGCGTGAGCTGAGAGAGCTTCTGCAAAGGCTCAGGCTATTAAAATAAAATATCTCAGTGCCAGTGGCCTTTATGGGGTTTTCCGTTATGTTTATGGCCGAGGAGCGGGCGTGAGCGGGGTGGGGAGCAGGCCTGTGATGCCAGCCTCCCTCCGTGAGGGGCTGCAGCGGGGGTTGTTTGCCTTAAAAGTGCTGAGGCAAAGGCTTTGGGAACCTGGAGCTCTGAGCGTGGACACTTGATTTGTGACCCTTGTGACATCTTAATGGTGTGGTAATAAAACCCACCAGCATTCCAGTGCTGCAGCCTGCACCCCCTGGAATTCCTGGCTCCCAGAGATTCCCCGGGCTGGGGGGTTCCTGTCCAGGCTCTGGCAGCTCTGCAGACTCGGGGGCACGTCCAGATCAGTGAAGCTCAGCTCCTTGGCAGCCTCTCCGTGCACAGAGTCAGTTTTTCCTGTTGATGAAGGTGACAGGTGACACCCACGATGCCACCTGTGCAGCAGGATGAGCTGAGGACACAGCGATGGCTCCTTCAGTGAGCTGAGCTTGCAGATTCCGCCAAGCTCTGAGTGAGGCTTTGGCAAACCGAGCCTGCCCCGGGTGGTTCCAGGAAATGCCACTGTGCCATTGTCCCTTCAGAGGGACACCCCACAGCAGCTCCTGCATACAAACCCCACCGTGGGCTCTTCGGTCATGATTTCCTGCGAGTATTTCTTGTGTCACCAGGTCTCTGCTTTCTGCAGGGGCTGGTGGCTTGGAGAAACTCAGGTCACCTCCTGTCACCACCCCCAGCTCCTGAATCGGGCTTTGTAAGGTTTCTGCTCAAGGGGGCTTTTGTGGGGCTGTCACCCTTTGGTGACAGGGACCAAGCGTTAGCTGATGGCTTGTAAACACTTGTGACAGAGGATGAGTGTTGGAGGTGGGATCAGGGAATTTGAAAGGTTGGAAAAGCTCTCTGAAGATCATTGAGTCCAACCATGATTCCAGCACTGACCCCTGCTCCAGGCACCACATCCGTGTGTGTTTTGAACACTTCCAGGGATGAGCACTCCACACCTCCCTGGGCAGTTCCAATCCCTGAGCACCCTTTCCATGGGGAAATTCCTGCTGATGCCCACCCTGTCCCTCCCCTGGCCCAGCCTGAGGCCGTTCCCTCTGCTCCTGTCCCTGTTCCCTGGGAGCAGAGCCCGACCCCCCCGGCTGCCCCTCCTGTCAGGGAGTTGTGCAGAGCCACAAGGGCCCCCCTGAGCCTCCTTTTCTCCAGCCTGAGCCCCTTCCCAGCTCCCTCAGGAATTCTCCAGCCCTTTCCCAGCTCCCTCAGCTGCTCCTGGGGCTCCAGCCCCTCCATGTCCTTTTGGAATGTCAGGAAAAGCCAATTAAGAGCAAAGGAGAGAGGGTGCCCCCCACTGCTGGTGCTGCTCCTGCCCGGTGAGGGTGGCTCGCTGCTGCATCCCAGAATAACCCGTGGCTGTTCTCTCCTCCCCAGGTTCTCCGTGGAGGAGCCAGCCAGCGTCCCCTGACTCCCAACCAGAACCAGCAGGGCCAGCAGACGGATCCTCTGGTGGCCGCTGCCGCCGTCAACTCGGCGCTGGCCTTCGGGCAGGGGCTGGCAGCGGGAATGCCAGGTACCAGCCCTGCCAGGGCCGGGCAGAGCCCGGAATGGGCTCCCGGGCTGCCCCAGCCCGGCTCCGACCGTGCTGCTTGTGTTGGCTTGGGGGTTAATGCAGGGGTTCACGCCAGGGTTGGGTGTCCCCCCGCCCCGGGTGGCACTGAGGGGTCACAGGTGACCTGGTGGCACGGGTGGCAGCAGTGGTATCGCCCTGTGGCTGCACTCTGCTCCAGGGATTGATGGCTCCTATGGAAAATCACCTCGAGATTCCTCTGTGGATCCTTCAAGCTTATGGGAGCTGTGTTTTAAACCTCAGAGGTTTCTTGGCCCTGTTCATTTATCTCAATTCTCCATCCCTGCCCGGTGCTCGACTTAACAGCGGCTTCCCCTCTGTGACTGCTCTTCCCAGAGGCTTAAAAACAGGGAAAGAAGAGGGATAAAAGGGAGCAGGGTTTAGTTCTCATTTCTAACTCTTCATGGAGCTGCTGTAGGAATTCTCACTCTGATCCATGAGGCTTTGGGGTAAATGCTGCTGACTTTCAGTTATTCAGAATATTATTGTGATGGCACAAGACAAACCTGAGCTCACCAGAATAATGTGCAGATATGTCCTGCTGGTCGAATGTAAGGAAAAAAGGATTATTTGGATTTACTATTCGGATTTCAGGTCTCCTTGCTGGCAGTGTCACGTGGTTGTCAATGGGGTTTTTTCATTGTTTAAGAAGAATGTTGCTGTGTTAAGTTACAAAGTGAACTGTGCAGATTTCATTTAATCTGTGTTATTTGGGTTGTATTTGCAAAGCAAATACATATATACAATTACAGATATATGTTTGTGCCTATATTTCCAAAGCAAATTTTCTCAGGCAGCATTCTCTTTGTGACCCCCCACCTTGGAGAGTCACTGCATTTAATTTTAATGTTTTCATTTAATGTAGAATTCCATAATGAGGTGCCTAAATCACTGTATTCTGCTGTCGGTGTGCTGCTGTGTGTTTCACCAGCATTTAGGAGCGTTTATTTACATACATTAAAGAATATTTTATGGTACCAACCTTCCAAAGCACACAGCTGGGAGTTCCCTGTGGGTGCACCCTGGACGTGCAGGGTGTTCCCAGCTCTGAGAAATCCCAGCACACGTTTTACTTACAATGGAACAGAAACAGTGCTTTTGTGTTTTTAACCCTTATTTTTTGCTCAATTTACACTGAGGGCAGTGTAACACAAAGGGTTCAGGAGGGTAAAAAGTCTTTTCTGCCTGGAAATCTTACCTGGTGTAAAGTCGTTGGTTTTTTGGGGGCTGTTGTGCGTTTTCCCCCATTCAAATTTTCTTTTAAAAGCCCTGCAGTGACCCGGAGATGAGTGAGCTGTTTGTCACCTGTCACCTGTGTTGGCTCTGCAGGGTACCCAGTGCTGGCTCCTGCTGCTTACTACGACCAGACCGGAGCCCTCGTGGTCAACGCCGGCGCCAGGAACGGCCTGGGGGCCCCCGTGCGCCTGGTGGCCCCTGCCCCTGTCATCATCAGCTCCTCTGCAGCCCAGGCAGGTGAGTCCTGGCCCCTCCTGGTCAGGTGAGTCCTGGCCCCTCCTGCTCAGGCAGGTGAGTCCTGGCCCCTCCTGGTCAGGTGAGTCCTGGCCCCTCCTGGTCAGGCAGGTGAGTCCTGGCCC